>VZRL01006982.1:108467-163287 GCA_013397895.1 Origma solitaria | reverse complement strand
CCCGCTCCCCCCTCCCTTCCTTCCCCCCCGCCCCGCGCGCGCCGCCATGAATATGCAAATGCGGGTATAATTGCCAGCCAATGGCGTGCGCGCTGGTCACATGGTGCTGGTGGAGGCTCAGGGAAGAGAAGTTGAGTCCGGGCGAGCTCGGGCAGCGCCGCCAGAGCCGAGCGAGCCGCGGGCGAGCGCCGCGCCTCCTCCGCAGGGAGCCCGCCGGCCGGGGCTCTGCCTGGACCATGCCGATCCTCCTCTTCCTCATAGACACGTCCGCCTCCATGAACCAGCGGGCGTACCTGGGCACCAGCTACCTGGACATCGCCAAGGGCGCCGTGGAGATCTTCATGAAGGTGAGAGCGCGGCGCCGGGGGAGCCACCGCCCCCCTCGCCCCCTTAGCCCCGCTCACGCTGCTTCTCTCCGCTCTCTTCGCAGCTGCGGGCCCGGGACCCGGCCAGCCGCGGCGACAGGTACATGCTGGTTACGTTCGACGAGCCGCCCTACTGCATCAAGGTAATGACCCCCCCCGGCCGCCTCGGCCCCGCGGCGGGNAGAGGCTGAGGGCGCTGCTGAGATGGAGGAGGGGGGGGGAGGAGACGGGCGGGCCGTGATTCACCGCCCCGGCGCAACGAGGGGCGGTTGCGCTCCGCCCCCCGCGGGGCGGTGGCTCCGGCGGGGCCATCGCCGCGCTCGGGCCCCGCGCGGCCGTGAGACCCCCGGGACACGCGGGTAGGCTGGGGTAGGCAGTGCCCGACCCCGCAGGGCAGGGCGAGTTACCCTTCACGGCTGTGGGGCAGGGGCAGCGCGGAGCCCCGGCCCTGGCGCGGCTGTGGGCGTGGGACAGAGCACCCGCGGCTGTTTCTGCCTCTGCGAGGCAAAAATTCCCAGTATTGGGGGTCTCCCCGTCCATTCCCTTGTTCCTCCTGCTGAGCACGGTAGCCTGCACCAGTTCTGTGGAAGGTGCTTGCAGCCACCCCTCCACGCAAGGTTGTGGTGAGCTGGATGTGGAGCCATCGAATCATGAAGGTTGGAAGACACCTTTAAAATCACTAAGTCCAACTATCAACCCAGTACTGCTACTGTAATTCCAAAACAACTAAACCACATCATCCAGTGCCAGCCTCTGAAACATCTCCAAGGACAGTGATTCTACCACCTCCCTAAACAGCCTGACCTCCTGAATCACAATTTTTTTTTTCTAGTATCTAATCTGAATCTCCTGTGTCCCAGTTTAAGGCTGTTTTCTCTGGTACTCACTGCAGACACAGCAGAAGAAACACCCCCACCTCACTACAGCCTTCCATAAAGGAGTTGTAGAGAACGATGAGGTTCCCCATGAGCCTCCTTGAGAGTAAACAAGTCTGCCTGGCTGGCTCCTCTTGTCCCTGTTTTCTCTTTCCTTGAGCTTGGGGCAAGTAGGACCATGCCGTTCACATCACATTGACTGCACCGTGAGGTTTAAGCAAACGTAAAAAAACCAAAAAAACCCCATGGTGCTGCATCCCTTATGCTGTACGTTGCAGCTTGCTTATAGAAATGTCCTAACTTAAGGTAAAGCGTGTCACAGAAAGCACTGCTATGGGACTTTTAGAATCCTTCTGAATAGTCCTGGATTAGGACTGTATTAGCCCAGAGTAATACAGTAGTTATCACAATTCTTGGGCTGTAGACCCATCTATGAAGGCCAAAGAAGTTCATGTATAAATACATTGTTGGTCATCCTAGAGGAGAAAGGAAAACATTCTCTAGATCTCCCAGCTAGAATTTCTTGAGATGTTTTAAAAAGAAGTGTGCTCACTGTTGCTGTCTTATTCACATCTTTGATAATGAGGAAATGTAATTATCATGAGCTATGAATCTTGGCTCCTTTAATTAGTAATATATACAGCTTTCTGAAGTGACAGAAGTCATAGAGTAAGTACTCATTGTTTGGTATTGCACCTTTCATTTCCCCAGAAGAAGGTGTGGAGGTAATTTCTGTGAATCGAAACCATCCTTGATTTAGAGAAACCTACTGTCAAAAAATCTTCGTCTGCCTAGGAGGGGTGTTTCTTAGACATGATACACACACCGTTTGCCCTGTGCATGTCTGTGGCTGGATGCAAACCTCAATTCTTTGGTATGCAAGTATTAACTGTGGATTTCTTGTGTTCTAGATTTCTCCTAGTTTTGTGTCAAATGTTTTACAAGTATGTCTTATCATTGAGAAATGAACTTGCTTCCTGCAGTGACAGGAAGCATACTGGTGATGTAATAAAAAAATTACTTTGCTGCTGAAGGTCTGTGTGGTAATGCTACATGTTATTACCACATCTATACTCAGATTTACTGAGGAAGATCCTTGTGTTTAATGAGCATCTGTGTACATTCTGATGTGTTAATGAGCATCTGACTGTTCACAGTTTTAGTAAATAATAATTGAAATAAATAGGACTGTGATACGCATCATAGCATTTGGTCGTATTTAATATACAGTAAATAGCCAAGGGAAGAAAAAGTATTGTCGTTCTTGTAACTTGCTAATGTCTTCTTAGAAATTTATATTTCTGCCTTTAGCACGCTTGTTTTGAAATTGGACCTTAAACAGTTTTAAAATATTTTTTTTCAAAAATCAGTAACTTTTCTAGGAACAGGCTGCAGATTCGATAAATATCTGATTATAGTAATTATGATCACAAGTGCAGCTCAGCTATTGCATAAAGACTTCATGGCATAAATGAGCATTATTGGGCTATCATCTTGTCTGTTCCTCAAGCTGAGAAAGCCTCACTGTAGTGATGACTCCCTGTTTGAAGACTTATTCTCAGGACCTGTACTGGTATTTATGATGTTCCCTTTGTTGCGTTTTCTGACAACCACAGTTGTGCCAGGAAAACTTCCTGGTCTAGGCCATATTCTCTATGTCTTACAGAACATGCTTGTAAAAGACAATTTAATTTCTTTGCTAATGCTGCTGCAGCTAAATACTGTATTTCTCTTGATTTAGAAAAGGTGAAAACAAACTTGGCAAGTGAGTGTATTTTGTGGGCTTGCTTTCCAAATACGTGCAGTGCTGGCTGTTTTATCCTCTTGTTTTCTTTATGATTTATACTAATTAAATTACATAGTCTCTTAGCTAGTTTACCAGTGAAGCACTTGAGGGAAATTATCTGATGGTGGAATTGAGACCACCTAGGAGGCAGAGGAATTACAGGAACTTGAGCTTTGGAGCAGGGGTAGCTGAGATAAGTGCATTGGGTTTGTTTATTTCGGAATTTGTTTGCCTGTAGCATTAAAGTATTTCAAACCAACAGCACGAGTTCACTTTTGATGGACAAGAATATGTCAAGAAAATATTACGCATATTTATTGTATTATGGTAAGTGGAAGGATCATGATATTACACAAATGATTTGCCCAAATCTGTGAAAGTAAGGGGATGCTTTTGAAACTGTCTTTAATATAGAGAGTTTGAAATTATTTACAAGACCTGTTGCTTCTGTTTAATTGGCTGCTTATAGCTCTCTGTGCCACTTTTTAAAAATGGAATTATTTAGTCTCTGAATTTGCAGTGGGGCTTTGCAAAGAACTGTGATGGTGAGTGTCTGGAGAGGAGTCAGGGTGCTGTCCTGGGAAGGTGGGGGACAGGAAGATGGGGATGGCAGGAATTTCAGCCCCACTCTGGCAGCAGATGCTTCTGGAACCTTGTCAGCTGTGTGGCTCCTATTTGTTATATAAGGTATAGGTGGTGATTTGTGACAGCAATTATGGTGCAACCATTTATAACTCTTACTTTGTTTCCAAAATACTCTACAGTAAGAGACAAATATATTTTAAAAGCATGTTATGAAATGTATTAACCTTGTAATTGTCAAGTGATGTGATCCTGTATAGGTCAGTGGAAAAATACCTGCAAGTTCCATTGGATGTCGGGTCAAACTCTCATTTTATGACGTAGGAGGGAAAAATTGTATGTTATTTCATGAAGTAAGAATGTTCAGCCTAATGTTTTTAGTGTGTTTTTTAGATTAAAATTGTGATAGGGTGCTATCAAGTGACTGTCTTAGTGGCATGGAAGTGAGCCAGTCTATTCTGGTATTTAGGTATCTGATTTTGGGTATTTGGCTTGCTTAGGAAGGTAATGATATGTATAGTGAAGCATCTTTGTAAAAGCTGTCTATTATTACTAAAACAGTAGTGCTTAAGTTTAGGTATGGTAGGAGTTTATTCTCCAGCGTGTATCCAGTCGGACAAGAAAAATGGGTTCAAGAACAGCCTTGCTGTCTGGCAGGGTTTTTGATGTACTTGGCCTTCTAGCTAAGAGAAATGCATTCATTGTCTTCTTCAAGGAATATGGTACATGATGTGTCCTTATTTTGAAGACTAGGTCCATGGATTGCTGGAGCCCAGAGCTTGCTCCATCACAGCCATGCTGTGACCTGGTGTTGCAGTACCTCCAAGCCTTGTGTGGCAGCCCCACCGCTCTCATCCCTTCCTGCATAATGTGGCTGATCCGGAATGCCTGGGCGGGAGGGTGGGAAGGGCCAGGCCTGTTACTGACGGTTCAGCAGAGCACTTCCTGAGCTCCCATGGTTTGAGGATCAGGGACCCATGATGAGCTGTTGGTGTAGCCCTCATGGTCTTCTGTGGCTTTTTCCATATGTTTGCCTGGTTTGATTTTTTTTGCAATCAAATAAATTTCAGGATTCTCTATCAAATATGGATGTTTTCTTATACGTAAGCATATGCTGTGGTATAAGTAGACAGAATGTTAAGCCATTTTTTTTTTACTTTTTCTCATGAAGTAATGGTGCTAGAATAAAAGTACAGGGAAAAGGGAACAGTCTTCTCACCTGCCCTTTTCCCCCAAACTTTCCCTATTTTCCAGTGATGATGTTTCAGCAAGATCTACCTAGATTTCTGTGAAAATGGAGCTCATGCTAAAATCTTAACCTAAAAAGAGTTTCTGAAAAGGAAAGCAAGGCTTAGGTTTTAATTTATTTTTTTCCATTCTTTGTTTTTGTGAAACCTCACATCCTGCAGTTTGTGGTTTGCTTGTGGATTTGGGCTGCAAATGGCAAGTTCAGGCCCAGACCAAAAACACAATGGTGGCCTTATGTGAAGTTATTGATTAACTGGACTGCCCTGTTCCCTTGTGACTGATACCAGGCTGCTGGCAGTGATACTGCCTTTCCTCAGGCTCGAAGAATATTATTTATGATCTGGTCACAGAAATATGACTTCTGTTTTATGTTCTTGTGAGACTCTATAGTTTGACCTTCATAAATGATCTAGTCACAAGTCAGAGGACTGAGAGAACATAAATTATGTTCTGAAATACGTATTTTCCTCCTTCTGTTATGTGTTATACTGAATTCAAGAGTCAGCTGTGACTGCACTACAGAAATAGGCTCCATGAATTTGAGTGCAGAAATATGTATGTAGCTGTCTAAGAAGTAGCTCAAATTACTTTATACAGTGTGTGTGAAACACTGCACTGTTTGAGATGTGCAAACTGGGGCTGATGGATAGGATGCCTTCCAGTTCCGCTGCTGTTCCCTGCTAGCCTGAACATATGTTACACTGCTAAAGAGCTCCCTTGTGGAAGCAGCTCTTCTTGATGGACCCTGAGCAACATCATCTTTTTTCCCCGGAAATTCTGGAGCTGGATTGGGATATCTTAGAGGCTGGAGCAGGAATTTGTAGAAGGCTTTTTTAAACATCTGTCAAAGAGTACTTACTGTATGTAAATAACCTGTTCATTTATGATATTGAAATAGTGCTTCAAAACTGGGACTTAATAAGGTTGCACTTGAGGAGACTAACTTTGCTGCCTCTTATTTTAGTGGCACAGAAGCTTTTGCCAGCATTTTTTAATTTTTATTTCACATAGAAGCTCTCCTGGTGCAGAATGGAACTGCTTGCCACTGACTCTGCACAGGGCAGTGGCAAGTGAATAGGCTGTGCTGCAGAAAGAGAGATGTGAGATCTGTTTGTCTGTTTCTGGAAGAAATTAGATCAGAGCTCCTGACCCTGAACTGCAGGGAGAAAGAGAAGCCCAACTGTGAAACCTGTTCGGTTTGAGGCAGAGTTCTGCAGGAATGCTGCCTGAGGTGGTAGGAAATGCATTTGTGTATTTTTTCACTTCTGCGAAGGAAGAAAACCAGAAGAACGCCTAATAAGCCAAACTGTAGCAGATCCACAGAATAATCTCAACTTGATTAAGCTTTTACAGGAACCTTGAGACACTGAAAATCATCGGATTTTATATGTAAACGGTCTGGTTTTTGGCAAGCACGAGTACTTGGTGGTCTGGCCTGTGCTGTGGAAGGGGTGGTGTAAACAGCTGGGAATACAGTTGGAGGTTTGCAAGCTGGCAGTGGGGTGTGCAGGCAGAATTGTTGGTGCAAGGCAGATAGCAGCTGCAGGGGCAGGAGGGAAGCTGCTATCCGAGAGGTGCAAAAGGGAAAGAAGGCTGAGGTCAGTGGGAGAGGCCTATCTTTCTCTCCAGATACGCTGTTAATAATGTACACGCTTAGTGAACCTACTAGCCAGGCGTTGTTGGAAGGAGGGAAAAAAGGTGCAGAAGGTAGTACTGAGGAACTGGATGAAATGTAGGCAGCACACACAGTGTCTGTTCTTGATAACTAATTCAAGAGGTTATAATTCTGTACTTGTTCAGTGGAGAGAGATAACCATTTGTGTTCTACCACCATATACTTCTTGGGTCAGTTACAGTAGTATTTTTATTTCTGAGCACCATCATCTTCCATTGCCTGTGAAGTACTACACACACCTCTCCTCCAGATCTTTCACTGTGCTTGTTTGAGGTTTTGTTGTGAAATTTGTGTATTTTCAGAAGGCTGTCGTTGAGCAGAAATGACTGGCATGTTAAAGCCAACAATTGCTTTTCCTCTGTTAAACACAATGACTTAAGGAAGAGAAACAGCAGTCAGTTGTTTAAGGAGTGCTCATGCAAATCCTGATTGTCTAGTTTTTTGAAGGCACAACAAAATCAACTTAATACTGTTTGGGAATAACCACCAAACAATTTTTACATGCTCCTTTCAATTTAACTGCTTTATCACTTAAATCTGACTGAAGAATGTGTGCAAAAAAGTTCCTTCTTTAAAAAAAAAAAAATTAAGCACCTGTTTTGAAATTGGATAAATAAAGCCGTAGACCGAAGGTTCTTGTTGGTGCAGGTGGTAGGTTTGTATTTTATATACTGCAGTGTATGTCTCAGAATCTGAAAACATCTAAAGATCTATTTCACTAAAATCTTCGTAATTACCAATCAGCATCCCTGCAGCAAGCAATGAAGTATTGTAGCCCCTTTTAGCTTATAAAGGTACTAAATTGATTCCTGTAGAGAGTGTCCTTTAAAAAAAGCATTCCCACTCATGAGAAACATCATATTGGGTAGTGTAAAACATGTTAAAATACTTCTAAACATGCATAAGCATGATGTCTTACTTCTTTGTCTCCTGTTTGTGAGTTCTAGCATGCATCTTCTTCCAGGAACTGGTGTGGTGAGAACAGAACATTATAATGAGGAATTTTGTGAAAAGTAATGTGCCTTTTGCTTTAAAAAAAACCAACGCAGTAATAATGAGAGTGATTCATTCTTCTAAAAGGAATAGTTTTGTGCCTTCTGAAATTGAGGTCTTTTGTAAAAAATCAAGTTCATGCAAGACCTTAAAGGTGGTGGTTAAATTTTTGAACTGAATTGATTTAAATGAGAAGGACAGTTGAGAAATTAACTTCTGGATAGATATGATGGACTGAACTCTGCTTAGCTGTCCTTTTTATTATAATTTTGAAGTAGTTAAATACTTGGAACTTGTGCTTTCATCTGCTGCCTGTCTTCACAGAAGGACAAGTCTCTTGCTAGGTCAGTTCTCAATTAAAATATTTTAACTGGTTCTGTTCCTACAGGAATCTGCAAAGTAAAAGCTTGCTTTTTCATCTGAGGTGGGTTTCTACTTTGTACTCTACAGTAGATGAGGTGCCAGAGGCCTTGAGTGGAAAGCAGCATCTGCTGCTCATGGCCATTATAGCAATTTGTATTTTCATCTTTTTATTTGGTTCTTTATTTGGGCTTGGACACATTCAAAGATGTAAGCGCTTAAGACTACAGGATAAACTAGACAAAAGTAGATATGTTTGCATTAAGAGGCTTAACTCATCCTCAGTGCAAAGGTCACTTTTATTTTAGAAGTAGAAGCTTAAAATGTAGAATCAAACAGTTGAGTTGGATCTCCCTAGTTGTATTTTTGTAGTGAGACGTTCTGTAAGGAGGAAGGTGCTTTGTGAAGTTGGTGGTTCCTGCCACATGAAATCTTTATGGTCTGCCTCTTCCCCTTTTGTGCTGTTATTATTTGAGCTTCAAATATGGGGCTTTTGAAAGGTCTTTTTTGTTGGTATATATTTGTAACAAGACCTGAGCCTTGTACCCTGGCTGTGTGGTGTGGCTAAAAATGTGCACAAAGTACATCTGTGATACCTTGAGAATGGGCATTCATTCCTTTTAAACTTGATGAGAACTAATACAGTATTAAGTGCTGATTGGCTCACATTTTAGCAGAGGAAAAAGGTAATTAAGATTACAGACACTTCTACCCTCTTCACTCTTGCATATTTTGTAACAGCTTGCCAGGAGGAACTTTGATTTGCAGCCGTGGTGCAACAATGATGTTTTGAGCTTGCTGTCATCTAGAAAAGATGTAACTTGGTGCTGTCTCCTACAGTGTTCTTGTACCTCAGGCAGTTGGGATCCACTGGGAAAGAGCACGTTCTGTACCATGTGACCTGTGTTCTGGAGCTGAGTGCTTTTGTAGAGGGGAGCAGTGCAACTCCAAGGGCCATGTCAGAAGGTTCCAGATGGCTGCAGCCTTAGTGATTCTCTTCACTGTCTGTATTTTGAATGCCTGTATCTTTGATTTTATTTAATAACATAGGCTTAAAAAAACCCAAAACAATAGAAAGGGCAGTTGGTGCTGTTCTGAATTTTAAATACAGATTGTTACTTAAGTAATGCACTCTTGTGGATTGAGTCTTGGAATTTTTTTTTCTTTCTGAAACTTTATCCTTACAATGTACGTCTTAATAATGTAGCTCTTGTGCTTTTACACCCCCCAAAAAGTATAGCAGACAGTAATTTAAAGGATTTTTTTGCTTTGTATTTTTCCTGGCTGATTCCAGAATAGTCAGAGAACACTTATGTAGCAAATCAATTTCAGCTGTAAGCAGCATGTTCTAGGGTTGAGGTTTTAGGAAGGTGCCAAGAAAAAAGTGCGTTGTTGTAATGATGCTGTTATTGTGCAGATCAGAATCTGTGATTGCTCATAGACTTGTATTGATCTGTATATTCATTCTGCAGAGTATTGGAAAGATAAAATTTCTTTTGGTGTTAGAACTGAAGTTGACAAGGATCTCTGAAACTTGAACTGCTTATTGTCAGATAAGTAAACAATTAGTTTTATTTTTAAATCGCTATTATTATTATTGTTATTTTAATTTTCTAGCTCACAATCTCACCATTTATCCAGTTGTGATTCTTTCCTTGTGTATCTATGCAAATTTCAGGATAAGCAGAACTAGACTTGTTAAATTCTAGACTAAAAAAACTGACAGTTCAGAACTCCTTAGTTTTGCTTTTTCAAGATAAGGCAATTGTTGATTTGTCTGTGTTCTCACAGATGCTTTTAAAATCTTGAACATGTAAAATAGTATTTAAAAAATAAGAGTCTTGGTAAGATGGATGTTGTCGAACAGTTAATCGGACAGAAAACAAAGATCTACAGTGTGTTTAAGCTGGTGTTGCCATGCTCTGCTTCTAAGTGAGAATAATGCATTAGCACTGGTCTTCATAGTGTGCTAATGGTGCAGCCAATGAGTTTTGATTTTTAAAAAAAAAAAAAGTTAAGCTCTGCTTTGTGGGAGAATGTGCATCTGTTGAGGCAGAGCACTTGGTGCCTTTAGCTGCTGCCAGGCCTCCAGAGGGCGCTGCCGGGCTGGGACGTGGTGGGACCAGAGGGCTGGATTGGGACCATGTGCCCTGCATTCAGAGGGCCTGGCCTGGAGGAGCCTCCTCTAATTAAAAGAGTTTAAGTTCAGGTAATTGCGTTTGATCCAGGCAACTGTTGCATTATAAATAAATCCAACCTTGCCATCATCTGAAATAAAAATCTGACCAGTAGTAATGCTCCCAAGGCCACCAATGCATTTTTGGCTATATCAGAGTGAAGGTGAAGTTGAGTTATTTGCTAGGCTGGCTAGTTGATATTTCAGTGACGATATAAATTGTCACCTAAAATTTTTGGTTTTTTTCTCAGCAGTGCTTTGAACAGCATTTCAGACACGAATTGAGGAAAGCTGTTGATTAGATAACTCCTTCTATACCTTCTTGAGTTTCAAAGTAAATTTGCAATACCTGTAGCACTTTGGTGATCTGCTCGAGTTCTGTGATGTGCTTTTGGAAGGAAGGAGGAAGGAATGTGGCAGTTTTCAAAAGAAACATGAATCATATTGTGTTGTTTCAGCTCTGGGCTGTGAAACTAGAGTATCGTCAGTAATGCCCTTCCACTTGATTTCCAAAGATGTGCCGTGAAGAATCCCTTGTGCTGATAGCACCTGCTCTGTAATCTCTTACCTATTGCTTTTATTCCTTGCAACTTTTCCAGCCATGTTGAGTGTAGGAAGGGACCAGGAGAAGGACAGAGCTGTGGCTGGTATTGAAGGCATATTTGATAGGCTGGAAGAGCGACAGGCGCTGTGAGTAGCTGAAAATGTTTGATTGAAACCTCCGCATTTCAGCAGTTGCACTGTCTACAGTGTTTGGATAAGATGCACCTATAACGGTATTTCTGAAATGACTACTATGCTGCTGAACAGGAGCATGGAGCCTCTTGTTATGCTTACTGTGCTAGGGCTGCAAACTGTTATTACTTCTGTGTTCCCTCTCCATTAAGCTGTTGTGTGAAATGTAGCTTGTTCTGGTTCTGCTCTGTACTGAAATATCCTCGCTTCTTGAGTGTTTCTCAGAAATAGGTGTGCTTTTAACTGGATAGTGTTTTTCTACTTAAATAAGAATGCTTTTTTGGAACGTGGTGATACCATGATCTCTTTGGTGTTTATACTTTCCTTTCTTCATGTGTTTCCTTTTATCCTTGTACAGGAAAAAGTGCAGTGAGAGTAACTGTCAAAATACATGAAATACTGTTGACCAAAAAGTTAAATCCAGAGATGGATTGAAGCAGAAGCAGCAGGTAATAAATAAAAAGGTAGTGCTGGCTTTTTACTTTCTGCTTGGCATTGATTATTATCATTTGGTTCCAAGCAGTTTCCAGCTTTGAGTTGTTCATACAGCATCTGCATTTGACATTCCTACAGGAGGAGGTGCTGCTTCTCTCAAAGTGCTTATATTAACAAAAGGCCCCAGTACTCATTTTGTAACTGGAATTTAAGAGCCTCTCTGCTAGTGTTTTGCAGGGATGCTGTGCTTAAATATTATTTGAGTTGTTCTTACATAAACATCTTGAATTCTGCTTGAAGGAAAGACATTTCTATATCTTTAATGGTGAAGTCATCTTGAAAGGACAGTGAACCGCATGGTGTAGTTTGACTGACCTTGTTTCTTTGGGTTTATTTTAAAGTTTCACGGAGAAATACTTCTTTCTCTACAAGATGAAATATTTTTCTGTGTAGCTGCCTATAATAAAAACTGGCACTTACATACTGTACTAGAATGTAGTTTTGATCTCGTTCACATTCACTAATGTGCTTTCGAAAACCAACTGGTTTGATCTGTCTTCAGAAACCGTTTAATCTGCTGGGTGCGGGTACAGGGGAGTTCAGCTTAGAAATGTGCAATTGAAAGGGATCTTCTGTGCACCTCACTTCACACTGCAGCCCTTCCTTGAAGTGCAAGGCCTGGATTACTTTGAGGTGAAGTGAAAGTGTCCAGGAGGGGCCATAGCACGGCTGTCGTCCCTCGAGGGACACCTGCCCTGTCTGTGCACTGCCTGTGGGCCTGGAGGTGCATGACACTTTCCCTGCACTGTTTCCAGCTATGTAAGGAAAAACAGTGTGGGTGAGGGGAGGAGGGGTGCTGTGTTACCAGGGTACATAGTGTGTCCCAGAGAAAGGAAGAATTGTGGCACCCGGCACTGGATGGAGATAGTTGTGTGGGATTAAAGGAATCATCTACGCCAGTGTCTTCTTTTTTTAAGATGTGTTCTTTTCTAAAGATGTATTAAAGCAGTTAATGCTTTAGTCTCTTGGAGACATTTTATGTATATTAAACTTCTGTGATGTTTTATTTGACTGAAATTTAAGTGCTTTTTGAAAAATAAAATTTTCCGAAAGTCCCCTCTGGATTTAAAGAAGCACATTTGGTGGTTAGTTTTCAGTTTGAGTGTTCTACAAAAGCAGCAGAAATAACTTTACAGAAAGAAACAATTAGCTTACTATTCACAATACTTATTCTTAACACTCTGACCTGATGCTCACTAGCTCTGATGTAAGGAGGACCAAGTGATGCTTTTGTAGCGTATTTATTGTGCTTGACTGCTCTGTGAGCTTTTTGAGGGAGTAGTTTAAATCTGTGATTTGGTTACCTGCTAAAATACTCCTCAGATGAGAACTGAGAAGGAGGATTTTTGTTCAGCAGGTCTTACAGCACAGACAGCAGTGTACACTTGCTGGAGCTACCAGTGAGCCCTGGCTCCTTGCTGCATTCCTCACTGCCCCAGTGATTAGCTGATTTCAGACCTGTGTGCCAGTATCGTTCTGTGCTGCAGGTGTGCTGATCGCAGATATGAGAGGTGGGTGCTGTGCTGTTCTCCTGTGCCAAGAACAAAGAAGAATTGATCTTCTGAGTTTCTTCGCTAAAGGGGCTGTTTGATGCTGTGCTGTGACAGGACTGGTGTGTTGCATGGAACAAACTAGAGAGAAGAGGTGCTGAAATGAGAGAAGAGCTCTCCTGCAGCCAAAGGTACAGAAAAGCTGAGAGCTCTGTTGCCTCAGAAATGGCATTCATAAGTATTTGGAGTGGAGTCGATGTCTGTAAGTGTCTTTTAGAGCTGTTTTTCTGCCCTGTTTGCCCAGACAAACATTTGTGAGGATAGAGTTAGTAGGCGATACAGTTCATGTGATTGTGAATTATTTTAGGATATGAGAAATGTTAAAATAAGAATGTGTATGGTGTTCATAGTGTAGTCAGTGCTTTTCTTCTCCCATGTGCTATTTTTAGCTAGCTAGTCTCTGAACATCAAATAAAACATGTGGGGGTAGCGTGGGCATTGGCTCTTCTGTACTGACAGAGCAGCCTTACCCTGTCCTTCATGGGCAGCGGGACACATGGTGCCAGCACCTTTCCCTTTCCCTGCTGGCTGAGTTTTATTGTAGCACAACTGGGGTGACCAAGACAGTGTTTGTTTGCTAGTACTCCTATCCCAGAGTTGCTGAAGTTCAAGGCTACATAGGAAGTTGTTCCCTACTGCAGAACCCACTGAGCAGTGCTGGGGCTGGGTTCAGGAGACTGCAAAGAGTTGAAAATACTTCAGCATTTGGAAAGCAGCCCCTTGCATTGTAGGGGGTCCAAAAGAATAATACGCTTCTGTACAAAAGAAACACCTCCTCGAATTTGGGTCGGACATGAGCAGGTCTGAGTTGTGATCATGTGTACAGTCACCAGTGAACAGAAAGGTAACTTAAAAATGAACTATTCTGATGATTTGGGAGTCTGGTTTCAATGTCTTCCCAAAGTATTTCAAAATTGCATAGCAGGAGTGGTTTCAGATTTCAACAGCTGGATTTTTTTTCTTACCTTACTTTTTTCAAATGATTGCTACTGACAAGCTAGGATGCCACTGGCATATTATCCTGGGCTAGTCTGTTTTCCTAAGATGCATGCATTTAATAATAGCTTGAATTATTGAGAAACTTAAATACTTCAAACAAGTTGTGATATCTGAAATGCAGTTGTTCTTTCTCGGGAAACATTAGCAGAACTCTTAAAAATCTGTATGTTTGAATAAATATTGAGTACTTATTTTAACACAGGCTTTTGTGATTGGCATGCAAGATTGCAAATTGTCTTCTTGGAAGATTATTTTTAGTAATGTTGCGATTTCTGAACCAGATCTGAAAGCTATCCAGTGAACAATAAGCTATACAGTTCAGTCTTTTGGCATTGCTTATTAGAAACACTGAAAATGAAGACTTGCAGCCTCAAAAGCCCCACCTCCCTGGACTTCATGGAGCTGGTGAAACTGTGAACTGCTTTGGACCTGGAGTTCTTGTGCTCTAATACCCAGCCTTTGGCTCTGCCCCTTTTTTTTCCAGCTGACCAAACTGTGCTGAGAAATAGTTGGAAAGAATAAAAGAAAAGAAGCGCAGCACCAATCAAAGCCAGAACAAACCAACAATGAACCAATAAAAAAACTACAGTAAGACCAGTAAATCTGACAGTTAAGCCAGTGTAGCTGAGACTACAAGATCTATCAGTTACACATGTTCAAAACTTGGTAATGTTTTACTTGTACTTTGATATTGCTCCCTTTTGTGTGATAAAGGTGGGGTGGAGTGGTTTGTTTTTGTTTTTTAAACTCCCACTACAGCAGTTTACAAGGTTTTCTTTCCTGTCTCTGAAAACTGAAATGTTCTGTTGCTCTTAAGTCTTGAAGGTCTTCTTAAGCTACTGATTCTGACCAAGATTTCCTTTTGCTGCTTAACTCTGTTTTTTTGTGTTCAGTTACTCCTGATTCTGGTTGGTCTAAATAAGGCCTTCTTTTCTTCACTGGATTTCTCACCTTGGTGTTTGAATTCTCATTAATCTGTGCCTTTCTCCTGCTGAATTAAGCTATTTTGACCTTACCTACTTCTTCTTGAGGCATCTGAAATACTTCTATAGCTGTATGGTGAAATAGAGCAGGGCATGGATTTGTCTGAAAACTAAGTAACCAGAGAAAAATGTTACTTTGTAAGTATGTTATTTCTTGTCAGTATAATTTGCTTGCAAAGGCTGAAGGCAGGAGCTGGAAGGTGGTGTGGTACTTCCGAATCTCTGGGTGGTTTGTAGAATGGTATCTGAAGCTTGCAGAAGGCCAAATGACACTGCATTTTTGCCTGTTGTTGGCATAAGTAAAGAGGGTGAGATTTTTCCTTTTAGTACTTGTCTTTTCCTAGCTATTTTTGAAAGTCTTTTGCTATGTGTTTAGAGTCTAAAATTATTTGTCCATATAAATTATCAAAGGAAAGGCCAGTAACATGCTGGTGAGGTAAAGTCTCCTCAGATTGCTATTAATAAATTCTGGGCATAAAAGTGACTAAGTTGGAACGTAATATTGAAGATTAGGAAGAACTACTCTGACTGTTCAAATTGGTTCATAAACAACTGAAATAACTAATATTCAATTCTGACTTCTTAGCTACTGACATGTAGAGGATACACAGTTTTCTGGAATATGTTTATGTTTGGTTCTTTTTAAGGTTTTGGGGTTTTGATTGGTTTTTTTTGGTCAGTAGTGTTTCTGCTGACAAATAAATCCAGTGATTTTATTGTAAGAAGTGTAGTGGCAGTATTTTGAATTTAGGAAGGATTATTATTTAATCACTTTAATGTGAACTCATTGTGCATCTGCTCTGTGCCGGATACTTGCCTCTGTTTTGCCCTAAGAATGTTCCTACTGTATATATGGAAGGGAGAATGTACAGACTTCTTTGGGGCTAGAGTTTCTGTCCCTGAAAGACATGTTTCATTATATACATAGGCTCGAGTCTTTCTGGAGAAAAACAGTTTACAGAAATAGACCTTCTTATTGATGCAAGTGTTTTTGATTTGAATTTTTTTTGAGGCTAAGGTAGAGAATGTAGTATATTAATAATCAGACTTTTATTTAAAGCTTGATATGGAAATCTTGAATTTGCTGCTCTTGTTCTCTTAATGAAAAGTTCTTCCATTTTACTCTGTTTATTTCAAAGGTACAGCTCTCCTTGGCTCTGTCTTTAAAAATCTTGTGAGAGCTGTGAGATGAAAAATAGTTTTCTTGGACAGCAAACCATTGGTGATCAGCTGTTCCTTGTACCTTCATCTTCCCTACTTATGCCTGGGGAAGTGGTACATATTTTATTTTGCAGGCAGTTGACCACACTGCAGCGAGATCAAACAGAGAGCTGGAAGCTGAGCAAACATTTTCACAACGGGAAAATAGCAGAATCTCCAAATATCAATGAAGACTCTTACTGTTTATTTTATAAAGAATACTCAATTCATTGGAGTTCAAATCAAGCAGTGTAGACTGGGAATAGTGTTTCCTTTGTAAATGTTTTGTTCCCCCCCATGTGCTTTTGTAACAATGTAACTCAAATGGTTTATGTTGGAAAACTCTTTTTGAACTCCAGCCTGTCCCCAATAAGCTGGACTCTGTGATGGGTGTTCTTGCCAGACAAAAGGGAGCAGTCTCACCTACATTTACGGGTACATAGAATTCAGACAAAACTATCTTGGTAATTGTTCACTTAAATTGTTAAAGGGAAGCTTTTTTAGGATAAGACAAATCATCTTATTGAGATTTGGTGCTATTTCACTCTGAAAAGATACCATTGACTAAGTCACTTTTACTCCAAGACAGTGACCCTGTGCTTATGCTTCTTTCTTGCCTTGAGCTGACCACAGGTGTGGGAGGTTGCTGTGGCTCTGTTGATGAGGTACTATATTTTGTTAAGTTGCGGTTGTGTGTGAATGTTGATTGTGTTTTATTGAGAATTATCTGGTTCTTTTGAGCTTCCAGGGCAGTTTAATCATAAAGCTGGACCACTCCTGCTGAAAGTCTGTTATTTCTTTGCCCCATTGCAGAGTTTTCTCTCTTATATCCCTTGCATTAATCTCAAGCTTGAAGAACTGGTTAAGGGAGCTAAACTTGACCAAAATGTTTTTGTTGTATCATCTTATGATAATTCTCCATTCTGGAAAGAAGCCCACCCAGCTTAGGCTTGTCAACTCAGCAGAGATATTGATCATCACATGTCCTTCCTTTGACTCCATTCTTACATTCCTTTATGGCTCTGAATATGTTTATCCTAAGACCATGTCAGAGCCCTCAGTGTGTACTAAAGGTTGTCAATGGTATACAGCTGCTTAAAAAATCCTGTCCACTCATGTTCTTGCAAGCTTGGCACAGTTAGCATGTGGTTTCTGCGGAGCCCAGTGCATGGGGAGGAGAACCTGCTTCATCTGGAGGATGTGTTGCTCAGAGGTTGTCCCAGCAAAAGTGAGGCTGTCTGAAATGATCTTCTCCATGTCTGTGTGGCTGGGATTCCTGGTGGAGCATGGGAGTGTCTCTGGTGCCAAATGGTAGTGAGCTTGGGTGAATAACTGCTTGCTTGCTGTAGGAGTGGTTTGGAGAGTACTGTGTAATAGCAAGGCTGAGAGTTGTGGGAATACCCAGGACTTTCAAGCTTTGGTTGTTTTAGCTGAGGCATCTTTAAATTCTGTACCAATTCCTTGTGAGCTGCTCTTTTCTAAAATAGCTTCCCAACTGTGCAGCAAACTGCTTTCAAGGAAAGGGTATGTGAATCACACTTGTTGGGCCTGTTTGCCAGAGGGTCCAGGGTGCTTGCTTGGACTGGTCCATACTCATCTCTTGCGGTTTCTTTGATCCTAGACTTTGTCTGCAAAAACTTTTTTAAAGACCTCCAAAACTTCAAGCTGTTACACTGAGACACTCTAAACAGTGATTTGGTTCTGGCTTACATAGAGTGTTTGCAGCCACTCCTTTCTTTACTTCCAGCCTCAGTTTATGGAAGAAAGGACAAAAGGGGAATGGGTATATGCCAGAAGAGGCAGTGACATTATGCTGCTTTTATCTTGGTTTTACCTTTGCTGTTACTTTGGCAGCTGCATTTCTGATTTCCAAACTTGGCAGTTTCTTCTAAAAAATATACTCACATGCTAAATCCAAATACTTCTATTAACAACAGCATCATCTCCACAACAATTTTCATGGTAATGCAAATTTTTTCCAGTGCTTGGCAGTATGTGTTTCTTGAGTCTCCCAGTGCAGCTGTAACCACATTTCACATCAAGTTGCGCATACCTGGTTTTAGGTGTGTGCAGCATGTAAATGGTGCAGTGCATCTGTTAATCAGGAATATAATTAATTTTTGTTGGGAAGAGAGATAAATGCCAACTTGCAGTTGATTGCAGTTTGCTGCTAGAATAACTAATAAGCTTTTTTGTTTTGTGTAACAGGCTGGATGGAAGGAAAACCACGCAACATTCATGAATGAACTGAAAAACCTTCAGGCTTCAGGACTAACAACCCTTGGTCAGGCACTCAGGTCGTCGTTTGACTTGTTAAATCTCAATAGATTAGTGTCTGGAATAGACAATTATGGACAGGTAACAAATCTATTCATACTCTTTTGTCTTTTATATTTTTATGTTTTTTGAGATTATGGTTGGGGAGGGATTTTGGTGGTTCAAGTTTGGTTTCGCATTTAACTTTTTTTTTTTAAATATTGGATAGCTCTGTGTAAAAGCTTGAACTGGGAAATTTTTTTTCTTATTATGGCTACTGAAAACACTCTGGAAAATGCTGGCATTTTTTTCCTTACTGAAGTACAAAGAAGCTGAGTATAAATGCCCCAACTGTAGATGCACAAAAGTGGCCCATCTTGTGTAGTTCTGTGTGGTTCCACACCTATTTAAAAAATTACAGGATTATTTTGAAAGATGGCTTATCTTACTGTTTATTTTATAAAAATACAAGCTTGTAAGCCTGAGTGTTAGGATTTCTCTTAGCATTCCTGTGCTTTTGTCTGTAGGGAAGGAATCCGTTCTTTTTGGAGCCATCTATTTTGATTACCATCACAGACGGAAACAAACTGACAAATACGGCTGGAGTCCAAGAGGAGGTAAACTCGTATTAAGTTCTTTCAGGTTATGATTGTGCAAGTTGGTGGTATGCTGAGATGAATATTAATTGGTTTTTCTTGCTAATTGTACTTCTGCATCGTTGATCTGTTTTTATAGAGAATAGAAACCAGCTATCCTGTCACTGCCCAGCCCCTAAATTGTAAGGGTTTTGAGATGAGAACATCAGATAAATTATTGGGTTGAAGAGAAATGGGGTCTTTTACAGAGAAATGAAGGAATTTGGATATGATGTTTTTAGATGGTTTGTCAAATACTGGAAAATATTCTTAAATCTTTTTTTACCAGCTTCATCTTCCGTTGAATTCTCCTTTGCCTGGAAGTGAACTAACCAAAGAACCATTCCGTTGGGATCAAAGGCTGTTTGCTCTGGTACTGCGTTTGCCAGGAGCTGCATCTGCTGAACCAGAGCAGCTTGGGAGTGTGCCTACTGATGAATCTGCTATCACACAGATGTGTGAGGTTACAGGAGGTAACTGCATGCTCATTTGCTTTGCTTTATATTTGGCACTTGCCTTGAAATATTTCTTTTCCTTTAATTCACCTTCACCTCTTCCTGTTTTTTCTGTCTGAATTACTCAGTGTCCATGTGAATCCATGTGGTGCTTTCTTGGATTCCAGTAGCACAGGAAAACTTCAAAATAAAGCAATATTCCTATTTCAGATCTAGATGTGAGAGCATTTTCTAAATGCAGTAGGAGGCTTTGGAAAATTTCTTTGGTTATTCTGGAGGTTGGCTTTTCTCTTAGAATTTTTTTTTATTTTTAATTTAAGTGTTGAATTGAGCAGGACTGCTATTAATGAGTTGTTAATTCTACTGCAGGGCTGATAAGCTAAATTTAATCTTAAAAGAATTAATTCTGGAGCCTATTGCTTGATATGTTGATCAGAATTTTTTTTAATTGGTGCTTGGAGAAATTGTTGCGTGGGGGGAGGAGGAGGAGGTTTGGGTAGACAAAAGCAGATAGATTACATAGTCTTGCTGAAATCAGGCCTTCTTGACGGTCTCTAAACTTGGCATTGGTCCAGCCTGGTGAAGCTTTAATGGCCTCTGTTAGTAACAAGTAAAATCTCAGCAGGTTGTGGGTTTTTGATGATTTTTCTTCATTGTAGTGCACTTGCAAAGTATTTTGCCTTTTACATAAACTTGTACAGATTTTGTTGCCATTACTTTGGATGAAATTTCAAGCCTTGGTAGTGTGACTTAGATAATAAAACATCTTCCTTAATTAAGATTATTCAAAACTTGTTTTTCTGTTTCCCCATGTGATTTCTCTCTTGCATAGGTCGTTCATACTGCGTTCGGACACAAAGAATGTTGAATCAATGTTTAGAATCTTTAGTTCAAAAAGTCCAAAGTGGTGTTGTTATTAACTTTGAGAAGTCAGGACCAGACCCAGCTCCTATTGGAGAAGGTACAGTGATTATTGGGTTTTTCCCCCCTCCTAAAGATTAAGACAAAATGTTTTGTTTTTAAGTAAATGTCCTTAAGTGTCTTTCATGTCCTTCCTGCCAGCTTTTCCCTGTTATGTACAGGATGCATCTTTTACAAATGTTAGTTTGATCCTTGCTAAGATAAATGATGCCATATGTCTGCCCATGCTTGTATGGATCATCTACTGCTGGCTGGCTCTGTGTCACTCTTTTACCTCTTTTTGGGTGGCTGAGGAAAGTGAATGTTTGCAGGAAGCATTTAAGTTTGAATTACAGTGTTGTCAAGACTGTACTTAAAATAATTAAATCTAGCAGTGGTGTATTTAAACACTTAAACATCTCTATAGCAATCTCAATGCTTAATTTTCTGTACATTTTCATTCTGCTAATTGATCACAGAACAGTAAGTTTCAGGTGCATGTTCTTAGCTGAAAGTGAAAAACAGTACAAAGAATAAGGAATTACTTTGCTGCCTGTGCGTCAAGTGCATGAGACGAAAGAGGAGAGTGCGCTCCATATGTGGAGCAGTTCTTCAGATTTGCAGAAGTTTGTGGTTTGAAGGAAGAGGAGAGGGCTGACCAATTCCAGTTTAGGAAGTTAGGATCCCGGAATATCAGAAAACATAATAGTTTTTAGCTTCACCTGAACATTCTAGCAAAGCCAGCTTTATTCCTGCTTTCATTCTGGAATCACCTTTTTCTATATTTGTTTTCTCCTTTTGCTTATTTAAATGTCATTTTATTGGAAGGCTTTCCTATAATGCTGTGCAGGACACCACAGCAGCAAATTCCCATGTCTCTGGTGGCCCAAATGTTCTCTCCTGTGTGGCAAAATGACTGGTGAAATTTGGGGGGGGGGGTTTGTTTTCTTCCATTTTTGTCACATTTAAATGCTCATGGACTGTGGATATGAATGTACAAAAATGTCAAGACTTTTCATCTCTATGGCAGTTGAGAGAGTCCTGAACTAGAGAGAAATATGATAGGATTTACCCAAGCTGTAAAAATCATTGTTTTTATAATGCAGAGAAACCAAACTGATGTGTCACTGAAACATGGCTTCCATAGTATTACTGGCCAGTTCTCTAAAGCAAGGAAAACTAGTAATGTAAAATCTTTTAAAAACAAGGTTGTTTAAGTGGGGGATCTCTGCTGTGGTGTTTGCTTTGAAGTGCAGTCTTTGAAAACTAGTGGTCACATCTGTAGAGCTGCAAAGTTCTTTGTCCTCAGTGTGCAGGGGGATCTGTGCTGGTGCACTGCAGTGGACTGACAGGGAACACTGGCCTTTCCAGCAGCCTGTGGGGTTTAAGTGATCTGTGAATTGTTGTAATTAAAAATGTGGCAAAAGCTGCCTCCTGCAAAATGCATCCGTGAAACCTTTCTCCTCTTTCTAGTGGCAGCATCAGTCAGTGAGCATTGCAGCCCGTGTAGAAATGTAAATGCCAATTCTCAGCCTTTCCAGGTGCAGCAGAACCAGCAGCAGTAGCTTGGTGCTGCCTGTGGGAGCTGTGTCAGACACTGAGCTTAAGCAAATACATTTTCCATAATATTGTGAGTATGCCTTGCTGCACTCACTCTGCAATGGCTGTGCCACAGGAGCAGAAGGGAGATCAGGGCATATGTTCTAATTGTTTCTCAGATGATTTTGTGATACACCTGGATGCATAGGTTATTTCAGCCTCTGATGTAAAGATCTGTATGTGTTTGGAACAAAGAGTATTGAAATGCCTTACTGGCTGCTAATAGAGAGATTTTGCTAGCAGACAAATGCATGCATGTAGCTTTTCATTTTCTTTTTGTTTGTTATTTTGCTTTGTTTAAATTTTAGATGGACTTGTTGATTCATCCAGGCCCATCAATTCATTTGCTTCTCAGCCGTGGCATAGTTGTCATAAACTCATTTATGTACGGCCTAACCCTAAAACGGGTGTTCCTGTGGGGCATTGGCCAATCCCAGAATCTTTTTGGCCTGATCAGAATTCACCAACACTGGTAAGTAGAATAAGAACTGAAAAAAGGTTTCTACACTAATAGTTGAACAGCCTGAAAATAGATAATGGATAGAGTGGTTTTTACTTTCTCTATTTATAATATGATGTGACTTTGCCTTAAAAGGTTAAAACTGTTTTTAATAGAGTGGTATAATCTAACGTGGATACTGTAACCTGTGACATTTCTTGTATTCAGAAAGTTCACTTCCATGTATATGGTTAATTAATTTGGTGAATGGTTTTTAAAGGTTATAAAATTGAACTGTAAGTTACTTCACGTACCACGAATCATAGTGAGCCTATTTAATTTTAATCTAAGCTTTATAAAATTCATTTACATTGAAAAAGGAGTATTTGTTTTTGAAAGAATATCAACCATGAGGTTTTTTGCTTAGTATTACTTCATGTGTGGACTCTTCTTTCACTAGCAGGAAGAATTAAAAAGAGCCACTCCCTGCAGAAAATGAGGAGAAAACAGTATTCATTTCTCCTTTTCTTACTGAAGTGATCATATGTTTGGCATGCCTTACTAGCCTTTCTTAACATCTCTCTTTTGTTAGGCATGTTCTGTTCCTGCACTTTTCAAGTGCTCGAGGTACTTTCTGTCCATTCCCCTTGCTCCCACCTCCTGATTAAAGAAGAAGGGGGGGAAGATTTGTAGAGAATTGCTTGAGAGATTCTTTGTGAAATGAGTGCAGTTTCACATCTGTTTTTCTGTGAATGTCAAGCTGGGAAGCAGAGTTGAAGTTTCCTTTAAACCAATATGTGGTGTTGTAGCTGGATTGACACGAAACCTTTTAAATATCAAGATAAATAGTGGCATATTAACCATGTTTTCCTCTTGGTAGGAAGAATGTATCAGTGTGTGATTTTGGTTTTTTTTCCAGTTAGAGAAATATTTAGTTAATGTGTATTCTATTATGGGAGCTTGTAATTTATTCTCTTCAGAGGAAAATTGTGGAAACTGAGTGTTTCAAGACTAATAGGATAGTAAAATACCTGTTTATGTATGTTTTTAAGAGAATTTGTTTACCATAAATATGTGAAAATTGATACCATTTTCCCCCCTTTCAGCCTCCGCGCACAGCTCACCCTGTGGTGAGGTTCTCCTGTGTGGATTGTGAGCCCATGGTCATAGACAAACTTCCTTTTGACAAGTATGAGCTTGAGCCTTCTCCCCTCACCCAGTACATCTTGGAACGAAAGTCTCCCCATACCTGCTGGCAGGTACTTGGCCTTTATGATTCTGGAAATGTAATGGGTAATCTGAAGTACTTCAGTCTTTGCAAGCCTGGAGAATTGGGGTCTGGTTCAAACTCTGCAGCAGATGAGAAGAAGCATGTCAAGGTTTCACTTACCTCCTTTCTAAGAGAATTATCAGCAGTCAGAATGAGTGTTCCCTCCACAGGTTTTGTAATCTCATTTAATTCTCTTTCTAGGTCCATCTCATTTTGCTAAGAAATGTGCCCCCCAGGTTCCATTTTTGGCTAAATTGAAATTCTCTGCAGGCTTCCATTTGCTTACAGGGAAAACCCAGCACTAGTTTCCATCATGTTACCTAATGAACAGCTGCAAATCATTTTCACTAGATGGTTGAAGCTGCTAATGGGAATTGAATGGAAGCTGTTGATCCTGTTGACTAGATTGGCCTTGAAGAGGTCAAAGTTCTGTTGCTGAAATCCTTTGTCACATGCTCCTTTTGTAATTTTTTGTAAGTTTCTGTGTCCTCTGTAGAATAAGGCTCCCTTCTTGATGGTGTTCTTGTAAGTAATAGCTTAATGTGTACACCAGGTGTATGTATATTCAGAAAAAAAATTCAAATTGCTTAAAAAGAAAAATTTCAAAAATATCCTTTAAACATTCATAGGTACATTATTTGCCTGAGTTACTAAAATTATTCTGTTGTTTTCCAAAAACTGCTTTTTTTCTCCCAGCTACACATCAGACCCTTACAAATCAGAGAAATAGGCTCATTGTCATAGAAACCATGTAACAAACCCAGTTCCTTATGCCCTGAAAAAACAGAGGAAAACCACTTGCTATTTGCTGCAAGGTTTATTTTCTCTAGGAAAACTATTTTTGACTTAGATGTGGGTTATTTTGCTTGCCTCGGTCAAGAATATCTGCCATTTTTATCCTGTTGAAATATTGTTTACATGTATTGCTTTTCAGGGTTAATACCCTCATATGTCTTCACTTAAAAAAGTAAAGTCAATTTTAAGAATGTTGGCACTGGGCGTAATCAAGATATTTCTTGAATGTTTGTTTCTTTTGCTTAATTTCTATGCTTTAAAAAGTTCTACATTTTTTTAATCAGTGTTGTGAATTTTAGTTGTGCTATTTTATCAGTCAGAAGACTAATTGCAAATTGTTGGTTTATTTAACATTCTTTCTACAGATGTCCCCTAACCTATTTTAAATCATTTCAAAAACTCTTCAGGGCATCACTTCACAGTAGTTTCACTAAAGCAGTAAAGATTATTCTGTGAAGAGCATTTCCACACTCACTGGGGGTACGCTAAATGTTGCATGTCTTAGTTTTGTGACTGGGGAATGTAAGTCCATACTCACCCTAATGTGCTCAGATTTGTCTGTTCTTGAAAATTTACTGTCTTAATGCAGTTGGATTGAGATTGATTTGAATTTTTAAATGCCCCATGTTTAATATTTTTCACATTCTTCATTCTAATACAGTGATCTCTCTTATTCTTTGTCAGGTATTTGTGAGTAGCAGTGGAAAGTACAGCGAACTTGGCCACCCATTTGGGTATTTAAAAGCAAGCACTACTTTAACCTGTGTAAACCTCTTTGTGATGCCTTACAACTACCCTGTTTTACTTCCATTGTTAGGTAGGTAACATATCTGCATTGGACTGCCAGTGCAACTCCTTCAGAGTAAAAGCAAAACAATAATGGTTGGTGTTCTGCCTTAGTTTGAGACATTATAAAGTAATGGAGATCAGAGAGTAGAGAATGTTGCAAACTCTTTTAACATACTTTGGGAGGAGAGGATTTTCATACCCCCTCTCCCTTTTTTTCTCTCCAGCAGAGGAGGAGAGCTACCTGCTTCCAGTGCATGTTTGATGCTGTTCACCTCCTAGACACGTAGCCTCTTCCTTAACCTGGAGTAAGCTTCAACCTCCATTCTTTTCCCTCATTTAGGGTGTGGTGTATCCAGGTTTTGCAGTTGCTCTTGTAGCAGCTTATTTTTACTGGAAGATGAGATGCAGTGTTTGTCACGGGTGCTGGGAAGAGGGAATTCCCTAATGCAGTTTAGAGCAGTAAGAAGGAATTGAGCAGTGAAACAGTCTGCATTTCTTTCCTGCCCAAAGGATCAGGTTTTGTTTTTGTTTTTTTTACTCCAATAAAATTATTTTCTAAAGAAAGACAATATGAAAAGGTGCTATGTGAGTAACTGCCACAGTAATAGTGGTTGGTAGGAATCTGACATAAAGGAGAGGAGTTTCCAGGGTGCCACTAACCCTTTCAGTTGCAGATGCTGTAAGGCT
This sequence comes from Origma solitaria, assembly GCA_013397895.1. Taxonomy (NCBI): domain Eukaryota; kingdom Metazoa; phylum Chordata; class Aves; order Passeriformes; family Acanthizidae; genus Origma; species Origma solitaria. The sequence goes on along the minus strand of VZRL01006982.1, from coordinate 137,440 downwards.
TTTTTGTTCTAGTTTTTGTGGGTGTGTTTAGTGATCCAGAAGAGCAGTGATCAAGAGAATTAACATTGAGTCTTACTGTCTTACACAGGATTTTTCCATTCATTTCTAGGAAAAAAAGAACAGAACACAATTCAGAAATGCTTTTTCATAATCCTGGTCATAACCAAAAAAGAAGAAACTTGTCCTTGCTGATAATGTGTCTTTTATAGTTATCTATGTAGCTTGATAATTGTTCGAAAGTGTGCAAGAAGGATGAGTTTCTGTGACTTTGTGGTTCCTGGAATACTGCAGCAGATCCCTTAGCTGAAAAGCCATCACTGATCCTAAATTAATTTCCCTGTTCGTTTTGATGTTGACATTTGCAGTTCTGCCGTGTCTTCATTGGCAGCTCTTGTCTTCCCCCTGCCTTTTTTTTACAGGGGTGTAAAGCTCTTCCTTCTCTTTGAGGAAAGGCGTTTTTCAGTGTGTGCAGTGCTATTCTGCAGTTTACTCACCTGGTAATCCCACTTCTTAAATTTCTGAAGGCTCTTTAAAGGAAAATGCAGAGCTTCCACATTGCCTGAGTTGTAAAGTGGACGTTTTCTTCAAGGCATGAATCCCCTGCATGCAATATTGTTCACACAGGCACACGGAGTGTTACCTTCAGATCTCCTTCCAGGACTTTGTTTATCCTCGGTCTCTAAGGCATGGTGGAATTAAGGTCTGTGGAATATGCATTCAACACAAAAGTAGATCTGAGCCCCTCTCTACTTAGCAGTACAGAAAATGAGTGAGGTGATAAGCAGCATACCTGGTAAATTATTTGTAGATGTTTCTAACAATACTGACTCTGTGTTTGGCTCGGTAGGTAGGTAGGAGCACTCCCCCTGTGTCTTGCTTCATACATGCCAATAGTAGATACTAATGGTTCAGGAGAGGACTAATTTGAGTGTGTAAAACCAGTTTTTCATTGCTCTCACCCAGATTTAAAAGGATGTGAAAACTCTTAAGACAATGAGAAGTCTGCTCCATTCAATCACTATTTCCCTTATTGTGCATCAGTGCAGTTCTAGTGGCTCCTGCGTTACTGTAGAATATTGTGTTGGAAGATTGGTTGGGGTAGTACCATGGATAATCTATCTTTGTTCCATCTGGTGACTTTTTCAAAGACAAAACCACTTTACCACTGTATATTTGTACTGTATTATCAAATGTGTTCGACCTTATAAACAGGTAGTAAGATGCTTAAGAATTTTTTTGCTTGTGTTTTTGTTTTCATCCTGCATTCCTGAGCAGGGGAAGTTTTAATTCTGTTTTTGAAAAGTAGTGTAAGACACAGCCATAAAAACAGGTAAGATAGGTAGGGATGAGGAAGCTTGCTGGTGATACTTGAGCAAACTGAGTGGTCTGTGGCTGAATTAGGTAAATTGTGCCATATCCTATAGCTTTGGTGGTCTTGGTTTCTGCAAGAGTGGATTTGAGAGTGCTGTAGCTTCTCCTGGCTTTTAACTTACCAGAGCCAGCTTTCAGAAGCCTTGTAGGTTAAAGGAGCCAATTAATAGGACTTGATAAAACAATGATGCTGCACGGTCTGTGTGTTAACCTGACTTGTGCACTGTATTTGGTTGTCTGACAAAAATGCTGCTCTCTGGTCCAATTCCAGTGGTGATGGATAATGTGGGATGTGCAGCTGGAGCTGAGCAGCTCCAGTTCGCTCTCAGAAGGCTGTAGAGAGGTCCTGACTAGCTTGGTGGTGGTTTGCTCCCAGAACTGAGGGGGTGGGGTGCAGTTCTTTCTGTTCAGTGGGAGGCTGCTGAAGGCAGAGGTTTTCACAGGCAGCTGCTGGCATGCTTAAATGTTGACTGCTTGGCCCACAGATGATAAAAATTTCCTCTTGAAGGATTGTTGTAGAGCTGTTGTACTTCAGGTGCTGTTCTGGTTGAAAACATTTGTTACAGCCAAGTTCATGAAGCAGAAGTCAAAGGAGGGGATTAAGGGAGAGCTGAGTAAAGATAGGGTATATTTCTAAATGCTTCTGCCTTGCCTAAGGTGTTTTCTTGGCTGCTTTTAGCTGCATGGGTGGGAGGGCAGGCACTGCTGGGCAGTAGAAGTGTCTGTTCATTGGTAGTGCCAGCAGAAGCAGCAGTGAAATAATCATGCAGGAAATGCCTTGAGAAGGTGGTTAATGCAGTTTTTCTGTGGGTCTAAATATACAGCAGGATGAGAATTTAGAAAATGTCTGCCTGTGAAGGACTGCAGCATGGATAGTTTCCCTTGATGCTTCTACAGGCTCTGTGAGAGAATCTGCAAGTAATGATTTTATATTTTGGAAACTAAGGTCTGTGTTCTCACCAGTGTGAGCACAGCATACTGTGTCTCTGGAAGGGAAAGCCAAATACATTTTGATACGTTTTGTATCAATGGAGAAACAGTGACACAATACCTTTCTTAGATAATGATGGGTCCTATTTTCCATTGCAGTGCCTTATTTTTGGCTAGATGGTTTGCAGGGAATGATACTGTTTTCTGTGAATGTAAAATCATGAGTCTCTACTAACTAGAATAGAGCAGTATATCTATTAGTGCATAATTAGGAGAATTACAGGATTCAACAGGGAATGGTGGTGTACTTGCTCAGGTGGAGTTTAATATGAGTGGTGATTTAAAAAAAAAAAGTGTTAAGTTTTACTTTGAGTTACATGGTGTGTGAACTGTTGTAATTTTGGGCTCCAGCTAAACTACTCAAATTACCTGCTGACTCTTCTCTCTCTCACGCTTTAATTTTTTTTAACTGTTCACTGATCTTAAAAGGTGCATCCAGCTCCCTTCTATAGTACTGGATGTTAAAAGTGTATATTGTTGTCCTGTTTGTCACAATTTGGTTGTTTTGTACATTAATCTGAAGTGGATCAAAACTTCGTGATACAGTTTTCGGCTAACAGGTCTGTGCTTTCACCTGATCTCTTGAGTTGTTGCAGCTTGCAGCCCTTTCCTAATGGTTTTTAATACCATGTTCCCAATTATCCAATGCTTTTAGCTGCCTCTGAGTTCAGAAGTAAAAAGAATTCTGCAATAAGTGGACTATACAGAAATAAGTATCTGAAAATTAATAGGTTGAAGTAAAACTAAATTGTGTAAGGATTTCTTTTACTACTATCTGTTTTTTATCTGCAAAAGTTTGGGGGTTAATCTGTGAAATACATAGTTAACTGGATTATTGTTAGTTTTCTTTTTTGTATAAATCATCATGTGCAGCCCAGGGCACAGGGGCAAAAGTGCCTTTCAAGTCCTTGTGTTGCAATCTGCTGACAGTGTGTGTCTCAAACTCTCGAGGCAGAGGCAGGTAAGATGCTGATGGTGAAGTTCTTTTTGAAACTTGTGGCTATGTTTACCACCATTTTGAGAGGGTGGCAGTTCCTGCAGTGAGTTTGTGCTGTGGGGAGACTCTAATTTTAAAAAGACAAATCTTTGCTGAAGCTCTGTGTAGAGTTTGAGAACTTTTTCCTTAGCTAGCGGAGATCAGGGAGGTGTTTTTGCATTTGATGTCTGGGAATAGATCTGTGCTGTGGATGGAGACTCCCGGCTGGCTGAGCTGAGGAGTTGTTGTGCCATGTCACAGTGCCTGTGCAGTTACTGGTACAACCTTACAGTGCAGGAAGTGAGACACTAATCAAGTGCTGATAAGGGGTTTAAGGTTCAAGCTGTACTCAACCAACTCATAGACTGTCAAACATTAGGACATAACTGTACTAAATACTGAACATCTTGCATTTCAATTTTTTTTTTAATGTTGAAGTTTGAGAGGGGATGTAGTTTAACAGTTTGCTGCAAAAAGGTAATAGCTCTATGAGATAAGAATGGATGTTATTTTACATTTGCCATATGTCATGATATCATCGATATCATCCCAGGTTCTTTTGGATAACAGTGCTAAGCTTGTGGTATATTGAGATTTCAAATGGAATTTCGATTTGTCCTCTCAAACTCCAGCCCTCTTTCTTCAGGCCAGGGAAGAGAAGAAGTAGCATCTGTAGTGTGGTTTTCATATGTAATCCAGAATTCATTTCGATTGGAAAATACCTGTAATTGAGTGTGGTTTGTCTATGAGAACTTGGGAAGTAGTATCATAACATCTGTTCAATTTGTGCAGAGTACTATGCAAGTCAAATTTTCTTCTCCAAATATATCTTCCTGAAAGCTCAATCTGGAGAAAACAATTTCCTTGCTGCATCTGTCTTTTGCACACCCTCTTCTGTGCATCTCTGTCTCCTGCAGCTTTCCCCAGTTAATTTTTGGACATCCTTTTCTCCAGACCTGCATATCCTTCCATTAGCCTCACTTTGCCAGCATGCTACAACCCTGCTAAGAAGAAACTTTATTTCAGTGGATAATTCATAATTTCAAATGGTAAATTGCAGGATGCTGTGTTTGGTGTGGACACCACCGTCATAGCTCATAGTGTGCACAGCAAATAGGTCCACGCTCCACCTCAGTGATTCCTGAATGGCCAGGTGCTCACCTGTAGTGAGCAAAGTGCTTCTAAAACAGTATCCAAAGGAAATAAGTGTCTGGTTGCCCCTCTCTTAAAGGGCAGCAGTTTTTTAAGCTAATTTCTGTCTCTTGTTTATACCTGTGTGAGACTTTGCTGCCCTGGCATGAGGCTCAGGTGGTGTGGCTGGAGGTAACCCCTTATCTGCCAGGGTGCAGCTGCTGCTGTTGGCAGCAAGGCCAGCAAAGCTGGCCAGAAGGATTCCCTGATTGGATTTTTTTTTTTATTCTTTCCCTTTGATGCCGAAGAATATTTTTACTGGAGACCAGAATTTGTCATACATGTTGAACAGAAGAAAGCTGGTCTGAAAATGGAAACTGAACCAAATTAATGTTGTTTGGTTTAATCAGATACAGGGACTCCCTGATGATGAAAGAGAGAGGCAAGGGAGGTGAAACCCTTAACAGGTGGATCTGTTAAGCCTTCCATGCTGCTGGTAGTTGTGTGCAGTGTTTAAGTCTGGTGTACTTTGTAAGCTTGCTTGTACTGGGGACTTGCTCTGGATTGCCTACTGCAGCTAATACTGGGGATTCCCAATCCTTCACAATTAAGGTTAAGAGCAGTTTTTTTTGGGGGGAAGCCCCACTGGGAGATGGGTGGAGGGAGAAAATGGGGGGAAACCTGGCACGTTCGATTTTGGACAAAGCTAAAGGTCTGGGACTGTATAAATGACACCTTCTTTTGTTGTTTTCCTTGTTGCAGATGACTTGTTTAAGGTTCACAAACTTAAGCCAAATCTGAAGTGGCGACAGGCTTTTGACAACTACTTAAAAACAATGCCTCCTTACTACTTACTGGTATGTTCCTCTTCTCATCTCATCCTCCGGGGTATAATGGCTGGTGTGACCAGAGTCCTTTGCATCATACCTCTTCCTAGTAAATTTTTTTAATGTAATTATGATAACATTTTAGGTAGTTAACATTCTGCCTTTCAGAGGTATGTAGATTAGAACAAACATTTTTAAGAATTAAATAAATTTGTAGAAGCACTGAGTTGTAGTAGCTATGTTAAGATATTAAGTGTTTACTAAATGTGTTTTCTGATCATTAAATAATAAATGAGTTTTAATCAAAAATACTTTAGAACATTCAGAGAACCCAAATTTGGCATTATTTTTGTAACTGGACAAGGGAAATGCAGATTAGTTTGTTTATTAATATGGGTGAAGTGCTAGAACTTGGGAAACTGATACTGACTGGGCCAAATGAAGGGTGGGGGGAGGCACCGTGTCACCTTTTATGTGTAGCTTGGACAATGCACCTCAATATGGACTTGCATCATCCCGGCTATTCTGGACCTGAGCCTTTGAGTGGAAATTGCCAGTGGCACCACGCTGTGGTGTCTCGGTGATGTGGCATAATGTCCATTGTGAGCTAGTTAGACACCAAACTCATGTCACATGTTATCTGAATAGACTTGAATTTTAGTGGCCAAAAGTGGAAAAGCTAGAGCACTAATCTATGTGCCTTAGCTTCCTATAATTGAGCTTATAAATTTCTTTTTTAAATACTTATTCTCTTACTATTGTGTATTTTGTTTTCCTTATAGCCATTAAAGAAAGCCCTAAGGATGATGGGAGCTCCAAATCTGATATCAGATAATTTAGATTGTGGACTTAGTTACAGTGTTATCTCTTACCTTAAAAAACTCAGCCAACAGGTAGTATTGATAAAACCTTTGCAATTAGAAGTGCGTTGATTATTTAGTTTGTGGTAATCTCATTATAAAGCAGTTAATCCCTGTGGGAGTTCATATGGGTGTGCAGCATATGTTACAATTGAAGATTGGTGAGCATTTCCACTGCAAATATGGATGAATCCAGTGTGGTTCTGTAGCCAGTGATTGTGCCTTCTGTAAGTGGTGGAGAGGAATGCAAAGGAGACCTCCTCAGCTATACTTTAAATATCTACTAGACTTTAAACTCCAAAGGTAGTCACTAATTGGATTTATGGCTGCTCTGGCCATTGTTCTTCGCAGAGGCTTGCTCTCGGTCTCTTGTTTATTTCCATGTGTCCCTTGGCAATGTGTATTTTCCAAAAAAAAAAGTGTTTGTGTGTCCATGGCGAGTAAAATCATAGCTCAAGCTTCCTATCTGAGCTTCCCATAACCTTCAGGTCAAAGTCATTCTATATATTAAGTGTGACCTGGTGGGAAATAGTCTTACATATCTTTTTGTCAAGACTGCCATTCCAGGTGTAAGGGCCTCGAAGCTCTTCCTCCTTAGGATAAGTGGCTCTTAAAACAGTAGTTTCATATCTAGAAGGGAGTGGGGAAGCAGTGCAGCCTTTAAAATTACAAATCAAAAATCCTCCGCCTTAAAGAATGCACAAAATACATCCCAAAGCCTCCAAATGACTGAGCATCTCCTAGACGTAAAACTCCCTGTGTTATTTTGGTAATCTAATGATATGCAAATTCATATTATTTATCTGCTCTATGGAGTTGGAATGACTTGAGATGGCTGCTGTGGCTTTCACAGACGTTTTCAGCACATGGAACAGTTTGAATGTGTGGAATGCATTACAAGCTCCTGTATAGGCACAGGCAGTTCCAGAATTCTGCTGTGCTCCTGCTGTCCTTAAATTCAGTTTCCCACAGACAATGAAGCAAACTCTGCAGAGGAGGAGATCTGGGGGAAGTGGGTTGTAATCACTGTGGGTTTTGGTTGGTTGGGTGTTTGGTGGGGTTTTTTTGTTTATTTGTTTGTTTTGGGGGTTTTTGTTTTTTGGGGAGTTTTGTGTTTGGTTTTTGTTTGGTTTTTTGTTTGTTTTTTTCTTTTTCTGGGGGGATCTTTTTGGTTTTTTTAAATTTTTTTTTGTTTTGGGGGTTTTTTTATTTTTCCTTTGGAGATATTGCTAGTGGGTAAAAAGAAACTTACTCTGAATACGGTTAGAGCTTAATACATTACAATTCTATGTAGCTATAATAAGAAATCTGTGCTAATTGGAGAAGTGGTATGTTTTTAGAAATTTACTCAAAACCGATTTCTTTTACAACTTTTCTCCCTTATATTTTTACAAACATATGGGGCAAATCTTAGTTCATAGGTTGCTTCAAAAATACACTGAATTTATATTACTGTATCTGAATAATACTGTTGTTTTATATGCAACTTTACTGTAACCTAAGGCATCCTACCTTCCATTTTGTGTTTTCTTTCCCTTTAAAGATGGTTCTTCAGGGACACAAGAGAGTCACAGACTTGCAGCAAAATCAGGAATATTCACAGACCTCCTACTGGCATATAAATTTAGATACACTGGCTAAATATTTTTCCATATGCTAGCACATTAGGATTTCTTTATGCTTGAGATCTAATCTATGTAATCCAATGTATCTCTGGGTAGGTAGTTGGGAACTAAATTTGTAGTTTTATTCTGCTAATGTACTGTGTGTTTTGTACTGGAAATGTGCAATGCCTGCTGATTCTTTAACTCGCGGTGTGATTCCATTTTAGACAAAAATAGAATCGGAACGGATAATAGGTTCAGTGGGTAAGAAAGTTCCACAAGAAATTGGAATAAAAGTGAAAAATCACTCCAGTGGCCTCTCCTTGGTACACAGTAGGGATTTTAAACAACTGCTGCAAGGGATCACTGGGGAATCTCCACTGAGACTGTCGGAAATGAATGTGAAAGAATTTGCTGGATTCCACATAGGACTTTTAAACAAGGTAAACAGCACAGTGATTTTGCATGACTAAGCAGTTAATCTCATCTGTTTTAAATGGGTAACTTTTATGGACTTAGTGTAGAAGGAAGTACCTTTACTGAACTGTGATGAGTACAGCATAGACATAAAGAGGGAGAAGAGTAAATGCAATTGTTTTGCACTTGATTTTGGGACACTGTTTGAAAACACCACGGTAGTAAACAAAAATTACTGTGTTTCAAGTGCCAATCTCTGCAAATGACAGCTATTGTTCATCCAGGAATTAATGTGTTTACTCTTAATGGAGCTGAAAGCGCTAATGCTGAATGAGGTCATGTTGAAAAGACAGCCAGTGAGCTTGTTGTATCCAGTTACAAAGCTCTTAAACTTACTTAAGAATTTTTTTAATAGTTAATGTTAATCTATCTCATAGTGGAATTTCTGCATGCGTGAGAACTGATGGATTAACTGAAAGTTACTTGTGTTGCTACAAAACTAGGACTTGAAGCCGCAGGCATTCAGAAATGCATATGATATTCCTCGTCGCAGTCTTCTAGACCAGCTAACTAGAATGAGAACGAATCTTCTGAAAACACACAGGCTCATCTTGGGGCAGGATGAAGGTAAGGAGTCACAGTTCTTCATTAAGAGTTTGAAGAGAATACAGCTATTTTTGTGTCCTTATTTCCTTAAAGGTAGTTTCCTTAAAGGTAGAAGTGGCCATTGCATTTCTTGCTGAGTCAGAAAATGTCATTTTCTTGACTCTGAAGGGGAGGGAAGGAAATCTTTGCCTTCTGTCATGCAAGATGTCATGCTTGCTTTGAAATTTAAAAATAAGATTCATGGGAGAGCTTTCACATTCGCCAGGGTTCATCAGACGTGTTATAAAGTGATGGAGATTTAAGGTAGGAGCTCTTTTTTGTTTTTTGTGAGGTGTTGGTGGTCTAAAGGTGCAGTTGTCAGCATAGAAATTAAACTTGCTTATTTTTCATTCTTCTGTCAATTAAGCTGAGCTCTTGCCAGGCTTATTTCCACAATTGTAGTCTTCAGCTCTTCCTCTGTAGTGAGAAGAAATAGTTGTAGTTCTTAAAACTTGAAACTGAGGTCTGTGAAGTTTGTATAACTTTAATGTTAAGATTAAATAAAGATCTCTTTTCTGTTGCAGACTGCCTTCATAGTGTTCCTGTTGCTCAGATGGGAAATTACCAGGAATACCTGAAAATGATGCCTTCACCTCTTCGGGAAATTGACCCGGATCAACCAAAAAGACTTCATACATTTGGCAATCCATTTAAACAGGATAAGAAGGTAGGAGGGGCCTTGCTGCCTGCTGTGCTTTTATATTTAACGCAGTTTGAAATAATTTGTGAGTAGAATTTCTCCCCCACAACTACCACATACTGCTAACCTGTGCAACCTGTGGAAAGGAGGGATGTCTCCCATGTGATCCAAGAGGAATGTGTACAAAATTGTGCTGGCTTAGCGCGGCACTGGGCTCTCTCTGCTTACGTTGGATATCTCTGTTCTGAAAGCTGTCTAGTATTCTGAAAGCCACTTGAATCTGAACACAGAGGGACTCAACTCATCAGTTGATTTGGTGAAACAATTGCTGGTTTGTACTGTTACTTAAATTATTACTTTCTTTTCAGGGTATGATGATAGATGAAGCTGATGAGTTTGTGGCGGGGCCCCAGAACAAGATCAAGCGGCCTGGGGAGCCCAACACACCGGCGTCACTGAAGAGGCGGCGCAGCATGTCCCCCCTGCTGCGGCGGCCACAGTCACCACCCGTTGTTACCAACCACGTGGGTGGGAAGGGCCCACCTGCTGCTCCTGGCTCCCCCTCCTACCTGAACCTCAAGGGTGTCCCAGCTAATAAAGGTATACTGAGCTGTGGTACACCAGCTTGGGTGGTGGGGATATCTAGGGAGGAAGGGAAAAGGTTCTGTCAGCGCGTCTGTGCTTCACTCTTACGTAGGAGTGAGTTTCTTTTGTTGGCCTAGATAAACAGGCTGCTGCTACAGCTAATGAAATCTGAAATTAAAAAACCTGTTTGGAGATAGAAAGTATCTCAGATCAGCTTTTAGGGGTTTTTTTGTGTATTCTCTGGTGAAGAAGGAAAGTTAAAATACAGTTGTTTTGTTTCCCACAAATAGTAGTTTCCATACTTACTGCGGTAAATGGAGTAAGAAGAAAACTCCATTAGCTGGGTTTAGGGAAGAGAAGGAAAAAGTGAGTTCACTTAGGAGTCATGACACTGCACTACTTATACAGAATATGGTGACTTCATGATAGTGATACAAGCTGGTAATAGTCCGAAGGGGAATTATTCCCTTGCTGACATCTAAAGTTGAATAAAAGTATTGAAGTGTTGTCCGGCACTGTCAGATCACTATACAGCACTTCAGACATAAAGGATACAAAACTGTTTCTTTCAGGTTTTTTTCTGATGGTACAGTCATGCACTAGTAAGATATGTGTTTTTCACTTGTAGATACCAATAACAGTGTTGTCCAAGATGGCAATGGAGAGAAGAAAGCAGAAAACTGTCAGTTGTTGGAAAAGCAAATTGATGGCTTACCTGTGCAAATGGCTCCAGTGGTTCCAGCTGCTGTGGGAGAGGATGAGATGTTAACCAACGACTTAGACTCTCTACCTGTTGAATTCAATTGTTTGAGTGAAGATGGGCTGGATCATAAACCTGGTAACAATGCACTTGTGCGAGGGCCTCTGAATTACAGTGTGAGTGGAGATGACCAAAAGCAGGCCATGGAGTCTACTTCTGAATCTGTGCCAAATTCCTTTAAAATAACACCTACCATGTTGGAGGGAAGCAATGCTGACATCAAAATTAAAGTGATGAAAGAGGTTCGCAAACCTGGAAGAAGTAAGTAATTTGGGTTTGTTTATTTTAGTAGTGTATTATATGTGGTGTGAGAGAGAAAGCTTTTCCTTGAAGGAAGGAGCTATTTTCAATATACACACAACTTTGGATTTTGAATAATTTCTGCTTTCAGAAACGACGGTTCCAGGCCAGATCAGGGCTTGGTGGCTCTGTGTGTTAACTGTGATCATGGAAATGGGAGGCTTCTCTCTTCCCAGCCTGCATTTTCTGAGGATAGATGTTCCTAGCTGCTGGTTTTTAAGGAGAACTTTAATCTGTAGTGCCACATTGGAATTCCCAGATGATCAGTATCACTTCAAATTATTCTACCACCTATGTTCTGCTCTTAAAGCCAATGCAGGTGTTTTTCTTGCCTTACGTGTTCTGTTATACACAGATGTATGAAACTAGGCTTTGTTTTTTCCTTTTTGGCTTTTAAGCTTTTTCTGAAATTGCATCTGCAACATTCATTTTTAATACATTGTTGAATTTTCCTCTCTTCTTTAGATTATGAGAAAATATTTTCTCTTCTTGAGGAGGTGCAAGGACCTATGGAAATTCAGAAGTATTTCATTGAATTTGCTATCAAGGAAGCAGCAAGGTTTGTATAGATAGAAATGACTCGGGGTCATAAATTAAATGTTAATTTAGATCATGGTAGTAAATAATAAACTTCGTCAGTGCTAGTGTTTTGGTTTTATTTTGACATATTTAAATTATAATTGTTTTAGGGGTCAATCTACAATGGTTGGGCCCTAAACCATTTTTATGGAGTATATGGTCTTTACTTAAAGTTTAAATGTGAATTAGAGAGATGGGTTGTTATTGAAGACCAGCCCAAAATTTAGGTGGATTGAGGAGGGGCAGATGTATTAAATGACATTTTGTAGCCATTCTAATGCCAGAAATAAAATAAGCTCTTCTATACTGAAAACAGAGAGCCTCTGGTAATATGATTTGTCATGGCTGAATATTTTTGAGTTGTTCAGCTGTATTTTTGGAAGAAGAAATTTACATTGCTCCTTCCTCTTTTCTGTAGGTTTAAAAAACGGGTCTTAATACAACACTTAGAGAGAATACTAGAAGAACTAGATTTCACCAGCCCACCCAACAGAGTTAATCATGTCAACAGTAGATAATAATGAACCGGCCAGACGAATGCGGACCAGGGAATGAGTTTGCTGTGCCACAGAAGAGTGGAAGAGGACGTAGCTACTGCCCTCACCATCTTGGCAGTCAAGTGATTTTACTGTCACAGTCTGAGAAGAAGCAGTGGAGCTTTAACTTTAAGAGCCTGATTCGGCAGAAGCTGGGCTATAACCTTAAGGATTTGCTATGAAAGGTGTGGCTTTTTCCTGTGGAGGGTGCTGTTTGCTCAACAGGCAGAAGAAAATAACCATTGCTGCCCCTCCTGCAGGTGATGAGAATTTACTCATTTGAACGCTGTCATTAGACATTTACGTGCTATAGGCAGCAGGTTGCACTAAAATGGGGCACTGTCAAATGCACACACTGTCTGCATCGTGGAGAGAGCCCGTGTGTTCCCAAAAAAACCCTCCCAGAAACACCTGCACTGGTAAAATTGCATGTTGCCACCACAGAGACAAGGGTCTTGTTCCCAAGAACTGCTAGCCATGCCTTTAAACTTGAAATTCAGTGTAGATTGAGAGTAAAGAAACTGCTATTGTGTTAATGAAAGCTAAAGACAGCCCTGTGACTGTTACCACCTGATGGTCACTAAACAATCTACCTCAGACTCTCTTCTGTTTTGTCTGCAGACATTATGAAAGTGCACCTGAGGCTTCCCAGGTCCCCGACTTCAGTTCTCTTTCATCCTGTGAGGAGGACGGAGATTCTTCAGGTGGCCTTGGCACACGCTGTGCTTTGGAAGCACTAAAAGGAAACGCTTTTAAAAACGTGTATTTTAATGTTCATACAAAAGAGATTATTTTGAACAGTATTGTTACCAGATCACTAATTTGATATTTTAACTGTATAAATTTTTTGGAACATATGTATATATAAAATAAACCATTTTATTAATTTTTAAGAAGTGCTAATCTGAGGAGTCTGTAACGGTCAGCACTGAGTTCCTCCAGTTGTCTGTTACCGACAGACTGAGGATATTTTTGTAAAACCAGCTGAACCTGATCTTGCACACCCTCAAACACAGCTTGTGGTGGTAGCTGCAGAATGTGTTTGTGCCCTGGAGCACCTGCCCAGGTGTCACTCAGCTTGGCCTCTGTGGGGTGCACATTTTTACTCAGTTTTGAGGGCACTAAGTTCCAGTTCACCAGGCCCTTGGTTACCTTAGCTGGTATCTACTCCTCTGTTCCTCTTCCTATTTTGTCCAAAGGTAATTCTATATATGACAAAACATACAAAGAAGACTGAAGCCACCTGCATGTAATTTTTTTCCTCTTTAAAGCAGTACCAATAATGTGCCAGTATTAAGTAGCTCTTGGGATGAGTGTGTATTTTCAGTTGTTTGCTCATAACATCCTCTGATCCTCTAACAGCTTTTTTAAAGACAGGTTGAAGTTGTGCTCATGTAAACTTGTGCTCTTGGCCTTGTACCGGAAATGTCCCAGGGTTTCCAGTGGACTGGCCAGGCAGGGAAACAGATTTTCGTGGTGAGCCTGTACTTCTCTGTTCCTGCTGGTATTTTTAGTGCAAACCAGCGTGTGAGCCATCTTTTCCATCCGCTTTGAAGCAGTGGCTTTGGTCTCCTTGGAAGATGCAGTTTGACCATTGGAATGACACCAGTGAAATTCAAGAAGGAAATTAAATTCAAGAAGGAAATGAAATCCAGCAACAGCAGATCTCTGTCATGGTGTATATGAATGAAGTGACATAGGGGAAGGCCTTACTATAAATGTGCCCTGACTCTTAGAAGTAACTTTTATTCATCTGTGCAGGTGAATAAAATTGAGTATTTTTTTTAAAAACCCCACAGAAATATCTTGTAATGATACAAAGGGGGATTTACTCCTTCAAAATTTCACATGGAAGCTGTTTGTCACCGTGATGGACCTCCCATGCCAAATGTTGGACTCTTAAAAGGGATTTTATTTACAGAGGGTCAGATATACTGTGCATACCTCATTGTAAAATGGCCTGGTTAAATGCATCAAGTTGCATGTAATGTGCTATTCTTGAAATAGTAGGTCATAAGAGGAGACAGCTTTCTTCCATACAGTTAATAGCTGTTTAATTTTCATCACTAATTCCAGAGACACTCACTTGATCATTGTGTGTCTGAGCAGGGGCCAGATTTTTAACTAGTGACCTTGTTAGTGTGTAAAGCTGCTCTTTTGGTGGGATGCAGTTGGCTGTCAAATCAGCTGCAGGGAGCTGGTAACTTTCATTCACTCCTTTGGAATCTTGCACCTCAGAAGCTACAAAATACTCTATTCAAGTGCCGGCAGTGAGAATTTTCCTTTACCCTCACCATTATTTTATCTGAATAGATTGAATTTGGGTTAGAATATCGGAGTAGAAGAAACCATATAGTGAACTGGACATGAGCCTTCATAAGAAGGAAGGAAGATGTCCTCAGGGGTTTGTGTCAGTGCAGAGATGAAGAAAAAGGAGCAACAGCAACTCATGAGAAGCACACAGCCCTGAATTCTGCATGGATGTGGCTCCTTTAGGAAGCAGGAAAAGCTCCACAACTGGGTTAAGGAGACCCTTAATGGAGAGAATTGCTTGTGAGCCAGACCACAGTGGGTGGTCTTGAACAAACACAGTCCCAAGCTGTGCTGGCACTTCAGGGACAGCCAGGGTCATGCTGGTGTCAGGCCTTGCCTTTCCTGGTACAGCATCAAGAGCTGCGTCACCAGGGCTGTGACCTATGTGACAGGTGAGCCTCTCACAGCAGGAGCGAGGGCTCAGGAGAGAGGATGGGTGCAGTCATGCATTCAGGAATTGGAAGCTGTTGGTACTTCGCTCAAACTTAATATTTTTGAGCCCTTATATAAGGCTGAAATAATGTGGCACAGCTGAATGTTGTGAAGTAGGGAAGAAATATGGCTCTGTGTCTCCTGTAATGAGCACTGTTTTAACAATCTGAATTAACAAAT
Source organism: Origma solitaria (assembly GCA_013397895.1). Lineage (NCBI taxonomy): Eukaryota > Metazoa > Chordata > Aves > Passeriformes > Acanthizidae > Origma > Origma solitaria. The sequence continues at coordinate 122,294 of VZRL01006982.1, read as the reverse complement.
TTAGCACTTGCCTTCCTGCTGTGGATAGAGGGGTTGTGAGTTGCTTTGGAATTTTGATACCAGTGTGAGCTCTGCATCTGTTTTCTGACCCTCTCTTAACTAGGCCTCCTCAGTGCATGTTATCTATATTTTTTCTGTTGTCATCAAGGGTTTTTTCCTCCTAAGCCATGCAGCTCCCAGGCCAGTCACTATGGCAGGTGTCTGTTGGGTGCTGCTGTTCCCAGTTTGGGGGCACAGTGCATTTATGGTGGGCATGTGTGTTCTTGCGCAGGTTTAAACCAGCATCAGAGAGTGGTTGTCATCTTCCAAAGCAGCAGCTGTGGAGGCTGTTGCTGTGCTGTGCTTGACTTTGCTGTGGTCAGGCAATTGTATGTCTCCCTTTTCAGGAAACTAAAAAAATCCCCAAACCTATTTTTTGTTCCTTTTTCATCTGGTAATTTTCTTCAGGTTCTTCCTCTAAACTGCCTGGCTGAAATGGCAGCAGCGTAGGCTGTTAAGTTTGATTTCTTTTGGTCTGTTCTTTCGTATCTACTAAGAAACTTCTGATGGAAAAATACAAGAAGAAACGCATTACCTAACAGAAACAAACTTAAAAAAAAACTATAAAGCTCAATTACAGTGTTTCATACCAGCAACATGGCAACATCACACCTTTAGCAAATGGACTTGAGAGTGCTTGTCTTGAGAATGTGCAACCTAGTTAAGCAGAAAACAAGGCCAAAGACACTTCAGATCTGGCAGAAAGGAGGTTTGGCAGAGATCTGAAGGAAGGATGTTAGTCACTGGATTTAAAAGGAGCTGCTGCTTGCAGGTCTGCAAAAACAAGTTGAAGTCTATCCTAAGTGGAAAAGGAAGCAACTGGAGAAGAAAAATGCCTTGGGATTTAGCAAAAATGTTGTGGCCTGCAGGAATTGTTAAGCTGTATTCTAAATCTGAATCTTCGGATCATTTCAAGGAGGACAGACTAAACAAAAACTGTTGAACTTTCCTGAAGTTATCCATTCAGTTGAGGTGCAAGCTGGCTTGTTTCATCCCTTAAAGTAGTCTTGGCTTTAGTGTTGGTGTTTTTCTTCTCTCAGTCTGTGATGTGTTTGTTGTCTATTGGTAGTGGCTAAAGCAGCATGGCAGGGGAGCCCTGTCATTGTCCATGGAGCTGGGATTGCAGGCAGGAGCTATGGGAAGAGTTGCTGGGAAAGGCACTTGCTGCTTGTGTGCTGCTGGGAGGTCTTTCAGCTTCACCTGTTCCACTTCAGAGCCTTCGCTTTAAAAATGTATGAGATGCTTCTCAGGGTTGGTAGCACAGATCTGGTGCCTTGAGCAGCTGATGACTCAGAGCTCAGAGGATGGATGCACCAAGGAAGGAGTTAAATTGTTGTACATACTTGTACAGCCTCGTGGTAAATGCTGGAGGATATTTCCATAGGCGGTGGAAGAACTGAGCTGCACATGCCTTCAGCCACATGCTTTGCCAGGAATGGGAACTGCTTGGTACCATGTAAGGAAAATTGCCCTTTACCAGGATCTGGGGAGTGCTCAAAGCAGCTGCATATTTCTTCAGATTCTGAGCTTGGGCTGAAGCTCTCAAGCAATTTACTTGAAGTCCAGAAGAATAGTTTGGCCTGGGAAAGGCAGTGGAATGGAAACTTCCGATGAGATCTTTGCTGGAGATCTGGTTTTTCTGAGAGCTTGGGGAAGTTTTATCTTCATATCTGCAGTGGGAATTTCATGGCTGTTTCCTAGTCCTGGATCAGTTCCAGCTGCAATGGAAGTAGCTGGATCCTTGGCATTTGTATATGTTTGCTGTCATCTCAATCACTGACACTCCTCTAATGCAAACAGTCTTGCATAATGTCCCTTAAAATATTGGATACCTCTGGCAATTTGCTGTGTCCCAGTGCTCCACTCGCCACTGCTGAGCAGCTGGTAGGAGGGACAGAGCTTTTTGGGAATAATCCCCATGGTGTGTGTTCATTTACAAAGTACTTAGAGCCCTGCAGGATGTTGAACAGGAGGAGGGGCTTATAAAGCATTTTGGTAGTTACAAGGGCAAAGCTGTTTTTGCGTGGTCAGCCTGTTTCTTGTCATGTACTTCAGAGTAGGTGTATATTTTAATGTTGAATTGTATTTGTAAATATTTAATATGTAGGATATATCAAAGAGAGGTTCAGTCTTTTGTAAAGGATGGGAGACTTCCTCCCTTGCTTTATCTTGCAGCTGTGACCCATGTGTGCAGAGGTGGCCCATGCAGAGAAGGATGCTGGGCTGTGCTCAGGTTTTCCACAGGGAGGGACTCTGCTCTGGAATCATCCCAGGTCTTGGATATGTGACAATAGGCAACTGGAGCTGGATTTTTGCTGGGTTTGTGGAAATGCACTTAGAGTTTCTTGAGGTGGTGGTAGCAGTGTGAGCAGTTCCTGTCTGGGCACAACTTTAAGAGCTGAGGAGGCTATTGCAGTGTTCGGGGTTTGAGCAGCCACAGGTCTGGTCAGGGCACACTGCTGTAGTGGCTGCCTGATCCCTTGGCAGTGGGTGTCTCAGGGATCAAGGGTGCTTTCCTAAGTAGGACAGAAATAAAAATGAGCCCTGTTCCCCAAGACTAGAAAGTGATTAAAAAAAAAGGCATTTTGCTGATTGCAGATGATTATAATGCAGCTGCTCGACAGTGACATCCCTGCCATGGAAAAATAACATTGATTCTTTGAGCTGTTTTCCAGTCTGCACAGCATATTAAAACCCTTCATGCACAGCTGGCACATTTAACTTTGATTATGTTGTTGAAGTGACTGATCTGAGAGCAGCCTGGATCCCGGTTGCTTGCAGAATTTGAAAATAAGATTGTTCCAATTCATCTGCAGTTGGTTATTTTGGAAGAGAGACAAAATATCTCGAGCACTTCTAGGGCTGCTAATTAAAGTCTTGTGGCTCTCCTCTGAGAGAGTCTTTAAAGATGGATGGAGGGACTTACCCAAGGTCATATAGTGTGTCACTAGCAAAGATGATTATAAAATCTGTGCCCTAATTTGGTCTTGCACACTTGAATTATTTCCCTGATGTGGACAATCCCACCACAAACCAACCCACTGGCTGCTGTGCTCTTGTATGTGTCAGTGGGTTCCCTTTTCGCTGTGCTCTCCCACCTGCCAGCCTGCATTTGGCATGGGTGCAGAGTAAGGTGGAGGTGGGATAGACTCCCCACTGCTTCCACATAGAGGTGGCTGCAGTGGGTGCCTTTGGCTTGAAGTGTGCTTGTAGGACTGGAACAAAGCAGGAGCTTGGAAAGGAAGATAGGAGGGCTGCAGAGAAGCTGCCCAAGCCTGTAGGCACTTGTGGTGGTACTGCCTCCTCATTAGAGTTTGGCTTCTGACCCGAGCTGCTCCAGCACCTTCCTTTCCCAGCTGTGTGAGAGCATATTTTGAAATTCCACTGGCATCCGTGGGTTCAGGGCTCCTCCCTCTGCACACACAGGACTTAGAAGTCGCTATCCAAAATGATCATTAGTGGAAAAGGAGACGGTGGGGGACTCGGGAGCTGTGGGAGAGGCTGTTCTAAGTGAATCACATCCATCAAATCTTCCTGCAGGAGTTCTGTCAGAGAACAGGAATGCCAGTGTGCAGGGGCAGTGTTTGTCTCGCTCGGAGGTGGATGTGGGCAGGACATGCCGGGGCTCGGTGTGCTGGAAAGGCTCTCAGTGAGCCGCTGCTGCAGCAGCCCCTGCGGCTTCCAGCAGGTGAAACCGGGTCAGAGCGACTCCTGGGAACTGTCTGTGAATTCCCCGCAGGAAAGGCAGTTACTGGTGAGTCATGGCCCAGGCTGTGATGGGAAATGGTTGCTGGATAATAGGTTGAGTGATGCCTTTTATTCACCCATTGGGACCCTGAGGAGGCTCTGACCTCGTGGGGCAGCTAAAAGCTGTTTTTTGTCTGGGTTCCAGGTGGCCAAAGCTGAATTCCTGCACATGTAGATATGACAGGCTCTCCTTCCAGGGTCTGCCTTGGACCCCTGGACTCAGTGTGCCCACTGTTGAAGGGAGAAGGGGTTGTGAAAGTAAGGAGATGAAAGGGACAGCTCTTGTCATGATAGGAAACCAGAAAGAGGCTGAAAGCCTTTACCCATTCATCCTCGGGCACAAGGTAGGAGCTCCTCTGAGGGACTGACCAGTGGTGAATTGGGGAGGTCAGTGCTGTACTCAGCGCGAGGCTGGTGTGGGGCCTTTTGAGTGCGGTTCGTGCTGATGGAGTGCTCTGTTCTGTCTGGAGCTCATCTGATGTGACTCACCCCTTATTGCAGTGCTCCTGTTTTAACTTGCACTTGATCTTGGTGGAGCATCCCGTTGATCTGCTCCCAGAATATGGTGGGATTGAGCCTCGAGTCTGTCCCTTTCAAGCTCTGCAATTGCTGCCTGAGCACAAGAAGCAAAGGCAGAGAAGAGAGTGCCTTGCAGAGCTCCCCTGCCCACTGCTCCCATGCTGGGAGACAGCTCACACTTTTTCCAGGGTTGTCCTCCCTGCCAGCTCAGGACAACCCAAGGCAGCAGTGTGGCTGTACTTGACCACCAGCAGACCTGGGTTTGTCAACCAGCCCTGTGCATCCTGTAGGGTATGTGTGTCCCTCCCACGGGAGATAAACGTGGGCCTCACTCTGCTGTGGCTTTTCCTTTGTGATCTGAAGCTGCTGTATTCAAACAGGTATGGAAGGAGCAGCTGGCTCCAGCTTCAGAGTGGTGGTGGTGACTTTGACATTGAAATGGTGCCACTGTCCCCAAGGTCCCTCAGCTGAGATCTGTGTGTGATTAGGAGGCTGAAGAGCAGCGTGGTGCCCTTGGGGAAGGGAAGGGACATTGTTTGGCCCCTTCTCTCCCTTTCATGTGCTTTGCATTGTGCTGGGGAGGTGGTGCCTCACTGAGGGCTCACTCAGGGCTGTGGGTGCCTTGGAGGCTCTGGTATTGGCCCAGGGAGTGACAGCTTGGTGTGGATGTAGGGAAGAGAAGGCCCTCTTTGGAGTGCCTGCCAAAATGGCTGCTCCAAAACTGCTTTGGGATGCAAGTGTCTTGTTTTGTGCACTTCCGTGTCCAGGATGGGGAATAAATCACTGCTTCAGTATTCGGTGTGTGCACAGGATGCTCCTCCTGCATCCTGCACTGCACCAGAGACGACCTGGGGCAGGGACAAGGGATTCTGGAGCAGCCTGGGACATCAGTACTGGCCTTTCATGGCTGGCCCTGAACTGCTCTAAAATACACAGCAGAAATACCTTGGGGGAGGAGGGGAATATTTCCCTTATTTTTTTTTTTTTTAATCCTGAAATCCAAAGTGCAGTGCCCCTGCAGCACGGCGTGCCTTCGGCAGATCCTGGGGAAACTGGTTCAGCCAGCACCAGTCTGGGCAGGGAGGGCACTGCCAGTGCTGGGTGCTCTGCCTGGCAGCACTGGGATACGAACTGGGAATAAACAGCCACATCTCTCTATGTGGGGGGCTGTGGGCTCCCCAGGACCACTGGCATAGGATGAGCCATTGCTTTGATAATTCAAATATCACCTTTTAATTTTTTTTCCATCTCCCTTTCTATTAAAATGGCCTGAGAAGCTCTGACACCACACAGCCTGGGCCCCTGCCAAGGAGCCCTGGGGCTTGTGTTCCTGCTCGCGCTGCCAGGCTCCCGGCTGCCTTGCTGCTCTGTGAACTCCCATTTGCCTTTCTTGGCTGGAAAAAGGATTAAGTTAGCAGGACAGGAAAATTAATTAGCTGCCATTTTAAGGATGTAGCTTTCGTCGCAGTCCAAAGTGTTTTGAAATGGCATTGTGTCACTCAGACCAACCTGGGACTGATTAAAAGGCTTTTACCTGCCGGAATATCAGATTTATTTCTGCTGGGGTTCTGCCCCTGGTGATTATGGCTTCAAGGTGAACCTCAAGGCCAAATCCAAGGAGTGTTTTGCCTTTGCTGTTAGTGCTGGCTGTGGAAAGTTGGTACCAAAGTATTTTCTGCTTGTTTAACATTGAAAATAGCCTTGCATTGCCCTTCCCCTCTGCAGGCAGCCTGCCAGCTTGGCACAGCACAGCCGGGACAGCAGGGGACTGCAGAGCTGCAGCGTCCCTGCCTGGCTGGGGGCTTCCCACCGGGAACCTGGGGGCAGCACTGTGGGCCTGGATGCTGCAGGGTGAGCCTCAGCCTTCCTGAACCATCTGGTGGAAAATTTCTGCCTTTTGGTGCAGGTGGCCCCAAAAGGGAGCAGAAATGGTGCCACTCTTGGTGGGGGGGCTGTATCCAGCTGGAGGATGTCCCCACAGTTAATGTCCTTGCTGAAGGTGTCAGAGATGGAGAAGGGCAGCTCTGCTGCAGTGTGGTGACAGGCGAGGGAACCAGAACCATGGGAAGTGAGTGATAAGGAAGCCAAAAATCATTTTAGGGTTAGAAAGTAACCATCATTCCCTGCTTTCTCCAGCGAGGGGGGCTGTGTGGGTGCTCCAGAGCACTGGGAAGGGGCTGTTAGACACCACCTTTCCTGAGAAAGCTGCGCTCCAGCTCTGGGCAGCAGTGGGGCATGGGGCACGTGGGTCCTGGCACCAGGCTGCAGCGGTGGCTCTGAGACACACAGAGCAGACACATTAGATTTGTGACCAGGAGGGACTTCCCCACATGGTGCTGCAGTTCAGCCCTCACTGACCTCTAGAAAAAGTGTTTCTGCCAGCTGCATTTCCATTCTGGCCTCACACGAAAGCGCTGCACCAGTGACCAATCTCTGACACAAACCGTGGTCCCCATCCCCTCACATGTAAGGGTCTAAATGACTCCTGCCCTCCTTAGCAATTCTCCACTGTGCTGTCACTGGAACAGTTGAAAAACCCAGCAAAGTTAATGCAGATTAAACCTGCTATTTCAGCAATGAATGGAAATTACCAGCACATATTTTTTATTTTACTATTTAATGTAGTGGAAATATCACGGCTTGTAGCCAAAGCAATTCAAGATGTGACGGCTGTAAATGTGCATTGGGCGAGGCTGGAAACTCTCCAGTCTAATTCAAGAAGCTCTTGGCTCAACTCTTGCATTGCTTTTGAAGAAGAGAAGCTCATCTGTGAAGAGATGAGAAGAACCCCATGCTGCAAGGTAAGCACGAGGTGGCTTTGGGAGCTGGTTAAGGTGCCCCTTCCCAAAACACCAGTGTTCTACCCCCTCATATGCCATGCTGAATGCAGAGCTGCAGCAGCACAGAAAGCAGATGAAGGGTGAGTCTGCTGCTCTCTCTGGTGCAATCCTGATGGATGTTGTAGTTGAGCAAACTCCTCCACTGTTTTGCTAACTTTTCAACCTCCCCAGTGGAAAAGCAGAGTAAAGAGTGGAAAGTCATCTTGCCCAAGTCCAGGATTTTAACTATCGCCAGCCCCGGGAGCAGCCTGAGTGCTTCCCCCAGTGACTGTTGCAACACCAGACCTTGCAGGAACCTGTCCCGTGGGCTGGCAGGGGATTAGCACATGGTAGAAAACCCTTTACTGTGGTTAAAGTGAAGACAGAAAGTATGTCAGCTCTGCCAGAGAGGATGACGAGGAGCCTCAAAGGCAAGCAGATCCCCAGGCTGGTAATATTTCCCTCCTAAATGTTTTACTCAGCTACTTGCAGCTATTTTGATCCCCCCGCTACTGATCTTACCTCCCAGTAATGAACACTAGGCCAGAGAGCACTTTCACACAGAGCTGCTATAATTAAGGCAATCACTTCATGTCAGTGCTGGGCAGTCACTTTTAAATAGTCACTCACCAGGGATTTGCTACAGCAGGCTCCAGGATGGTCAGAAATAAACAAACACTTTAAGGATATCAATTTTTATTTGACATTGTGAGATCAATAAGAAAAAATAATTTGTACAGCTTTGTGGTAGAACTGCTGCAGTCAGGCTACTTATCATGAGAAGGGCCCGGATGCGGCCACAGGGTGCTCCCAGCAAGACCTGCTCCGAGCAGCAGGTGATGTTCTGCACCTCCCTGTCCCACAGCAGCACCTCCCACCTCAGGCAGGTCCCTGCAGCCTTCCAGCAGCACAAATAGGGCTTCTCAGACATTCTGTGTGAGCAGCTCTGCTCTAAGACCCTCTGCAAAGGGCTCAGTGCAACCACAGCTGCAGGACCCGTCTGCTACAGTGGTTACTGAGCTCCTGCTGTGTTTCTCTCTACCCCACAAGGTCACCTGGCCCATGTTCAGCCTCCCCTCTGTGCAGCAGCTGCTGCACAGCAGCCCTATTCCCCAAGGGAAAGCTCTGTCCGCAATAGAGAGATGACCCAATACTATTTCTGAGACCTTTGCTGCTGGCAGGAGCTGATTTGTGATACCAGCAAGGGGGGAACCAGGACACTTCAGGAACTAATCCTGCAGCCCAGATGCTTTCAGCTGGCAGAGTAACCCCTTCTAATCAAACCCAGATGTTTAAGAGTGATTGTAGAGCAGCAGCCATGGATATTGCTCGAGCACTGGGGCACCCACTCCATACGGCGGGCAGAGCTAGAAAAAGAGGCTTCAGTTTACACAGTATTTTTGCCAAGCTTTTTGCCTTTGACAGTTCTTAACAGTTTAAAAAAACCCCAAACACAACTCAACAGATATCGGGACAAAAGGCTGAGTTTCCACTGTGCCAGTGAAATATCCTCAAACCAGGCAAAATTCTCGCTGGCCCCACCAGTATCTCGACCTACCCTCCCCTTTGCTGCATCAGGGAGGTGAAATGCCAGACCATAGAGATTTTAGCATTGATTCAGCCCGAGGGGAGATAAGAATTTAGACCTAAGTAAGAGTTAAGGACAGTATGATCAGTTCTAATACATGAAATCAAGACAGTAATCTTAAATCAATGAAGGGCTCAGCTGGAAAAATCAAGGTGAAAGGCTCTGTTGGCAGAAAAGGGGTAGTTGTCCTGGATTAGTGCCAGCAAACACAGCAAGGCGCTGGACCCTACCCCTGGACCACTGACAGAAGGGACTGTTCTTACTCACACTTAAATATGAAGATGACTTGGAGGTTGTACCTGGTGCCAACACCATGGTCAGCATGTTCACAACATTCAACATTCCCCGGTTTGCAGCTGGAGAACACGGAGCTGGTGTGTGAACACGGAGTGTGGCAGGTTATCCAGAAGAGCTGCCTCCCCCACGCAAGCACCAATGCACAGCCCAGGCAACCTGGGGCAACTTACATGAAATGAAGGAGGGCAACGAGGAAATGACGTGGTAATGAAAAACTGGGAAAAAAAGAATTAGCCTTCACACAACTGTTCTTCAGCATTGTAAAAAAATAAAAATGAAAGCATTCTTTTTGACTTCCCCTGCCACACCATGCTGGTCTCCCACAGGCATTCTAGGATCAGATGCTGCCCCTTTTCCTGCTGTTCAGTGATGCAGTGCACACAGCATTTCTGAAGGGGTCCATAGACTGTAGTGCAAGCAAACTCAGAAAATAAATACACTCCAACATTCCCTCCTGTCAAAGAACATAAATTGCAGGAAAAACTAGCTTGCTTTTTGTTTTAACTGAAGTTAAATCAGCTGCAACTCATTTTAATATCTGAAACTTCAAAGATGTGTTTCACAGCATAACTGTAGAATTTACACTGCATTGCCAATCCACAATTCGGTCATTCTCATTAACAGTGTACAAAGAAGGTCATTAGTTTTTATATGTATATATATATATACATATATATGTATATATATATATACATATATATGTATATATATATATACACTTCATAAAGTCTGGAAGATCAATATAAATACTGCTCCAGAAATTAAAAAAGTGTTTACATCCCCGACTTGAATATTACATCTCAGTGTCCTGGGTTATTGGTATCATCTGTAAAAGTCTTAGCGGCGCAGAGGTTCAAGTTTTCGAAATTTCAGTGCCGAGCTGGATGACAAAGCATCTTGGTTTGAAGAAGAATTCACTGTGTCTGGGGACTGGAACAATACTCTACCACGATGATTAAATACATAAAAAGATGGATGGTTCCTTAATGTGTCAAATGTCCTTCAAAATAAATGTAAAAAGCCAAGGTTAATAGTCTCTCAGAGCAGGGAGTTTAGAACAGCCTGGGGCATATTGACTTTAGACACAGAAATACAAGTTTTCAATCCAGAACGCTTGCTTGCTTTCAAGTTTCCTGAACTAAAACACTGAGGAAATACATAGCCAGTTGTGAAAAAGACCACAAGATGTCCACGTCACAAACTTCCCCTTCCTTCCTCGAGCTCAGGGGCAGCCTGTGGATGCTGCCTGCAGACACACCATGTGCCAGCCTTAGTTCAGCTGTCACTTGTGTTAACACCTTGACGACCTTCAGCTTTCCATCCCCCTGGGTGCCTCAAGCTAAAGGCTTTAGTGAACACTCTGAAATACAATTATGTCAACTTTTTCACTTTCCATACTCCCCTGTGTTTTTCGAAATAGTCAGAGAGACAATGTCTACCCATCCAATTTCCTGTGAGAATCACAGAATATTCTGAGTTGGAAGGGACCCACAAGGATGACCAAGTCCAACTCTGAAGTGAATGGTCCATACAGGGATTGAACTCACGAACTTGGCATGCTCTAACGAACTTTTCTCTTCAAAATCTTGATTCAAAATCCCTTAATTTCTTAGTCTTTCAGATGTCCTGCCTTGAACACTGTGAGATTCAAGTGACTCAGACTCTCACAAGGAAGCAAACACAAGCAGAGTGTGAGCCATGCCCTGCAGTCTGAGACCATGTCACGGCGGAAGGTTGTGATTCCTGAACTCTATTTCCCATGTGCAGATTTCATTCCTCTACCAACTCTGCACAGCAGGATTTTGGAAGAACAAGTTTATTTAATTTCTGCCTGTTATTTAACTCTCCCTAAAACTCAAGACACTGCTGGCTTTCCCAAGTGTGGCTGTTTCCCTTGGGTCACTGCCTACAACATGCACTTAAGGACTGAGCCCAAGACGAGCCATTTCAGTGTGCACTTTGTACAGAGCAGCAGATATCAGTGCGTACAAAAAGAAGAAATAAAACATACTTATTTTTGAGTTCTGAAGTGGCATCCATGTCTTTAAACTCTCCTGCAATATGTGCTATCCCATAGCAGGTGACTGCGAAGGCCAGCAGAGTCTGCAGGACTATCTGCAACAGAGGGAGCACAGTGCAACACACACATCACTGAGTGTTCTGCATGTTTACCAAAACATCTCAGCTTTCACAGTGTTTCTTGTGCTTTTCATCCAGTGACAGCAGATAGAGGTGGGCAATGCAGCAGTGGGGAAACTGAGGCACAGGAGAATTAAAAATCCCTATTTGCACGGCAAAATTCTGGCAGAGCTCCAGCACAGGTCTGGGTTGCACCAACTGAATCAACTCTCACAGCCTCTCAGCAAGAGCCTGAGACCAAACACTGCATTCCTGTGCACTCCAGGATCCAAATTCCTGCCAGGAATATGCCATGGAGCCCCAAGCCAGGCACCGTGCCTGGCTCTCCTGGGCACCTGATCTCCCTGCCCTTCTGATTAAGGAAAAAGGGAACAGATAACTGAAGTGGAATTTTAAAAGCAAGCAAATAAAGTAAATAAAACTTCCCTTCCTGAAGCAGGTTCAGCTGGGATCAAAGAGGCACATGAGCATACTGGATAAACATGTGTCAGCCAACCAGAACCAGGGGGTGCAGGATGTTCATGCTGCAAAGGAGGAGATGGATGCAAAAGCTCTCTGAAGGACGTTCAGGGAATCCTGGACAAGATGCTCCCTCTCTAAAGAAGGAGGTCTGGACCTGGGGTTTCATTTCACTGACAGCTACCACACACTCAGGAAGTTGGGGTGCAAAGTGTGGTTCTTTTTGACAGTGGGAGCTCCAATGAAAGTACAGCTTAAAAACTGCTTTACCCTTTATTTTTGCCTATCACATTAAAAGAAAGCAATTGAGAGAATAAACCATCCCCAGTTACACCTTTCCAACACTGCAAAAACTTACATCTATGGGCAACGTTTCATCTTCCTTTTCTGTCAACCTCATGTAAGAACGATCTACAAAACAGAAACACACACACACACATCAAACACACTGCGTATGCAAATAAACAGCCCGGCAACACAAAACCTCCAGAGAACCGGCTGTCGCTCCAAGACACGTGTCAGCCCCGACCCTCCCCGGGCAGCTGGGCCGCCCCCGGTCCTGCTGTGAGGCTCCGCTGACCCGGAGCACGGCTGGCCCTACCCCAAGCAACCAGGAGGAAGGCGGGCTGGGGGGACGGGAGGCAGCGGGACAGGAGAAGCCACGACCCAGCGGGCAGCAGCTCCCCCTTCCCACCCTTCCTTTTCGCCTCCCTTCCCGGCCGCTGCGGCGCCCGCACGGGGCGAGCCCCGCGCTCCTCCCGGACAGTTCCCAGCTCCGCTCTTCCCGCAGCCCGGCCCGCAAGGGCAGGGCCGCCCCCGCCGACGGGCGCGCGGCTGAGGACGATGATGATGCTGCCCCGGCCCGGTCCCCGCCCCGGGAGCTCCCCGGCGGCCGTGCGGAGGTGCCGGTGTCCCGGGGCGCCCCGGCCCGCAGCCCCGGCGGTGACTCACGCTGCGCCGCCGAGAAGGCCGCGTGTGCCAGGGCGAACAGGCCGAGCCCCACCAGCCCCTTCCACACCGACCCCGCCGCCATCGCCGCCCGCCGCCGCCAGGGCGCCCCGGCGCGCGATGATGGCGTCACCGAGGGGGCGGGGACAGACCGCGCCCGAGGCGTGCGGGGCGCGCGAAAGAGGCGTGGCTTCACAGCCAGGGGGCGTGGTCACACCGCCGCTTTCCCACGCGGGGCCATTGAAAAAATCCGAGGGGAGCCCGGGAGCCGGGATGGTCCTGGGGGGCGGTTGAGGGAGAAGGGGGCCATCGACCCCCCCATTCCCTCCACCGGGCCAGGCCGGATCCCTTCCAGCCGAAAACAGCACAGGGCCAGTGGTGCCCGGGTTAATTTCCGCTTTCCCCGTGTTAAACCTCAAAGCTTGAGAAACCGGTGCAAGCAAAAACGGTATAAAGAAATGCACACAGCACATGCAGGAGGGACGTCCCTGGCCGAGCCAGGCTTGGGACAAAGCAAGGAAACACCAGGGTCCCACACAGCCAAACATCCTGGGTGTTCCATGCTCCCAAGGAACAAAGACAATTCTTTGAGGGCATTTCCTGCGTCACCTTTGAGCTGACCACTGGCATTAATTGCAGCCTTTGCCCCACCGGCTGCACGCATCCCCCTATTTCTTGGTAAACAAGGTCGGAAGTTTACTCTGATCCCACTTCGGGGCTGACGGCGGCTCTTAGCACCATCCACATGCCTTGGCACGGGGACAAGGCACGACCGCCCTCCAGGATCCCCCCGGACCCCGTCCCCCCATGAGCCCGGGCCGGGGTGTGTCTTGCAGGACGTCCCTCCAAAGCACCCCGCGAACTAACAACACCCTGTGCGTGGCCGCGCTAAACTACCTTGCACCAAGTCTGCTTGAGGATTTCTTTTCCCTCTTGCAAATTTCCTTGAACCCTGATCACCTTCCCCCTTCTTGCACCCTCCTTCGTCCCTCGCATCCCCTTCCCCAGGACTCGTCCCCGCCTCCCTGGCAGCCCCAGGCACTCCTTCCGCTCCCAAACCTCGCCTTGGGAGCTCCCCAGCCCCGCCCTTGCCCCGTTCCCCGCTCCCCGTCCCCCTTTCCCCACTCCGTCGCTGCCGCACCGTCCCCGCTCGCTCCCGGCCCGTCCCTATCCGGGCTCCCCGCGCTGTTCCCGCCCCCGGCGCCTGCGCCCAGCGCCGCTTCCTGGTGTCGGCGGGGTCGGGCCGGTGCCGGGGCGATGGCGGGGCCGGGT
>VZRL01006982.1:0-108395 GCA_013397895.1 Origma solitaria | reverse complement strand
GGGGGGCGGCGGCCGCCGAGGTGGCGGCGGCGCGTCCCGGGGCGCTGGAGGAGGAGATCGTGTCGGAGAAGGCGGCGGAGGAGAGTCACCGTCAGGACAGCGCCAACCTGCTCGTCTTCATCCTGCTGCTCACCCTCACCATCCTCACCATCTGGCTCTTCAAGCACCGCCGCGCTCGCTTCCTCCACGAGACCGGGCTGGCCATGATCTACGGTGAGCGGCGCCGCGCCCCACGCGTGCATCCCCCGCGACACCCGTGCGGGAGCTGCCCCGAGCACTGCGAGCCGCATCCCGCCCAGTGCCGCCTCTGCACTGGGCCAGCTGCGGGGCTGGGTGGCTGCCCGGCCGCCCACTCCCATGGCAGCACCAGTGGGGACCAGCAGCCCATCCTTCCGTCGGTCAGTGCCTGGTGGCCCCTGGCCGAGGGGCTGCGACAGCGCTTGTTTGGTGGGCGAAGGGGTGCGGGGGGACCTGACACATCCCCTCGTGGGTGCAGCTGGACGCTGCTGTGTGACCGGGACAGCCCCGTTCTGGTGTGCCCCGTGCTGAGCCTTATCTGGGTGTTGCTGGAGAAAGGGTTGGTTGTTTTCCAAACCCTAGATGTGGAGGACTCTCGAGAGCAGAGTTACTCCTGAATCTCTGGCAGTGAGGAACTGGTTGGGTTTTTCCAGACGGCCTTACAGGGTGAAGCTGGCGGGGTCATGGGCTACCACGTCACCCAGCACTGGCAAGTCTCACTTACCTGCTCCAGGGTTGAGACTCGGGACTTGGGGCAGCACAGAGCAGCCATTGTGCTGGTCAGAGACTTTGCACAGGTCAGGAGCCTTGCATCCCAGGCCGGATGGGGCTCTGAGCAACCTGGTCTAGTGGAGGGTGTCCCTGCCCATGGCAGGGGGGCATTGGAACTGGATGCTCTTCAAGGTCCCCTTCCAACCCAAATCATTCTGTGATTCTGTGATCCCACATGCTGCGGCTACAGGCTGCGTTTCCACACTATGTTTCGAGTGTCTGAATTTTCAGAAGCTGTCCAAGAAGAGTGGAGAGGCCATTTGGGGGATGCTCCCACCCTTTGCCATGCTCAGAGCCAGCAGCCTTAGGTCCTATTGCCTGGGGACCTGTGTGCACAAGCTTCTGCCTTTGGAGTTCCTCCTCCCACTGTGACAGGGCCACTTGGACAGGAACCCCATGGGCGTTCCCACAAGAAGCAGAGCGAGGCTGTGGGTCAGGGGAGTGGGGCTGTAGACATTTGGTTTTGACGGTGGCCTGTGATTTACTGAGGTGACCTGGCCTTGTGAAGTGGCCTGAACCACTGTATGGAGGGGCCATATATAGCTCTCCCTGGGTTATCTAGCATGGCTTTGAGTTCAGCCGAAGTAGGACTGGGAGTTGTGATGGAGAAGTGATTAACATGGCCATGGATCTGTACCTAGGGAAGATTTGTTGAATTTAGGATTGAGAAGGCATCTCAATCTCTGTGCTCTGGTTACTGTCTCTCCTCTGTGCTGGGGGTGATGTGTGACCACACAGTCAGTCGTGGCTGGATCCCCCACCCAGCAGAAAGCTTTGATCTGAAGGCTGTGATTTGACCTGTTTGGGCCACTAGCTCTTGTGATTCCAAGTTTCAGTTAATTGGAAGTGTCCTTCCAAATGAAGGGGTGGAGACACTTGCGTCAGCCCAGAGGCACGAAATACTGGTCTGCTTTTTCAGGGGAACAAAATACTGCTCTGCCTTTTCAGATTCCTTCCAGCCACTGTTCAGGGGGGTTCAGACATTTCTGGTCTCCTGCCCAGGGCAGGGATGGTCACCTCCTGGTACAGGAGCTGTGCTGTGGGAGCACATGCTTCCAGCATGGAAGGTCTTCCCTCTCCTGCTGCCTTAGAACTCCCAACATGCGACTTGCT
Organism: Origma solitaria; assembly: GCA_013397895.1. NCBI lineage: Eukaryota > Metazoa > Chordata > Aves > Passeriformes > Acanthizidae > Origma > Origma solitaria. The sequence continues at coordinate 106,493 of VZRL01006982.1, read as the reverse complement.
ATTCCTTCAATGCTTTCACACTTGCCCTTAACCTTGTTCTTCTTCTTCTGGAGCTTTCTTCCTCTTGATTCTCCTCGCTCCCTCTCTCACTTTGTTCTCAGAGCACAACCTGGGTCGTTTCAGTCTCTTGCCAATCCATAAAATGCACTTTTTCTGTCTGCTCTTCTGCAGACTGTTCTTAGAGAATTGCTGGTGAAATCAGTAATGTCACCCGTCTGATCATGCAGAAAATCCCAAGTTTTCCCTGGTGTCAAGGCTTTTGGCATTTGTTTCTCAGGTAGTGGCAGCTGCTGTAGGAAAAGGGATGTGTAATTCCCAGTGAGTGGTGGGATGCTGTTGTTTTACAGTGACAACTTAAAATCTGCAGGGAAGAAAGCAGGTTTCACTGTCCCTGGCTCCCTCCTTTTAGCCCCAAGGAAGTTCACTGAAAATGTGGAAGGGCTGCAAAAGAGACACTGAAATCTGAGCAAGAGAAGCAATTTGCAAAAGCTTGTCTTTCTCTGTTTAAAAAACCCAACAACAACTAAGTCAAAACTTTTGCATGTGTCTCTTTTGGCAAAACACATCAGTTTCCTTGTTGTCTTTGTTTTAATGGAAGTTATGAGCTCTTGCTCCAGGTGGATTTCTATCTTGCAAATCCCACTGTCACCTCAGAGTTGATGTTCAAGAGCTGGACACCGGCTGGAGTCATTTCACAGTGATAGACAGTAGGTGCTTTGCAGCCCTTAAGCTTCATTCCAGTGTTTAAAATGAGGTTCCCACATCTGAGGTGCTCAGCATTTAGGATGATTAATTGAACAATTTTGTTTCAGTTCTTCTCAGAGTCTGATGGTGGATGTGGCAGAAGCTTCTCTAGAAGTTTAGTTTCCTTGTACTTGTTCCCACTTGGCCCCTGGATTGTGTATGTCTAAACCGCTTGTTGTCAGGATGTCTTCAGTTGCTACATTTTTCTTTCCTTTTGGTGTCCAGATTAATGCTCGCCTGGGGATCCTGTCTGCTTCCATTGTTGTTAAGTGCTGGGTTTGGTAATATATTAGTCTTCATTTAAAACATTACCTCGGAAATGTTCAACAGCACCTCAAAAAAAAGCCCATGGGCTTTTGTTCTTTTTAATGAAGTCGGGAGAAATGCAATGAAAATAATCTCTTGCACTTTGCATAAAAGAACTCAATTAATTTGCTGGCTTTGCCTTCAGCTTCTCAACTCCTTGCAGTTTTCGGCTGGCAGCTTCCTCGGTGTCGGCTTCCCTCTGCTCAGCTCAGCTCAGCTCCCTCCCAGGGCTCAGTTTTGTAAAACTTTTGGCTGCAAAAGCATGTCGATACTGGCTCACAGGTTGCTGCTGGGGCAGCCCTGTGAGTGCCAGGAGAGTCTGAACCATTTCCTAAGAGCCTGTCGGAACCAGGAACACATACACAGTCCCCTGGGCTTGGTCCAGGGAGCCTGAGCTCAGGACTGGACTTGGTATCTGGAAACCCTTGTCAAGGTTTGTCCCAAGTGCCTCCAGTGAGCATCACTGGGTGGGGAGGGTTGATTAGATCCACCGTGGGGCAGGAGGGGCTGCTGATGGGGTCATTTAGTGTCGGTGGAATAATTGGTTTCCAACAGAGAAGGAGGATGGTTTCCCTGCAGGTAACTGATGGTGTCTCTGTGTCAGGGGCTGCCGGCAGGGTCACACTCGGTGCCCAGGATCAATTTGTGTATTTGCATGTGGATGTCTTTCCCTACCCGGTCTGGGGAGCTCTGGCAGCCTTCCAGGCAGCCTATTACTGGGCAAGACAAAAAGTCTGATTGGGGGGCTCCCAAACAGGGATCCTTGGCAGATATTGTAGGTTTATCTGTCCCTTTTCCCTTTCCCCATTCCTGGACAGAGTGGGTTTTTGGCCCTGTCTGGAGCACGGCTGGCACGCGGGGCCAGGAGCAGCTGCCTGGGTGTAAGGAGATGGCGGAGGAGCAGGGGTGCTATCAGATGTAGCACTGCTTTGGGACAGGGATTAAGAGTGGAGAGGCGGGTGAGTCAGGATCCCTTCTGAATTCACAGCAGTGCCTCCTTCTGTCAGTCCCTCTTTCCTCCTGGGGGGCCTCATCTCACAGTGCTGAGCCCAGACATTAAAGGGGTTGCTGGGTGGCTTTCCTTACATCTGAGCTGCTGGTTTCTGATTCCTGCATGAGGCTCTGAAATCAACTTTTATTTTAAGAAAAAACTTTTTAGAAGTCACCCCAGGTAGCTCTGGAGGGCTGCAAAGTGTGGTGTACCTTAATAGCCATAAGCAGATCTAAATAACCCTTTGAAACTCTCTTTATCCCAGTGATGGATTTTGGTTATTTCCTGTGGTATCTCTGGGATCAGCATCTTCTGGGTGAAAGGAAAATGGGGTGTTTTGTCCCACTGCTGTAGTGCCATGCAGCCCCTACCACATGCTCATGTAAATACGTGCTGTGGCATCTTGACAGGCTTGACATCCCTGCTTTCATTCTATACTTTTATTTCTGGAGCACTGGAAGATCACAGGAGCAGAGGCTGGCAGAAAAGTAAGCTAAAGAATTCCTTTTGGTGTCCCCTCTAAGTGGTGGTGGTGTAGGCTCTCAGCTGCTCTGCACAGCGTGACATGCCCTAAACTCTCCTTGCTGGAGCTGACCGTGCCTGGCTGTGCCCAGAGGGAACTGTTCTGCTGCTGTTGGGGTGATTCAGGGCAGGATAAAGCCCAAAGTTGTGAGCACCTGGTTGATGGTGCATGGCTTAAAAGCATTGGTAGCCTTTTAGCTCACCTTTAGTGCTGCAAAGTGCTGTATTACATGAGGGGGTTTGGGTCTGTCCAGCCCCTGTGGTGGGTCAGCAGTGGTGACTGTGTGCAGCCACCTCCTCTGCCTCTGCTCATGGCCTGGGTGTGTGCTCGGGTGGCCTTGCTGTGTGTGGCACCCCCAGGGTGGGAGCGGGGGGCTTTTCTTCTGGCCATCTGGAAAACCAGCAAATCTAGTCCTGGAAAAACTGTGGCCAGGGGAGGAGAAGTCAAAAAGTGGGTGGCACATCAGGCACTGGCTGCAGGAGATGCTGGATGAGCTGGGGTCCCACAGGGTCCTGCCCAGGCTCTGCTCCCCGGGAGGTGGTGGCACAGGAGGAGTTGGGTGTTCCCATCGGTCAGGGCTGTGCCCTGCCTGTAGGAAAGCACAGAGCAAGGTCCTAATTAAGGCAGCAGTAAGGAAGCAGGAGTGTCCTGGGAGGCAAATGGAGAAGCCTTCAGAGCATTGCGGTCTGTGTTTAGTTCCCACGTATCTGAAAGCTTTTCATAAATGTGTGGTTCAGAGATGGGTTAAGATCGGGGTTTTCTGTGGCCGCTCGGGGCCACCTTAATCAAGGAGTTTCCAAACCTTTTTGTGCTGAAGGCTACGTGGAAAGGTGTCTTGTGGGACACCCCTCTTCCCCAGCCTGCAGATGTCAAAACACTCTGCCAGGAGAGTACTCAACACACTCGAATCTGGATTCGAGACCTCAGACAACAAAAGAAAATGCCTTGTAAATTGCTGACTTGCAAATTAACCCCACGATGCCCCTACTTAGCAGCTGAGCTGGAGGCAGAGTTGCCTCATGGGGCTGCCCTGGGGCTGCTGCTTGTGATGCAGAGCTGAAGTTTGCAGGGGCAAGGAGTGGATCTGGGGGTGGGGTCAGCCCCAATTGGGAAAGAGTTTTATATGTTTGTATTTTAAAATGTGGTTTTATAAAAATGGGGAGAGTTGTGAGGGGACTGTGTGGTGCTGCAGCCTCAAAGTGTTCAGGCTGGTTGCTGAATAGTGTCTTTAATGCCTGCCAAAATGTAGAGTTTAATTATCAATGTCAGGTTTTGAGGTGCAATGGGCACAGTTGGGGTTGGTATGAGCAGCACCTGGTCCAGTCCCTAGCTGTGCCAGAGTGCTCACACTAAAAAAGCGAGCATGCCCTTGATGTTGGCTGTTTGCTGCACTGGAGGAAGGGTGATTTCTGAGTAATTAAAATCCTTCAGGACCCATGGCTGTCTTAGAAAGTCCCCACAAGCACAGAGCATTTGTGCTTGTGGGGATGAGGATGGTTCAGTTCACACGGGCAGTTCTTGGGTTGGTGGTTGTGCTCAGCAGCTGAGCAGAGGATCAGGATCCTGGTGCTGCATCCATACTCAAAGAGGCCATTCTGGGGGGTTTGCCATGGCTTGTCTCCCTCCCCAGGTGTCCTGGTCGGTGTGGTCCTGCGTTATGGCATCCATGTCCCCAGCGATGTAAACAATGTGACCCTGAGCTGCCAAGTGCAGACCAGCCCTGCCACGCTGCTGGTGAACGTCAGTGGGAAATTCTACGAGTACACCCTGAAGGGGGAAATCAGTGCCCAGGAGCTCAACAACGTCCAGGATAATGAGATGCTGAGAAAGGTAAGGGAGGCAGTGACTGGAGAGGTGAGCGCTGCTTCCGACTCCCTCCATGGGGACAGGTCCTGGATCTGCTGGATTAAGTTTGCAATTTAAAAATTTTATTTTATTTCTTTTTAACTTGTGATTGTGATCAGCCGTAAATTATATGTTGGACACAATATAATGAAACTCTAGTTTTAGCTGATCTTAATTTAAGCTGTTTAGACTCTGGGATTTGTCTCCAGAAGATCTCAGACACATCCTCAGCATTGACCCAACAGGATTCACCTGGTGGGGGTACAGGACTTTCTGCATATATTAATTTCTTATTTGTGTTTTGTCTTGCAAAGTTTTAACAAATCATTTTACTTTTGCCCTTTTTTCTTTTCCTTAACAGGTGACTTTTGATCCTGAAGTGTTCTTCAACATTTTGCTTCCTCCCATTATATTTTATGCAGGTTACAGCTTGAAAAGGGTATGTGCCTTTACAGTGCTGATGTTTTTAGTTCTCTGCCTCCAGAGAATTTTTAATACTTGTGAGTGCTTTAATGCTTGCTCAGCAGGCTGAGGCTGCGGGGGTGGGTATGGTTTTCCCCAGCAAACGTGGGACTGTGGGAAGCAGAGCTGAGAGTGCCCCTGTCATTCTCATCTGCCCCTCTGCCCCAGGAGGGGTCAGCGACTTCAACCATGTCCAGCAGGGGTTTTTGAGGTCAGCCAGGCCATTTCAGCCATCCCTGCTTTCCAAGCACATGGGAGTGTGGGAAGGTTTCAGAAAGCAGCAGCTCTCTGAAATGCAGACTTGGGAGGAGAGGAGAATGATGCATTTTAGCTTGTGGGAGAAGGAAGAAGGAATGCTGCTGGGTTAGGAAATCAGTTCCCAGGACTTGGAATAGCACCTTATTAGATGCATAGGTATGAGAACATTCATGTTCATTAATGCTGCATTAACTGCTGGTCTGGCACTGTGCTGTGCTGGGCACTCTGTGCCCGTCCAGCTCGTGGTGTCTGAGCTGGGTCCAAGTTGTTGTGGACACTGTGTGGGTGCCTGTGCAGGCTTGAAATAAATTGTTAGCAAAATATAATTCAGTTTTTGGTTTTTTTCTCCTGCTAGAGGCACTTCTTCAGAAACTTGGGATCCATCCTGGCATATGCCTTCCTTGGCACTGCCATTTCCTGCCTGGTGATTGGGTGAGTAGATGGAGCTGGTTCTTCCACAGGGGTTTGAGCTGTGCTTTGGTGAAGTGCTCTGAGCCTGGAGCTGAACTTGCTAATCCCAGCCTTGAAAGGTCACACAGGCTCTGCTTCTGCTGCAGGAACAGTGTGGTTGCTGTCTAATTGCATAGTGCTCTCTCAGCGTCTCAGCATCCCATGAGAATAGTTATTCATGGCAAGGAAAATTTCACACTTCTTTGAAGGTTGTCTTGAAAAATCAGGAACTTCAAACTATTGAAAGCATAAGCCCTCATAAACTTGAGACACAAGAGTAGAGGGCAGGACCATAAAGGTAGGTGTCTAGTGAGCACAGATAAGTTTCAAATTATTTATCTGTCTGTGCAGAGACAGCTGGATAGTAGCACACAGGCTGGCATAGAGTGTTTTCCACTGGAGTCCAGTGGATTCAAGCAAGCTCAGCATCTGCATTATCTGTTCCTCACTGAAAGTTTTGGCCATTTCTGAGTCAGGCCAAGGTCACCTCACTGAATTGTGTTAATTTGAAGCACTGCAAATGATTGTGAGACCCCACGAGCCTGGCTGCTGCTTTTCTTTAGCCATGTTGTGCTCCTGGAGGAGTTTCGGTCCCGATTTCTCACCACTAGACCACAGTTTGGAGGGTGCTTTGGTGTGTGTGATTGAGCACTCCCGTCCAAAGTCATGGCCCAGGGTTTCACCGGGCTCAGTCCATCCCATACAGTTCTTTGGTGTTCTGGCATTTGGATAGCATTGATCTGACAAATTCAGGGGAATTAAGCTCCTGTGAATGTTGTTTTAATGCATTGCAGAGATGTGTAATTGCCTCTTCTGATCCCCAGCTCTGTCGTGTACGGCTGTGTGGCACTGATGAAAGTCACTGGGCAGCTCGGGGGAGATTTCTACTTCACTGACTGCCTCCTGTTTGGGGCCATCGTGTCGGCGACCGACCCAGGTATGTTACATGCTTTTCCTACATTTTGGTCTGGTTTGGGTTGTGGGACAGGGGGGAAGAAAGTCTGAAACCCTTGTGAGTTCCCTCTTTCTGAATTTTTATTTATTTGTGACATTCTTAGAGATCAGATTTGTCTCTGTGCCTTTTAATTTTCTTCAGTTATGTGTAATAGAGCTTCCAAACCTCTGCTTTCCTGAATCCTTGTTTGCAGTGAAGTCCTAGGCAGCCTCTCTCTTGACTCTGCTGGGGTTTGAGACAGGACCATTGTGTCTCTGCCACTGTGTGCCAGCAGCTGATGCAGAACAAGATGTGTAAAATGTGGGGAGGGTTCACTTAATAGTTTTAGTTAGTTTACAGATTTTCTCCTGCTTCCTGTTTGGTTGGTTTTTGGCAGGGGCTAATCTAATTGAAATTAGGAATGAGATACCTTAATGAGCACTACTGAGGACAGTAGTGACGTCTTGGTTTACTGATGCACTTTATGAATCAAACAATGGAAAACCTGCCTTGTCCAACTAAATTAAACTTTGTTCATGGTTATTTGCGTGTGGTAGCTGTTTACTTGCATGCTCTCACTTCGTGTAAAAACACAGGACCACAAAAAGGCCTCTCTTTGTTCCTGCCCTTTGCTGAGCAGGGCTAGAAATCTTTTAAAGCTTAGAAATGCTGCCAACGAGCTGTCGGTGTCACGTCCCTTTATTGGGCTTGAAATAAGAACAAGAAGATTTCACAGGTAGAAATGGAGCATTTCTGTGTGCATAAATGGGTTAAACCCCCTTCAGTGTGCCTTGAGTGCTGTTTGAAAAGACTTTCACAGAAGTTGATTTGAATTGGCTCAGCCCTCAGCCTGAACTGTGCCCGATGCACCATGTGTTGCATCTTGCTTGCTTTGGATGTTGTGATGTTTCTGTGAGGCTGATCTGCAAAATCTGCTGCTTTCCTTTATCCTTTTGGAGCTGCTGGATCATGGAAGAGCTTGAGGAAACTCTGATCTCTGCCATGTGGCTGTAAATCACAGAAACCCCCACATGAGGTTTGAGCTGATGCCTGGCTACTTCCAGTCAGGTCTGAAATGTTACATATCTGTGCTGGCACTCGGAGTGTGTTGAATCCAAGGATTTCTCTTGGAGTATCAGGAATGGAAAGAAAAGGCAGTCATTGTCCTGGACAAGCCTGATCCTTGTGGCCTTTTGCAAGTGGAGGAGGGCTCTCCCTGATGCTCCAAGCTAGCTGGGTGGCTCATGCCAGCCTGGTACTGTGGCCCAGCCCATGAGCTCAGACCCCGGGAAGCTCAGAGCAGAGTTTGTTTCTGTCTGCCTGCAAAAGATTCAATAGGCCAGGATGTGTTTTAGTAAAAGGAGGAGGGAAATGATGAATCAAATCCAAATCTGAAAGAGCAGAAGGAAGGCTATCAAAGGGAGCACGGGGGGCAGCTGGCACTGTTGCAGCAGTGGCACAGATGTGCAGGAAGGCAGCTTTCTAAAAAGGGCATTTTGTCTTTGATTACATCGAAATAACAGCACCTTTTTGAATGTCTCTCTATTTTTCTATTTGTCAGTGACTGTCCTTGCCATATTCCATGAACTCCAGGTTGATGTTGAGCTATATGCCCTTCTCTTTGGCGAAAGCGTCCTCAATGATGCCGTTGCCATAGTGCTGTCTTCGTAAGTGTCCTCTGTTTTTATTTAGAATTGTTATGTATGTTACATGTCAGGAGTTAGGGGTGCCACTCAGCCTTGCTCCTGTAAAATAGGAACATGGGTGTTTTCAAGAACATCTTAAGTGTCCCAAAAAGATGTAGTGACCTTCTGATGCATGTCCTCATTGCTTACCACCACTTGGGGTTACGGGTTGTCCTTACAGCTTCCCCCTACATGATGGATAGTTTTGTTTTGCTTTTGTGGTCAGTTGACCCATCCATAGGGAAGTTTTTATGTCCCTCTGAAACAGGAAAAGCACCATGTCTGCTTTTCAGCCACAAGATCCCACTGAAACCCAGTGCTGGTGGCTTTGCTCCTACCTGCATTGCTTTCCATCCACAAATACCTGTTTTTGTTTAGGTGGAAATAGCTGGTGAAGCAGCTGTTTCCTTTCCCTCCCCACATAAAGGAGTTAATGTTCTTACAGCTGGAGTTAATACCCTTGACTGAACACACGGGAAATTTGCTGCCTTTCTAAAGAATGTTTTATATTCTTTAATATTTTATGTCCTCTGCATGCAGGATGTATTTTATCTTCATTTTCACTGTGTTGTCATCATGGGAATTCGTTTGGGAATATATAATACCTGCAATGGTGACAGCTTAACATATAGCTAAGACTAATGGAGAAAATATTTCTGGAATACTTGTCACTCCAGCGTGCTGGTTGTGTGGGTTTCACTGGAGGCAGCAAGTAACACACTGTGAGCTGTGTGTTGTATTTACTGAATTGAGTGTTTCTGTTGAGGTTTCTGGAACTCTTTGTATTGCTCACTCTGGCTTTTTTGCTGGATGTGTCACTGATGGTGCGAGAGGAAACGCTGCACAGCCAGGTAGCGTTTCAGAAGTGATCATGAGTGAGGAGGGGATGGGGTCTTCCAGCCTGTGCTGGGAGGTTCTGGTTGGGAGTGGGTGGATTCAGCTTCAGAGTAATAAAATTTGTGGTGGATCTCGGCACGTGTGGGTGACGGCACTGCACACAGTGATTTGCCTCTTGTACTGCTTCAGTGCCAGCTCTGTAGCTGTTGCTCTGATTTCCTGCTTTCCTCTCTCTGCAAGCTGAGCTCAGTCCACCCCCTCCCCAAAACAGGAAAATTTGCACCAAGGCAGCAGCTCTGAGTTCACTCAGCAGTTATTTTATTTTGCCTCAGCACTGCAGGCAAGGGAGGATGAGGAGCTGGGCTCTTCAGTGGCTTCTTGCCAGGTCTGGTTATCCCAAGGCTCCTCTCCTCCCTGCTTTCAGCCCTGGACAAATGTCTGTTCCTGTGCTTAAGGAGCAGGATCTGTCCCTTTCTGTTCCTGTCTTGGCCTGGCGTGGCTTGGCAGCAAGAACTTGTTGCAGGATGAAGAGGAATTGAACCCAGAACCGAAAGCTCGTGGGCAGTGAGGTGCCAGGGCTGCAGTTTGGGAGCAGGGGCATAAATGCAGCTGCAGGGTCTCTACCTGCTCCTTCCAAAGGGAGGATTCACAGGAATTAAACACCACAGGGAGCCCCATGGGCAGGGACAGGGGAAATAAAGGGCAGCTGGCAGTAATGTTTTATTAGTGGTGCAGAAAGTAAAACCAGAAGGAGAACAGTAAGAGGTTAAAATGCAAAACCAACATCCAAAGAGTTGGTTATGGAGGGGAAATGAAACCAGTCTGGATTTAAAAAAAAGAAACCTGAAACCCCAGAAAAAGAGCATGTTGGTGAATGAGAAGTATTAGATGGGATTGATGAATGGATTTAAATCACAGAGAAATCTGCAGCTTGCAGTGTAAAAGGCAGTGCAGAAAAATGAGGTGTATTAAAAGCAGGGAAGTTTAGCAAGGGAAATTACCTGTGATGTGTTGGAAAGGGGAGGTTTGTAATTTGTGTTGCAGAAAAATGTTGGTGTGTAGTTAGGGCAGAAAGCTGCAGGCTGTGTGTGCAAGGCAGTAAGTATCTGTTCTCAGCAGGTTAAACAGCAAACGTTTAAAGGTCACATCCAGGAGTTTTAACAGAGGGGAGCCAAGGGATTGCTAACTAGGAAGTTAATGTTTTTGATGAGTTTATGTCAGGGAAAGTGGGGAATTGATAAATGGGATTTAGGAGCTGGATAAGGGCCCCCTGTATCTCAGCCTTTCCAGGTAAAACAGTAGAATGGCTGATGCAAGGCTCAGCTCATCAGGAGTTAGGAGGGAGCAGATTGAGAGATGGGATCAGCATTGCAGACCCGTTTGTCCTCTCATCACAAAGGTCTGTTGAGGTCTGGTGGATGCAGAGAATGGTGTTGCTGTCATGCACAGCTCTGTCTGCCTTTGCTACCCCATGGTATTGCACTTTGGAACTCAGAGCTGTGCAAACGAAGTGTAGTGCATGTTATATGTGGCAATACGGGAGAAGTTACAGCTCTCCAGGGGATGTTCACATCAGCCACCTTGGTGGAGAAACATGGATTTTCTACTCGAATGCTTTGTGGTCCCACAACGCCTGGCATTACAGAGAGCTGGTGCCAAACCCCCCCAAACACCACCATAAATGACACATCACACGAGGCACGGGCTTTGGTCTGATGCTCTCTACTGTCCAGGAGTAAAAGCAGAGCCAGGCCTAGGTGGGGTGGCTGATCCCAAACTCCCCAGGACAGGGAGGGTGTGCAGCCATTGCACGCAGTGATCCCAGGGGACTGCAGTGTGTTGTGTCTCCCTGGTTCCTCGGCTCGGTGTTTGCAGCAGTTGTAGCACTTTGCAAGGCCCCTGCAGCCCCGTGAGGTGCCTCTCCCTCCAGACTAAGCAGTTTTGTTCTCCTGCTTTTCCTCCTCTTCAGCTCAATAGTTGCGTATCAGCCAGCGGGTGACAACAGCCACACGTTTGATGTCACAGCGATGTTCAAATCCATCGGGATCTTCCTGGGGATATTCAGTGGATCCTTTGCAATGGGAGCAGCTACTGGAGTTGTGACAGCTTTAATATCCTTTTCGTTGTTTGTTTTTTTTCCAAGTGTTTGCAAAACAGCTTCTTTTTTTTTTTTTGCTGTGCTGCATTTCACCCAGATATTTAATTTTTTTTCCTAAATTAATGGGGCGGACTGTGTAGCTGTGATACAATTGGGTTTGATATGCTGTTAGCCTGCAATGCCTCTCCAAATTGTCCTTAACCATCTGCAACGTCACCAAGTTCACCAAACTTCGTGAGTTCCCGTTGCTGGAGACCGGCTTGTTCTTCTTGATGTCGTGGAGCACGTTCCTACTGGCTGAAGCGTGTGGCTTTACAGGCAAGCTCCAGCACAGCCCTGTCTCTGGGATGGACATCTGCAGGGATAAAGGGGCCACTGATACAGTCCCAATATCGACTGCAGCCAGGGCTCTCCCTCTGCTTGCAGAAGTTTAATGATTCTGGGTTCTGGGCTTGCTGCATTAAGTTCCCTCCAATCCTGGGGTGCAGCTCAGCTCCCTTTTCCTGACCAGGACTCTAATGCGATGCTCTGCTCCCCAGGTGTGGTGGCTGTGCTCTTCTGCGGGATCACACAGGCCCATTATACCTATAACAACTTATCTACAGAGTCCCAGCATAGAACTAAGCAGGTGAGAACTCCTCAGACCCCTTCAGCCTCTCTGAATTTCAAGTTCAATATATTTTCCTTCCCTCTAGCCAGAATTAGGTGCATCCATCTTTCTACAGCTGCATTTCACTAGGGTTCCTTCTGCAGAAGTATTTATTGCATGATGGATGGGGTAACATTCTTTTCTTTTAAATCTATGTCACGTCTAACTCACTTTCAATTTGTTTTTCTCTTTCAGTTGTTTGAGCTTCTGAATTTCTTGGCAGAAAACTTCATCTTCTCGTACATGGGACTTGCACTGTTCACCTTCCAGAACCACGTCTTTAATCCTACATTTGTGGTGGGGGCCTTCGTATCCTTTGGAGCCCAGTTTATAAGACAGAGAAAGAAAGGGGGAGGTGCCTCATTCCCAATTTGTGTTTTTCATGCAAATGAGTGGGTTTGTTTTTTTTTAATCAGTCTAGCTTTATTTTTGAAAGGGGATTTCTGCCATATAGTGGTGCCTTTGCTGGTTATTTTAAGGAGATACTTTTTCCAGCTTTTCTGTTATTTTTTTTCCTTCCCCCTGTCTTCTCTCCTCTCGTGGGCATCCGAATCAGCTGCTGCAGGGAGTCATCATTCAGTGTGACCATGATGCCAAGTGCCAGGCGTTGTCACATGGCACCAGGAGGGGCTTTGCAAAGGGGGGCTGCCTGATTTTGCCGTTTATTTCCTCTTTTCTCTGCTAGTGCACTTGGTTAACCCTGAAAAAAGCCTTTTTTTGGTCAAACAGCACAGTTACACTACAGTAGATGCCTCTGAATGATGTCATGGGAAAGGATTTCCTGTTCTGCAGGCTGATGCTAACGGGAACAAGGGCCCTGGTATGTCTCAGAAAAACAAGGATTTTGAAGGAATTTTTTTCATGTCACAGGGAAGCCAGTTAAATGTGCAGAATTATTTTCACCCTTTGCCAGCAGTGAAGCAAGTTTATACTGACAAACGAAACATTTTTGCCAGTGCTGGCCTGTGGGTTTGCAGCAGGCTCAGCTGAATTTTCCCGATCTGCTTTTGTGGGGTTGCAGTGGGGCAAAGAGGGTGGAGAGCAGAGAAATGCAATTTGGGCAGTTACATTGGAATTTCGTGCTGTGCCTCTTCAGTGGGAACTGGCTAACTTGCTGATGAAATAGCTCATTCATGAGAGAGATCATGAAATACGTCTCTTATGCAAATTGTGATGCTCAGGAAAGAACATAAAAGCTGGAAGCATTTTCCATATTATTCAAGGCTGTGCTGAATGCTGGCTCCAAGATTATTTTTGCCATCTGGGTGCTGGTATTAAAAGACACAGCTTCAAAGATAAAAAGCAATATGAAGGGGCTGGTGATTCTTGTATCTCGCAGGCTATGAAAACAGAAAGAGTATTAGATTTTTTTTTCCTTCTCAACGGCTGCTGCTTTCATTTTGCTGAATAATCTTTGGGAATAGGACTTGGTTTAAAGCTTCAGACCCAGCTGTGAAGTGTGGCGTGCTGGAGAATGTCAGAGGGGTTGTCATAGCTGTGATAACTTGAGCTTCACAGCAGACAAATAATTCTTGGGGCGCAAAATGGACCTGGCAGCAGAGAGCATACAGCGGGAAATGGTGGTTTTTCTCTCCTCTCACTTGTCTGACATGTCCTTTCATCATTTCCCTTGTTTATTTGTGCTTGTCTCTGTATGATTTTCCTGAATTGCAGTGTGTGCTGTGTTTCAGCGAGGCGGGAGCCTGCCCTTCCCACAGTGCTGTGGCACTCAGAGCTGGGTTATTATCTTTGCAGCCAGAGCCACCAGCGTTTCTGCAGCTCCCAGTTTGCATTGGGCAGTAGAAACTGGCTCTGTGTGCAGGTGGGATGTGATGGGAGACATAGGAAGAGCAATTTCCTTAACGTGTGCAAATACAGCTTGCTATCTTCTTAGGAAGAGCTGCCAATATTTACCCACTGTCATTTTTACTGAATTTGGGGAGAAGAAATAAGATCGGAACGAATTTGCAGCACATGATGATGTTTGCTGGTACGTTACTGCATCCTCTCTCTGATCATGTGGCCCACTGGCACTTCCTTGCCCCTGAGAACTGGAAATATTCCTTATTCAACTCCAAATCTCTTATGGACAATGTCTGGAGGGGAGGCTGGGCAGGAAAAATGCTTTGAGATGTAGGAATGAGCACCTCCTGTCCTGCTTTGGGCATGGGGCAGGAGGAGGGTTTGCCTTTCTGGGTTGGGAAAGAGCGGTGATAAAATCACCACAGTTCTCCTCTGGTAGTGTGTGTTCAGACGGGCAGCACCGTACGTGGGGCAGCAGGGTGTAAACCCCAGGTGGGGAGCAGGATGTAAAGCCCAGGTGGGCAGCAGGATGTAAACCCCAGGTGGGGAGCTGGCCATGGGGTGTCCTGTGCTGGGGGCTGACACTGCTCCTGTGCTGTCCCTTCCCGCAGGGCTGCGAGGAGCCATGGCCTTCGCCCTGGCCATCCGCGACACGGCCACGTACGCGCGGCAGATGATGTTCAGCACCACCCTGCTCATCGTTTTCTTCACGGTGTGGGTGTTCGGCGGGGGCACCACGGCCATGCTGTCCTGCCTCAACATCCGGTGAGTGCGGGGCTCTCCTCAGCCTGCTCTCAGCTTAAGGCGCTCGGGTTTAGGAGACCAGAGAAAGATCCCATCCTTTCCCCCGGATCCCAACCTGCGGCCCTGGCATGGTGTGTGTGACACTGCTTGTTCTCTCCTCACAGGGTCGGTGTGGACGCGGATCAGGAGAATGTGGTGAGTGTGCACTGCTGGGCACCTCTGCAGAGCAATCTGCACCCTCAGGGCGGGGGTTACTCCCCACCCTGTGAATGCCTGTCTGTGCTCTGCTTTCTTCCAGCTGCAGGGGCTTTTAGCTCCCTGTGTGAAAGGATTTGCAGTCAGTGGGAGTCACAGCTTTTCTGTGCTCTCTGGTTTTCATGAGCCTTATTTTGAATCAGCTGGAAAGAAGGGCACAAAGGAAATGCTGGACTGTTTAGTCAGACTGTGTTGCTGCTGCAATAGATTTGGTCTCTCCCTTGATGGGTTTGAAATAAATCCCAAAGTGAGCATGACGTGCAGGCTTTGCCTCAGCCCAGTGTCCAGGACAGTACAGAAACACCATTTACTGCCTCATTTTGTGTAGGATCTCTGCCCCATTTTTACCCATGGGTACCCTCAACCCCTCTTTTCCTGTGGGTAGTTATGTGGCAGCCCCGGAACCATCGAACACACTGAAATAAATGCTGGAGCCCCAGAGCCTCACAGTTTTCCTGCCTGGTAGCTCCAGCTGTCTCATTCATGCATCTGCAGCCTGGTAGGGCTGTGGCTGTGGCTCTCCTTGGTTTCAGTGTGGATTCTGCACCTTGGAGATACATTTTATTCAGAGCCATTTATTGGGCTGTTCACCTCCAGGAGAGAAAGCATCAAATGTGACAGGCAGCCCAGAGCCATAAATCTGTATGGCAGATTTCTGTGAAATATGTAATTGTATTCATAGTCCCCTCCAAACAGTTTAGTATTTTTTTTCTCTGACTTAAAGGAAGCCTGGAGTCCTCATAACACAATTATTTGCATACAGCAATCTCAGGCAAGATCTGATGGAAGTTGGACCTGTCAGTCCCTATTAAATGTGATGTCTGGATGCAGCTGCTGGCTCTGAGGCACTTTAAACCTTGAGGCCAGACACTGGAGTATGCTGGCAGTGAAATGGTCACTCTCTGCTTTGATACCACCTCCCTAAGGTGGTTGAATGCTGCTAAATGCAGAGTGTGGACTGGAAGGACTTTCAGCCTGTAGTGGTGTGAATGTTCTTATTCTCATGGCAACTCAAAGGCTTGTTCTGAAGGGGCAGTGGGAAAGTCTGTGTCTCTTTATGTCCCCTGGGGATAATCCAGTGTCCCATGGGGTCTCCTGGCCCTGATCCAGGTCATGGTGTGTTATTCTGCCCCTGTTTAATGTTTTTCTCTCCCACAGGGTGTCCCAGAGAGTGAGAGGAGGAGCACAAAGGCTGAAAGTGCTTGGCTCTTCCGCATGTGGTACAACTTCGATCACAAGTATCCTTGAGCAGTGCTCGGTGTGTGCCATGTCAGATCCCACTGCCTAGACACCTCTGACTCAGCATGACTTGTTCCCTGCTTAGCAGAGGAGCCAGGGTTTCCTTTCCTGTGACATCGCTGTGTTTTGGTTTGTGCTTACTCATGTCTGTGACTGCGAGAAATGACCATTTCTACCCACCATCCATGGGAATGCAGTGGCAGCTCTGTTCAAAGCAGGGCTCTCCAAGGTTGCAATCCTGAGGGTTCTCAATCCCAGGGGCAGGTGGGCAGGAAGGGCTGGGGACGTTTTCATTTGAAGTCCTCTTGGTAGATCTGTGCCTCTCCGCCCTTGCAGATGTGCTGTGAATAAGTGGAGGAGCGATGTCAAGCTGAGGGGCACAGAGTGATGGGACAAGCAATGCTGCTTGAGCATCTTACCAGGACTGTGTCCTGCTGTGTTTGGTTGCATTCTTGTTGCGCACGCTTACGACTTTTGTGCTTCCAGGCACTTGTGTTTCTTTGCTTTCTGTGATTTTTTCAGGATGCCGAGTCCCTCAGTTCTGCCATCCCACCCCTTGATTCACCAACATGGCCCTGTTCCTCCTTTTTCCTTAACCCTCTCCATAGCTATCTAAAGCCTCTCCTGACACACAGTGGTCCCCCACTGACCACCACACTCCCGGGGTGCTGTGGGCCTGTTGCCCGGTGTCTGACAAGCCCACAGGCATATGAGGTGAGTCCTTCAGTGTCCTTTCTGTCACAGTGTTGGTGGCTTTGGCATGGTTATGTTTCTCTTTTGGATGCTGGCACCAGAAAAAAGAGAGCCGGGAGAGCCCTTTTAGACAGTCTGCAGAGAAATTCTGCGTGCTGTGAGTCACCTGGGCTCTGAGATGTGTGTGTGCTGTGTCTGGTTCTGGTCACGGTGCAGGAGAATCTGTGACTCAGTGCCTCTGCTCAGTCACCATCACCATGCGATTGTGAATAGCTGTTCTGGAGGAGTTTAACAGCACTTCCCTCCTGTTTGTTCCCCAGAATCAAGAGCAGCTGAAGGACGATGACTCCGACCTCATTCTGAACGACGGGGACATCAGCCTGACATACGGGGACTCCACGGTGAACACCGACTCGGTGGCGTCCAGCAGCACGTCCCGGCGGTTCGTGGGGAACAGCTCGGAGGATGCCCTGGACCGGGAGCTGGCTTTTGGGGACCATGAACTCGTAATCCGGGGAACGCGCCTGGTCCTGCCCATGGATGATTCGGAGCCCCCGTCAAACGTCCTGGATAACGCGAGACATGGTCCAGCATAAGGTTGCTCGGTTTAATTGACAGTAATAATTGCATATATGATCAAGAAGTATGTACTACCTAAAGTCTAATGCATGTCTCAAAATGTCTAAGCTGTATAAATATTATTTATATGGTGTCAGAAGAATATAAATATTCTCTGCCAAGCACTTGTAAAGAACAAGCTGCAAATTTAAGTTAAAAACTGTGTTGACTGCACTATGTAGGGTGGAACTGTTTTAGCGTAAGAGTCTTTTGCACACAGTGAGCTTCGTTAATGTGTGATTTGATGAAGGGTTTAGTTCCCAGCGGGTAAGTAAAGGAGCTGTGTCTCCCTGTTCATCCTTTGAACCTGGGAGAGGAGGGTAGGGAGGTGCTGGTGAGCAGTTGAAATTGCTTTCTAGTCAGTTGAGGATTGTTGAGTTTCTTTTGGTCTCTGATCTTTGGATAGTCACGTTTGAATTATCAGCAAAAATCTGCCCACAGACCCTCTCACCAGGCAGTGGATGGCGATAAACTTGTTTCACTGTGGGAACCTGGAGACTTTCTGCTTTTTAATGACCCTCTGCCCAAGCCCTGCTTTAGTGGGCTCATGGCAGACCCTGGCCAAAGCTGACAGCAAGGGCTGCAGGTGTCCGGCTGCTCGGATGGGAGCAGGAGAGAGGGATGGTTGGTGTCTGTAGTTGTGTTCAGGAGAAGGAGGCGATCCCACAGAAACTACACCAGGCGTGCACAGATTTTAGGTCTGAGTCCATCTTTCAGTTGTGGCTCAAGCAGCTTTCTAGAACCAGCCATCAAATCCTCTTTTGGCAACTAAATTTCACGTTTGGGAAGCGGCCGTGTCTTTGCGCGGGTGAATCCCTGACCTGCAGTCACAGATGTAGCCAAGGTGTGCAGATCTGCAGCTGCACACGGGGCCGTGGAGCCCAGCCAACCTCAAACTCGAGCTTTAGGGCTACAGATCCACACGGTACCTCCGGAGCTCTCCAGAGGCATCCAGCTGGTACTGAAGGGGAGCTGTCCGTCCGTCCTCCCGCAGAGTCAAAAATCATTGCACTTTGTTTGGTAACTCCTCAGCATGCTGTGTGTCTGCAGTCCCCACCCGACTCTTCTCGTGTCTCTTGTCATTTAATGAGAAACGTTTGCGAGTTGATTTTTGGTTTTAATTTACGTTTTTGTTTTCTGAGGAAGAGCACAGAACAATTTGCGATTCTGCACTAGTGTTAAAGGATTTATTCTGTAGTTATGGGAATGGCTAAAGGTGCAGTGAAACTGTTAACCCTGACATCTTTTTTCTCCTGGAAAGGGAGAATCGTGGAAATTTTACTGTATGCAATTTTATTGTCTATTTTATCTACAGTTTTGCTAAACCTTTCAGGGTTACTGGTGCACTACAGGCCCATTCTGGAGTTAACCCTCTCCAGAGGGCTTAAACAGAGGTATTTAAAATGAAAATATATGAAAGAGAGAAAAGTGAATCCAAGCACTCACAGCTCCCATTAGCTGTCTTTGGAACAAGCTCTGCATCTCTCAGGATCTGACCCTGAGACCTCAGAGCAGTGTCCCCACGGCTGTTTTCCCCAGCACCACCTGAGAGTTGGAGGAGACAGGAAATCCTGGAATTTGAAGTGTATATGTATAGTTGAGAAAATAAATTTACACTTTTTTTTTTTCATTTTCTCAGGTCTAAGTAACATTGCCTTAAATTTATGGATGTGAAACAATAATTATTTTGGCAGTTTTCCCCCAAGAAAATGCTTTCTCTTTCCTTCTGAACAAAATGTATAAGTGTTGCCATAGGACTCCCCTGGAAGGGGGGTAATGCTCTGTTTATATTTGGATATATTTGGGGCATCTTCCTTGCACCTGTAAATGGCATCCCGCTGTTAACAAAGCTGTTGGATTAGCGCTGGCCTTTGTTTCCTACTATGCAGGAATTCCATAAAGTGAGTGTGCATTTTATATGATGTCTGTAACTTAACTTCATGTGTTTAAAAAAAACAAAAAAAAGAATAAAAAAAACAGTAGGAACCTGTTTGATTTTAGGTTTACTGCATCACTTCTACATCCTGTTTTATGTTCGTTCTGCCTTTTCAAAGAGGTATGATAAATAACTACCTCTTGTTTTTTCCTGTATAGCCTGACTATGAATTCAATTTACAGAGTTGGTGCAGCTGGAGGTGCAGGACAGTTCTGCTGCCCCAGGGCTCCCTCCCAGGCATTCCCAGCTGAGGTGCAAATTTGCTTTGAGGTGGCCACAGGGTGATGTTTTACTGTGGCTGTGGTAGCATTCCTCTCTTTCTCTGACCCTTTGACTTCAGTAATTTATCCACTCACTGTAAACTTGCCAACACATTACCCATAATCCTCAACTTTTGACACCAATAACAGTTCAGTTAGCACATTAAAGGAGAAAAAAAAAAGTCAACCAGTGATGATTTTATGGGTTACCTTATGATCCATATATAACATAACCAGGACTGTTTTAAATAGCCTTAGTCAATGAATGAATCTAAGCTGAAATCCAGGAGTGATTTCATAAATGAATGGTATTCATCCTCAGCTGATTATTTTCTTTGCTGGGCTGCAGCCGAGCACCCAGGAATGCCTGGTGTGGAGAGGCAGAGCCCTGATGCTTTGTGCTGCAGATGGAGTTCAGGGTACCGTGGAGAATCAGGGCCTGAGACCTTTTGCCAAATAGATAAGACAGCCCTGAGGAGGCAGTTTACAGCCCCCACGAAGATTTAGAGTAGGTGCTCTTCTTCTGTAAATTGAATTTTCATGGTTTTTGCACATGAAAAAGCATTGTAGGTAAAGTTATGATTTGTACTGGTACTGTCGATTTGTGTGGTAATGGCATTAACCCCGTAGCTGTGGTGTTTGTGCAGCTGATCTGTGATAGCTGATGATCACTATTGGACCTTCTGTTTACACTGACTAAATCCTTTACTGTTGCGTTGTACTGTGAAAGAAGGATTATGGGCCTATAAAAGATTATTATTTTTTTTTTGGAATTGTGTGTACCGTTTCATTAATTCACACGGAAATAAATCTGTAGCAAAGTGACGACGTGCCACTCGACCTTCTCAGACCAGTTTGTTCATGGCCTTTGGCAGCAGCCCTGGGTGCTGGGTCCCGAGGACTGGAGGGCAGCTGGGCTGGGGTGCACGCTCTGCCTTCACCGCAGCTCCTGGGACACACCTTCCGTGCAGGGACAGGCACTGGGGAGCAGAGTGATGCTGGCTGCTGAAAGCTCCTCCAGGAGCAGCAAATGCAGCTGGGATAGCGCTGCTCATTCCCGGACCCGGGGCAGTGGGTGGACCTGCACAGAGGCATCACCGTGGGGTGTTTGCAAAATCAAGGTTCTGAGCTTTCCCAGGCTTTTGTATGCCCTGGGTCTGTGGAATTTGCAGTTGGGCTCCTGGCTGGTGATTCTGCCCTCTGACTCCCATCTGTACCATTTTTTTGGGGGGCTTTGTGCTGGAAAGGCAAGTTGTTCAAATGCTTTACAGTCCTTTAATACAGAGGGCTTCTCAGAAACTTCAGCAGAATCTGTTTCTGAGGGCTTTGGTTCACAAAGGACGACATTCAACCCTTGAATGGTGTAAAACCGCATTGTTACAGCTCCACCTCACTGTGGGAGGGTAGCCCTGACACCTATTTAAACACCCTTATCCCCCACCCATAGCAGTGGGCAGCTAAGGGGGTGTGTGTCCTGCTTTCCAGAGGGACTTTCTGAGGGGTGGTGAATCCTGAGCTGCCCTGCTGAGCTGTCCCAAAACCGAGACTGCAGCTCACAAAGTGAGAGGGGCTTGCCTGGCGTCACGCTGGTCGTGGGTGGCCTGTGCTACTGGAAGTCACAGCAGTGGGACAGGAAACAAAGGTGTTATATTATTTTCTTGCCATGAAATGATGCTAATTCCACCGTACACTCACACCTCAAAATCCTGACAGTCAGAATAAACACCGCTAATCCCAGTGGATACGTGCCGTCCAGCCCAGCTCGGGTTGGACTTGGGCACGTAACTAAAACAAACAAGGACATCATTTAGCAATTGAACAAATGCCTTTTAGCAGCTCTTTCCCTTCCTAAACACTCAGAAGAAGAGCAGCAGATCTCTTCAAAAGGGTTGTTTCCTTGAAATAAGGTAAGATTCGTGCCCCTCACCATTGGTGAGTGGTATCCCCAGCACCCAAAATGTAGCTGGGACCCTCTGGTGTGTATCCACCCTCTCCAGCACAGGCAGCTTCCCTCTGGGATGGGCTCACTGTGCCAGGAGCTGGCATGTCATATCAGCCATGCAGAAATACTTTGGACAGGTGCTGCTCAGATGCACTGAAAGCGGGGACAAGGCAGTTCCCTGCATGGTCTGGGGAGGGGGAGTTGCCCTGCAGGCAGGTGCTCAGAGCCTGCCATTTGCTGATAAGTCCCTATTTTATTAGTTCCAGTCAGTTTGAAATTACGAGGGGCAGCTTTCAGTCACTACCATCTGTCCACCTTCACGTGGGGATCAGTAAAGCGCTGGGAAATGGGCCAATACTGGGTATCTACAGCCTCAAAAAAAATCACAGGGCTGTTTTTAGAGCAATCCTGTATTGCCGTGCCCAAAGCCACAGACAGTTCTGCACACTCTGCTCTGCATCTCCACATCCTGCTGGGGTAGCATTTATTTGAGGAAACAGAAAAAAACCCAAGGTTTTGATTCTTCTTCCTTATCTCATCATGGCCTGCAAGGAGCTCTAGTCCTTGCTGGGTCCTCTAGATGGCAATATTGGAAAGGACAGTAATTGTCCATCACCACGGTGTCCCTGCAGGTCTGGGCCATGCAGAACCCACCAGCCCACCCCGGTCCAGAGACCCTCCCCATCCCCGGCCATGTTCACCATGCCTCGTGCACCATCCAGCTGAATCCTCATCAGCACAAAGGAGAGGAGACAGTGTTGAAACGCTAACTACTCTGACACCCTGAGCCCCCTCACAGGAGCCGCCACCTTCTCGAACAGCTGGGAGTATGGAGGTGCTCACAGACATCTCCCCTGCACCTTGTTTTCCCCTTTAAGCCCAGCTGCTTGTTGGCTATTTTTTTTTTCCTTATTAGGCTTTAGAAATGGGGACTTTAAGCCCAGTGGCCACAAGACGACTGCAGGATCGATTTTGGTCAGAGATGAGCTGCAGCCCTTGCTGGAACTGCTGCGACATCTCAGAGCTGGTTCAAACCCCTCACGCCCAGCACAGAGCCTGCAAGGACACCTTCCCCCACATGCTCCCCATGTCTCACAGGTGTGTGTCTCATATCACATGGGCACTAAGCCGTTCCTAGCGCTAGGCTTTGCTGACATCTGCAGCCAATTTGTGGCCATGGTGGCTGCTTGCGCTGTTGCAAGAGGACTTTGTCTTGTCACAGCTGCAAAACAATGTTTCTCACCAGCTGTGGGGACTTTCCTGGAGGAAACTTCTTGGTGAGGAGAGGAGGTGGGGGTGGAAGTGCCTCTCGGATGCTAAAGGGCCCAAATATAATCTCACAATAGTAAATCGCAAAAAACTCTTTAAACCACATGTGTCTGTGATTGGTGAATTATTGAAAGGCGAGGTAAGTAATATGGAAACAGAGGAATGGTATCCTTCTGGCAATCCTAACAAAATCTGCCAAACCAATGAGGGAACCCAGGGACCGGGAGTGTTTGTGTACTCTCTGTGCGCAGTGCAGGCGTAGCAATGCTGCCCAGCACAAACACTGTGTGTGCCCCCAGCTTTCCGCCTCCCCTGCTGAGCTGGGAGCAATGTGTGTGTCATTTATCCCAAAGGCATTTGCAGCACACCTGGTGCTTCAGCCACCTTATCATCAGAGGCTGCTTTGGGGCAGCACTGGGGACAGTTTGACTCCTGCTACCCTGGTCCCTGCCATGGCTAAGTGGGGAGTGGCACAGCAGCTCTGATGTCCCTGAAACCTCCTGGACCTCAGATAAGAAGAAAAGCAAAGCCTCGGTGTGTTGGCTGCTGCAGAGGTGAGGTGAGGGGTGAGGCTGTGACTGGAGAGCCCAAAGCCAGGGAAAGCAGAATTCCAGCTGTCACCACTCAGTGCTGCAGGAGGTCTGCTCTCAGATCAGCATTTGGGGACCTGGGCTCTGAAGCATGTTCCTTTGGGACTTGTAGTCCTTACACAGCCCAGCTTGGTGCTTTTCCTTTCTCCAGCCCTTACAGTCCCTGCACATAGAACCTGGGTCAGAGGCTACAAATCTCTTAATGAGTGCAGGAGTCCTGTAAGGTTCAGGACTCTGGGGTAGCAAAGTCTTGAATTTGTTGTCCAATATTTAGACATGTGTATATACAAAAGGATTTGGTCTTTATTAATTGGCCTTTCATAGGAAATTCCACCAGCTGTCCTCCTCCCAGGGGTGCCAGGGACGCTCCAGCCCCAAGGAGCCCATATATGGTTGCAATCTCCTAACCCTGCATGTTCCACAATGGTGCGGTCATGGCTACTTTTAAGGCTATGTGTGAACATTGCTCCTTTTCCTGTGTGCATAAGCTCCCAGGAATGTGGACAAAGATAAAAAATGTGCATAGATTAAAGCTGTCAGCTCTGTAGAGTATGTCAGCCCTTCCACCTGCAGCAGCAAGGGTAGTTATGCCAGCCTACCCACACAGGTGCTGTGCTGGGCAGGGCAGGCACTGCAGGGCAAAGGACGCTTTGAGAATAGGAAAACACCAACTGGCTGAGCATGGAAACTTGGCAGTGTAAACGTGGCTGGGCTGCGACAACGACAAAAATTTTCTCTTGCCCTTCCTCCTCCAAGCACTGGTCTGGACCAAAATGCACTTTTCTGGGTAGTAGCTCCAAGGGCGTAACCTTAAAGACAGCTAAGGGTGGTTATGTCTCTGCATCCTCATTCTCTGCAGTGCCTTGAAGTATCTCCTCTGCACCCTTTGATGATAGATGGCTGAATCTGCTCTTCTGTGATACAGCTCGCTCTTAGAATTCCCAGAGGTACACAAGGAAGGAGAATAAGAGATGCAGCATTGCTTGCTTTTCCCTTTTCTCAGGTAGTTAATATTAATCAGTGGTGCTTTGGACATGTTATGTGAATTCTCCCAGCTTCTGAAGCTTTTGAGATCTGCAATAAGAGAGAATTGGAAATGCCTGTGTATCTCAGTGACAGATGGGCCCAGTTTAATACAAATTTCTTCCCTTGTCCATGTACATTGCCATAAATTTTAAACTTTGAAATAACCGTGAATATCCTAAAGCTGTTTAACTAAATGATGTCTGAGTGGTCTGAGGTCACTATTTGCACTGGTGTCCATTTCTCAAAGTTCAAAATCAAGGATTCCTCTGACGAGGCAGGTCAAGTGACACAGTTCTGCAACTGCATAAGGTATATCTGGATTCTATTTTCCACCCTGGGACCCCAGAGCTGTGTCTGCTGCTCACACAAAAAGGTCCAAATTCTTACAAAAAGGCAAAAAAATTTCCCTTGTGACTTGGTTTCTGCTCTGCACAGGCTGGAGTTTTGTTGCTGAGATATTTGCTGTGGATAAAATACCTCAGCTCGGGTCAGATGCCTTAGAGGGCTCAGGGCTATTGTCCTGCTAGAGAAAAGCCAGGCCATTGGCACTGTGACATTCCTAAACTCTGCTCCATCAGACACTTGTTGCTTCAGCTGCAATCTGTGCCCCGATGACAGAGCTGATAATAGACTGATGGTGCTTGTGACAGGGGTGTAGGGATTGAGTGAAAAAACTCCCTGGAAAAAATGGATCATCCTGGCTTTACAGATATTTAGTTGGAGATTCCATAGCTAACATTTGGCCTCTGCAATGCTGGCAAGACTGAACTCCGTTGCTCTGGGGAGGAGAGCCCAGCTGGGGCCAGGCAGTCCTGCCCAGATGGCACTGGAGCTGCCTGGGCTCTCCTGGGAGCATGGGCAAAACTTCTGCTGTGGACACACCACCATCAGAGAGGACTCACTGGCTCCTCACGCTGGGAAAAGGAGCATCCATTAGCTGCCCAGGAGTGGATTGACTCCAGACACTGAGGTGGTAGGGATTACGGTCCGGCTGGGAGTCCTGGGGCATGACAGGCAGGACAGTTAATACCTGGACTCTGCGGCTGGCCGCGCCTCTTGATGCAGCAGAACGAAGAAAGCCGAGGCACAGTGTGTAAATATTTATAGCCAGTTACCAGGTTTCATATTTGGCCAATCCCTCTGTCCCTCCTGGCTCCTGCCACTCGATGTTTGTGGCTCTGAGTTGCCAAGGACACTGGCAGGGGCAGGATCCTCCCCGCAGGGAGCCGGGGGCACTGCTGTGGCACTTCTCCGAGGCAGCAGTGCTGTCCGGCAGCTCCCAGGGCTCTCACTGACCCTTCCTGGTTCTGGCTGTGGTGCCACATCACAGCAGCACCCACTGCACCCACCAGCACCCACATCCCAGCCGGCAGCTTTGGGAAGGGGGACTCGAGGCACCGAGCAGCCCCCAGGGTTGGTCTGGCAGCATTTTTCACTGACCGGCTCAGGTTTTTGTGTGAGGGAGGTGGGAAGGGAATGTGCAGCACCCAGAGCAATTTCTGTCTTGGGACATGTCTCTGCCATCTCCTGAGGGGCTGCTTCATCAAAATCTAAGCATTCTGTGCAGAATTCTCATGTTCTTCCTCAGATCCAGAATACCTAATGCCAAATATTTTTCCCTGCTGTTGGTTCAGTTTCTTCTTCTGTTCCCAACCCTCACTTGAGCTGCTGAGGGAAAAAAAATCCCAATCTGCCTTTACTGAAAAGATTTATTTCAGTCTGGAAGTGGCAGGAAGACAGCTTCTCTGTATCTGTCCATATGTCTGAGATCTTTCTCTTGGGTCTCTCAGTTTGACTTCAAATCATCTTTAAATCACTTTTCTTCAACAGAACTCAGCAAAGAAGTGAGTTCTGTCATTTTCGCTGAAGAGATGATTCCCAGAAAATTTGGTTTAAACCAAAGGAAACACACCCATGCTCCCTTTGTGCCAGCTAAACTAAGCCAGTTGAAAATCCCATCTGACTGGAAGGAGAGCAAAAGTCCAGCACAGACAAATCTCCTTTGCAGCTGGGTATCAACTCTAAAATCTTTTGTTCGAGAAAGCTGCCTGACAGCTATTTATTGCAGCTCCTTCAGCACACTGAGCTCAGGAAATTGCATTCATAATTTCCTTAGTGCCAAATGGTTTGTAATTTTCCCATGACTATTTCTTTTTTTATTTGTGAAACAAAGGCTTTGGAAACCTTGCACAAATTTACTTTTTGCCTAAGTATGAAGCTAACAAAAAGTATATAGTTTAATGGGATACCATTCACTTGATTTGTTTGGCATAGAGAATAAAAATCCCAACCTTATTTGTGACTAAGTTTTCCATCAATAGTCTTACAATTTTAATACAATCTCTTTTTTAGCAAAGGAAAAATTGATCTGATATAGAAATTCAAAATACTTATATTGCCAGTGCTGCTGGAGACAAGGAGCAAGCAGAAAAGGTGGAAAGGTCTGACCTGACTTTTCTACATAACCATCAGTGCAGTAAGTATGATTCCCAGTGCCTTTGTGTATAAGAAAAAGACTTAACTGTGATTTATGAAAGGCACTTGGGTGTGGTGAGCTCAGCTGGAGTTCAGTTCCAGACCCTGGGACAGATTTCATCCACAGCCTTGGACAAGTGGCTGTTTTCTCCACTTTGCCACTGATGGGCACCATATGGGCTGTTCAGGAGCACAGCAAATTTAAGCCTCTGCACAGCTTCAGATGCCATTAACCATCTCACTAAATACAACTTTCACTGGCATTTACTATGAGTCACACAAAATATGTTCATGTTCATGGAATTATCTAATCCAGGTGTATGTGTTTCTTCATGGTCCTCAGCTCTCCAATTGATTTCATTTTAGCTGCAGACTCAAGCAAAATGAAATCTGTCATGCTTTGAAAACCTCCTCTGCTATTAAAACATGTATTTTACTTACATTAGCCTGTGGGTACCTTGAATTAATTTTTTTCCCAGACTAAAATCTAAAGTTAAATTAATAAAGAAGCTTAATTTTGGTCTTATGCCTGGAAGCCGTCTTTTCAAATCTGGAACATGAAACTCCTGGTGAGCCTCACACCAAGGAAAAAGACCAATGTTAGGGTGATTATGTATAGTAAGATAAAGATAGACATGTGTCTATAATACATATAATCACAAATCCCTTTTCTCTGTTTGAAGGAAAACCTTGTATTATATTGCTATTGCTTTACCTCATTGTTATTAGAAATCTTTATTAAATCTCTCTCAATAGGTATCCACTCAGGAATTGATAACTGATAAGGACCAAGAACCAAAACTTTTCTCAAATTTTATCTGTTCGCCTTATGCAAATACTCTAATATTTTATGGATTCCTGTTGTTGTATAATGTCTGGCCAAGGTGTTTGCTGGAAGGGCCAAAGTCTGGAAACACTTAAGCCAAATGTGCCCCAGCAGTTGTTGAAGCCAGTGGAAATTTACTTGACTTCAGCAGAGGGTGGCTGAAAAGTTCTAGTGATAGCAGGAGCTGTGCAGGAGCAGAGTTATTTGTTGGCCCAGGCTGCTCTCCACGCTTCAGTCTGTGGGCTCTGTTCAGGGTTAGGCAGGGTTTGCACAGAGCAGGAGGTTGGTGTGTGGGGATACAGAGGCAGAGGTGTGCACACCCACAGCGCTGCCCTGTCCCGGGTGGGGCAATGCCCATGGGCGCAAGCTGGCTGCTGCTCCCACATCCCTGCTTGTGATGCTGCAGGAAAAAACACCAGGACCCTGCGCATGAATATGCATGGAAATACTGAAGTTCAAGTGACTGTAGAGCAGAAAACCTCAAGCCCTGCCCTTTGGCAGAAAACCTGGTGTGTTTGAATAGCCCCTTGCAGGCTGCAGATAAATAGGTCTAACTGCTGCCAACATTCCTCGAAAACTTAAATTGTTGCTGGAAAGACCTTGGAAGCCTTAGTTTCTCCTGCTTTTTCCAAATGTAGCCTTGCTACAGTCAACAGATGGGTCCATTCCTGCAGGGCTCTGGTGCATCATCTTTTATAAATGGGAGTCACCTTTGTAATTTTCCATGCACAGAAGGAGCAACTCGTACTGGGAGAAGCATTTTGGCCTCTGCCAAAGGACGCCAAGAGGGCTGACACGGCTGCTCCTCTTAATCTGATAGCTGAGCCATCCCTGCAGCTGCTTTTTAAAGGTGGGAACAATCTTTAGCTAGATCCCTTCTCCATGTGCAGATTCTAGTGTCACTCAGGAAAATCTGAGTAGCAGTGATGTCACAAATAACACAGCCACTGTAATTACTCATGGGCTTATTCACTAGCAGGCTCTCAGCAGGTGATTGTCCAGCTTTTGGAAATCTCCTTTGATCCCTTGATCCAGGTTTGCTGATGGTATCTTAGGGCTATGCTACAGAAATACTTCAACACTAAATTGGGGAAAGCTGAGAAGTCTTGTGCATGTCACCTAATACAATCACAATCCTTTTTTGGTGGCTTGCTGTTTTGCCCACTAAATTAAAAGAATCATAGAATCATTAAGGCTGGAAAAATCCTCTAAGACTATCGAGTCCTACCACTAACCCAGCACTGCCAATCCCGGCTCTAAACCGTGTTTCTAAGCACCACATCTGCATGTTTTTTGAACTCTCCCAGGGACAGTGGTTCCGCCACTTTCCTGACCACCCTTTGAGTGAAGAAATTTTTCCTAATATCTAATCTAAACCTCCCCTGGTGCAACTTGAGTCCAGGACAACTTGATTCTTTCCTGGTTTGCACAACCACTGGTGAAGAGGAATCCACTGATGCCACTCAGCAACAATTTCACCCTCATTCCCATATACGTGTGTGGTTTCCAAACCATGCTGACAGGAAGGGTTGCAGCAGATGCACAGAGAGCTGAGAGATGTTTGGTTTTTGGCGGCTGGGCTGCTGCCACTGAGGATCACAGCCCACGGTATGAGAACAACAGGTAGTGATGCTCTCCTTTGCATCTGCTTGGAAAGCAGAGTGTTATGTATTTAAACTCCATGGAAAAGGCTTTGCATCACTGATGTTTTAACCACACCATTCCAAATCTTCCATAACCCCTCCCTTCCTTACTCCCAGAGAGGAGTGACTCTGAAGAGTTTCAGCTTTTCCATTACCTTGCCTGCCTGGAGACCTTTTGCTGATGGCTGGGAGGTAATTAGCTGGTGTCAGGTGAGTTCCAGCTGTCTGCAGGGCTGGGGCTCCATCTGCCCACCAGTTAGCCCCCAGAGCAGCAGAATGGTGGGATGGTTGAGGGTGTGGAGACTGATAGATCTCTTTCCCTATTTCTTTTCCTCTTTTTTCCCCAGCTCTCAGATCTCTTGAAATGACTCACTGCAGAACTCTGTGTCTTCCTCTGTGCATCTGGGGCTGAAAACAGCCTTTGGGAAAGTCAGAGGACAGATTGAGGAGGGAGCCATCACTGGGGCCTCAAGAGATCAGTTTTCCAACCTGACGCTTCTGCTTTCAGCTGGGAGGCCCTGTGTGGGCCACGGATGCTTTATACTCCAGCAGGAAGAGAACCCATCCAAACCAGGGCATGACTGACTTCCACACAGTCAGGGACATGGATGTGACAGGAGCAGACAGCCTGTGTGGCTGCCTCTGCTGGGAAGGCTTCCTGCCCTCAGAGGCTGCTGAAAGCAGATGGCTGTGTGGTGAAAGAAGGATGGATCCTGTCAATTAACGAAATAACGGGGTAGTGACCCTGGGGAGTCAGTGTGGATGGGGAGTAAAGAGGGTTTGTGATGGTACCTTATTCCCAAAATAGCTGCATCATTCAGACTGCAATTTGGAAGGTAAAAAGAGTCCTTCCCAGCTCTTTAGGACAAAGGGGTGAGAGGGGATAAGGAGTGGTAATTATTTTCACCTGGATCTGAGGCAGCTGAGGGAAGGGTTGAGGTGTTTGCTGGGAAAGAAGGGCTCTGAAGGGTTTGTGTGGAGATTATCCCTGCTGGTGTGAAGAGCTGCTGTGGCTCTATGTGGCCATGGTGTCCCACTGAGGACAGGTGAGCGTGGCAGCCCCATCTCCTCACACAGGAGGAGGGCATGTGGAAACCAGGACAGCCAAACCTGCCCATGGGGCACATGAACACCATTCTGCGTGGATTCACCCCAAGATGCAATGGCTTCCTTCCCCTGGCAACACCAGGCCCTACTTTACAGAAGGCTTTCCCCATCTGTGGCCGCAGAGTGATTTAATGGAATCAGCACGGACACCCAAAGAGTGGATCAAAGCACATCTTTTCTGCACCAATGCAGCTGATCTCTGCTCTGAGGTAAGCCCTTGGCTTTGGGGATATCTGCCCTTGGGGTTTCTTGGAGAGCTCTTGGCTGTAGAGCAGCCTCCACACCCTTTGTGAGCTCCACCATCTCCAAATAAAGTTTCCCAGCAGTTGACTTGGGTGAATAATTCAACCAACTTGGTTTTAAGTGCTTCTGCTTATAATTCATTTTGTTTGGATAACTAGTCAAGGATATATTGGATCATTGGAGTCCTTCTCTTTTAGATTTATTTGCTGTGTTTGCCAAAAATCAATTTGTAGGGTAACTGATTATCTTCCTTAGCAAGCACTGGTGGTTGACTCAGAGTTGACTCAGTCCTTTGCAATGAGTTGTGTCATTCTTGCACTTTATTCTTGTTTAATCCAATGCTTTAGCAGAGATTTTTATAGTGCTCTGTCGTATCTGTAATATGGCAGTGCCCCAGTGCCTGTTCCTTGACTCTGGCTGTGTGCTGTCCTTGCTCTCTGAATCAGTCACTGCTCTTTTCCAAACAGAATAAAGCTGCTGCTGTGATAAGTGCAAGCTTTGGAGTGCTTAAATTCTTCTCTGTCAGGTATACTGGTCATTTTAAGGTCTGATTTATGTCTGATCCTGCACACGCTCAGTTTCTGGCAGGAGTAGCAATAGTGAAGGTGGGATAAAGCACTTGCTTTGTGCCATGTGCCTTTGCAATGCTTTATTCTGCTTTTTTTTGTGCATGCGGCATTGTGCACTTGGGACTGGATAGTGAATCCAACAGGGATCTAAAGGATGCAGCAATTGCAGGATGAGGCCTTGAGCTGCAATCCAATGAGAGCAATGAACTACTCAATTAACAACCTGCTCTGCTGCAAACAGTGAGAGCCACATTGAACAGATGAATTTATTATTTAGCTGCTGCTCCATTAAGCTGGCAGATGTGCTGCCTAGGAGTTGCTTTTGATGGTAGCTGGTGTTTAGGATCTGGCCATGAAATCTCTTGTTTGTATTGTGTGTGGAAGTCACCTAATATTTTAAATAAGCGGCAGAGGATCCTGACAGCAGTCTGACGACATTCCCTGCAGATACAGGATGCTTCTTATGCTGCTGGTGGGCTGCAGGTACCTGTTGTCAGGCACTTACCAGAGCACTTGTGCTTCTCCAGGTTGCCTGGTCTGGTCAAGATCTTCCAAGATGCAACTGCAGAGGTGCAGGATTGGTCCCCAAATATTCCTGTCGGGGCAGGGGCAATGACTGGTCTCTGGCGAAGGGTACAAACACTCCTGGAGCAGTGCGCTTCCTACTCCTCTTTCTTCCTATTTCTGCTTATGTCCAGAGGCAGGAGGGCTCCTTCCTTTGAAAGAAGAAACCCCACAGGAGCTGCCTGCAGGGGAGCCTTTCCCTGTTGATGTTCTCCTACAGCTGTGCAGCACCTGCTTTTTCTCTGTATCCCCCCACTCTACAACTCCTGTTTCTCCTGCAGCTGTTGGCTTGATTTATCTAACTGGGAATGTTCTGTCTGAATGTCCCATCTCTGATGGTTCTCATCTCTGCAATTTCTCATGAATCCTGGAGCTCTGCAGCTGCAAACATGGAACAAACATCACACCTTAGGGGCAGGGAGGTTTTGCTAATGTTCTTGTAGGTTTGATG
This sequence comes from Origma solitaria, assembly GCA_013397895.1. Taxonomy (NCBI): domain Eukaryota; kingdom Metazoa; phylum Chordata; class Aves; order Passeriformes; family Acanthizidae; genus Origma; species Origma solitaria. The sequence continues at coordinate 74,458 of VZRL01006982.1, read as the reverse complement.
GTTGGTTACAGCCATTAGAGAGAAGCTCTCACTAATGGTGTGTAAGTTTAATGTTTGTTGGGAGAGCTGTTGGAAAAATGAGCTGGAAATGGGTATTTGGATTCCTTTGAAAATCAAATGTAAACTTCAGTCCATGGTGATAAATGATGTTGCTGTTTCACATCTGTGTTTTATGCATGCCTGAGGTTGATTTTGGCAAGTGGTGGTGGTCTGAGCCTTGAACCTCAGGGCAGCCCAATGTTCTTGTCCCTGCTAGGGATGTTATTAATATGGATGATGCAATGCTGGAGGAATCTGCAGGGCTTACCTGTTGAATGAACAGAGACACATAAAAATATGAATGTTTTTTTAAAGAGAGTGTGTTTGCTCTTGCACAGTGTTTTTGTTTTACTAACAAAGAGACATTTCCTTGGCCTAAGCATAGTGATCTGCTTTCCAAGGATACTGGTTCTGTGTCCAGCACACCTACCAGCCTCTCCAGCCATTAGTCAGGAGCTCTGGGGTGGCTCTCCAAGGCACTACAAAAGCCTGTTTGTAGAGCAAGAGCTCCAACACAAGCACCTTTTGCAAAAAACCAAGTTTAGTTACTTACTGGACTATGCGTCCAAAAGCAGAAGAATGGAAGAGTGGGATAAACTTGGAAGAATAGAAAGAGGAATAAGGGATGGAAAAAGGGAGAAAAGAAAACAAACGTGAATGTTGTCAGATTTGTCTGATTTGTTGCAGCACAGGCAGGCAGATATATTAAAAATAGGAATGACTTGCTACCTGACAGTACTTTTTCTGATGTCTGCTTTGAAGAAAATACTCTGCTTTTTGGCATAATTTTTTTCTGTGCTCTCCTCAGTTGGGTCCCTTCCCTCCCTGCAGAATTCTCACTTGAAACACATCCCTGACGTTCATTTTGTGTCCTGGAAACTCTGTCTGTGAACCTGAAGGTGATGTATAACTGAGCTTCCAGGAAAGGCTTTAGTGTTGAGAGAGGGTTGTTTGGACAAGACAGGAACCTGGCGTTGCATCCTCCTGCAAGGATTTTGCGCCTCATTTTCCTCGTTTGGGAGTGCAGCTGCTGGCACTTTGGGGGCAGTGAGGGATTTTCGTGGTTCCCGTGGCAGCGCTGTGATGTTGTGGGGAAGCAGGGAGCAGCTCTGCTGGCAGAGTGCCGCCGCTGGTTAGGGTTTTTCCCCCCATGGATGCAGTGACCCTGGGAGGAGCAGGCTGCTCCCCGGGCAGGATCGGTGCTATGGGCTGGACTAACTTTTTTTTTTTTGCCATGCACCTCCCTGCTATAACTGTGGAAACCGCGTCTCTCCCGCCGGACACCCCGGCCCGGCGGCGCGGGGCTGGAGGCACAGCCCGGGACCGAAGCGCTCCCGTGTCCGTGTCCGTGTCCGTGTCCGTGTCCGTGCTCGTGCCCGTGCCCGTGCCCTTGTCCGTGCCCGTGCCGCAGCCGCCCGGTCCATCCCTGCCCTCCTGCCGGCAGCAGCCGCCTCGCAGCATTCCCAGCCTCTCCGGCAGCCAGTAAGCACATGCCTCCCTCTCTCCCTCTCGAGCATCGTCTCGCTGAGCAGGGCAGGGAGCGTCTCAGCATCCCACGCTTCGAGGATCTTTGGATTTCAGGGCTGGTGCTGGTCCTTTCTCTGCCTTGTGACTGCTCTGCCGGAGAAGGGTTTGTGAGAGCAGGGATGGGGAGTGGGAAGCCTGTGGGTGTGTGATGTACTTCTGAAACACTCTCTAGCAAGCAATTTCTTCGTGGTTTGCTGAGTTAACCTCAGAAACTGCCTGTTTTATGGGTTGTTTTGGAAATGGGATTTATCTAAATTCTGGCTTGTGTTTTCTCTTGCATCCTCTTTTTCTGATACGCTATTCCCTCCTGAAGGTGTTGCTCTGAAAGTACTGGCAGACACTGGGGTATAAATACAACTTTTCTCTTTGCTTCAGCTGAGCTGGTGCTTGGGGAGCATTTGCAGTTGTACTGAGTTGTGTAAAAGTTGTCAGCTCTGTGCTTTCCTGGGCAGGTGATCAAATGTGCCTCTTTGAGGCTTTTAATGAGAGCTGGGGATGAAATAGCTAAAACAGAGGCTGTTTTGTGGGCTCTCAGGTGATGTGAGGAACAATCCTGGGAGCAGGCTAGCAGTAACAGAATTGGGGAATAAGGAAATGCAAGCTTTTGCCTAATAATTATCACACTTTCCTCCTTCTTTCTGTATTATGGAATATCAGGCAGTTGCAGAATTCCTGCAGCTGCACCCATGTGAATGCAAACAAATTTAGATTTACACAAATGCTGCACCCCTGTATTTATATGGATTTGGGGAGTCACTTGCATGAGTGAAGTTGTATTTGCCCATGTGTTTGCAAGATGGGTGTTTCTGTCGCTAATCTTTTCTTTAGTAATTTGTTGAAAGATAATGTGTGTGGCTCTGGTCCAGCTCATGTTGAGTGAGAGGGAGCCAGTCTGTGGTTAAGAATGGAATATGTCTGTTTCTTAAACCTCTGAAATCTAGCAAATGGAATGGGGAAATCTATTAAAACAATCCACCTACTAATTAGTCTTTTACCCTGATTTGAGAGGAAGAGAGTTTTTTAAAAGCAACAGCAACAAAACTTCCGAAAGGAAACTGATTAAATTCTTAAGCCATGATGTACAAAGCAAACAGCTGATCAAGCAGCCAAATATGGCTTTAAAACTTCAACTTTCTTTTGTAATGACAAAAGCACCCACATATTTCAGTGACAACACCCTTTTCATTTTTTTTCCAAATACCTCATTCTTGAATACAAACCAGTTCCTAATTTTTCCTTAAGAAGCTCAGTGCATAAAAATTCCTTCTTGACTAATACCTGAGAGAAAAATGTGGGTAGGTGTTTTAGAGCTGGCACCACAAGTGCAAAAACCCCCAAACCCCTGCAGATCTCAGTGCAGCAGAAAACTAATTGCTCACATCTTGGACTGTGGCTCTGAGGAACAAGTCCAGAGCTGGGATTTTACAGCTGGCTTCTGATGTGCACTGCTCTTTGGGAATTTTGGCTGGGGAAGGTTTTTAGGATTGGGCCCTTGAACTGTTTCTACCAGAAGTTATTGCCTGCTGTGAGTGATGGCTTGTCTCCCTGTACGCTGGGATAATTCTCTGCTTGGATGTAAACAGTGGCAGCTGTTCAAAAGGAGGCAACGTTCAGGGTACTCAAACACTTGAAAACAAACACTCTCCAGCCCATCTTGGCTGGCCTTTATTTCGGAAGCAGTCTTTCCATCGAACTGTACCATGAACGGAAAGTCCAGACATACGGTACAAAGCAGCTGGTGGGAGCCTGGTCAGGTCCCTGTTTGTGTCCGTGGATAGGGGAACGATGCTGTAGGATGCATTTTATCTGTAATCTAAATCCTTATCCCATGAATATGACTTGCAGTCCACACCCATTGCAGTAGGATGTAACAAAAGCTTTAAGGAACTGACCTTCTTGCCCCCAGGAAGCAACTTACTTCCTTTTGTATTGCAGAATAGTTTGGGTTGGAAGGGACCTTTAAAGGCCATTTAGTCCACAGGGACATCTTCAACTAGACCAGCTTGCTCAGAGCCCTGTCCAACCTGGCCTTGAGCACTTCCAGGGGCATCTACCACCTCTTTGGGCCATCTGTGTCAGTGTTTTACTGGTTTTGCCAGTGTAAAAGTCTCCTTCCTTGTATCTATCTTGTCTTTCTTGTGAACCCCCTTGAAGTATTGATATACAATACTGCAAAAGGTATTCCTGGAGCCTTCTCTTCTTCAGGGTGAACAAACCCAGCTCTCTCAGTCTGTCTCCATGGGAGAGATGCTCCATCCCTCAGAGCACCATCAGTGTCTCCTCTGGACTCTCTCCAGCAGCTCCCTGTCCTTTCTGTGCTGGGACCCCTCGGCTGGATGCAGCTCTGCAGGTGGGGTCTTACAAAGTGGAACAGAGAGGCAGATGTGAGCCAGAAGTAATATTGTCCCCTCAGCAGTAGCCGGTGTGAATTATGTTCTTTTAAGTTTATTCACCATCCAGTGGATGCTTTGGGGGATTTAGGTGGAAAATTCCTCTGATCTTTGCTGATGAGACAAGGATCACACAAGCCTGTGTTTGACATTTCCCTTTTTTTGGTGCTGCTTAGCCCCGAAGTCCCAGTGGCATTAAATGCAGCAAGATCAGCCTCACCACCAGCAATGTGCAAAGTTTGCTCAGGCTTTTGATTGGTTTTGATTTGATTGCTCCTAAATCAGAGCAGCTCCCTGGAGAGCCATGGTCAGGCTCTGGTACCAGGCTTCTGCAAGGGTCACACTGAGATGCAGATTTGTGGAGGGCTGAGCCAAGCAGTCAATGCTTGCCTGTCACCCTCCTGGTCTCCAGCCACTGTCACCTTGTGTCCTGCTGGTAGGAGTGCAAAGGTAGCAGAGCTGAGATTTCAGATCCAATTCTATAGCTTGAGCTGTGTGGACTCGCTTTTGCTTGAAAAGAGAATGGAAATCATGACTATATAATAAACCTTCCCAGAACTGACCTGTGATTTCATTAAAAAAAAAAAAAGAAAAAGCATTGTAAGTCAAAATACTACAGCTTGATTCATTGGGATCTCTTTTTATTTCATTTCTCTCTTATAGAAATGCAGACAGGGAGAGTAACAAAGAAGAAATGTCTGAGATTAGTCGTTCCGTGTCTGATTTTGGCAGAGGGAGTGTGGGAGGAAGAAAGAGACCTCATATTTCATTTCGATACTCTGTTTGGAGTGGAGTTTTTAAGCAGATGGCTCTTGAGACACTGGGACTCTAAAGAATTGAATGCTATTTAGATAAATGCATGCTTTCACTTCTACAGTGTGGTTTTAGAAGGACTGTGCCACATATTCTGGCTTCTTTTATCCTTGGGTCCAGTTTGCAGCCACTTGTCTGGGTGTAGGACCAAAGGACTGAGGCTTCCCTGGGATTCAGAGACAGGACATAGTCCAGCATGTTCCACTCCCTGATGTGCTTTCACTGGGGCTTTCTGAAGATGAGTAGCCCATAGCCAGCTCTGGGAATATTGCCCCAGCTGGCTAATGTGGGAATGAATCGGGGCTGAGAGGCCAAGGCTGGTCTGTGATGGGCATTTTTCTCTGCTAAACCTCCCCAGGCCTGTAAGCAAAACTCTCCTACCAGAACCAGCCCATTTTTCTGCTCAGAATATTTCCTACAAAGTCTTTGCTCTGCTCCAAGCTGCTGTTGGAAAGCCACAGAAAAGCCCTTGATGGGCAGTGCTTGCCCTCCCTGCAGCGCACACTGAGGCAGGAGCTGGCCCTTGATACTTCCAGAGTGATTCAGGAGTGCGGTGCCAAGAATCCTGCCAGAGCAAACTCCCACTGCCAGAGCCAGAGAATGTGGCATTGTCTGGAGGACAAATGGGTGGATGGACAAATGCTTTTCTGCTTCTCCAGCTTTTTCACCTCCATCAGAATAAATGGGAAATGGGGTTTGTGTCCTATGGCAAGACAAGGCTGAAATCACATTAAAGGCTTTGAAGAAAATCAGAGTAGGGCAAGGATTGCATTTTAGCCATGCTGGAATGGGATAGACAGGGTTGGAAGCATTCTTTCAAAAAGGCTGAACTAGAGTTCCCTGGAAGAAGTCGGAAAGCTAGGGCAGGGTTCCCGGCAGTGATGGAGCTGCAATCCAGGGTGGAAGGGCAGCTATTTTGCTGTGTGCCTGACTGGAAACTTCCAGGCAGAGTTACAATTTTGGTTTGGATGCTGTTACAGAGTTGCATTATTTTTGTAAATAAGAAATTCAAACCCTCTTGACTTTGGACTGATGTTTTCAGAAGGCCCACTCATTCCACAGATGTGCCTCATCTTTCTTCTGTTCCTTGAGGTGACCCCAGGGATTGGTGCAATTTGGGACGCATCCCTCCTGCTGCTGCTCGGCAGAGCTGCCTTGTGTGAGCTGGCAGCCAACAGTTATGAACTGTGAGGGACTGAAAGTGGTGGGACACGGCTGCATTCGTGATCTGTTGGGAGCAAATACAGAATGCTTCTTGTCACCGATACATCTAATGAAGAACAGGGAAAAGTTATTCCTGCTGGGAAGAAGCACTGCCAGGCAGCTTCTTGGCTTCCTTGTTTCTAATACCTTTCAGCCCCTGGAAAGGGGAAATGAGCTGAGTGGAAAAGAGGAGACTAAAATATGCCCCACAAGAGGCTGCCTAACAGGTATAACTTGGTGTTTAATAGTTTGGATCAAAATATTCCAGAGCCAGTTTACTTGTTGATCTGCAGAGCTACAGTGAAATGGGCCTGTTCTCCTATCTCTACTGTGATGTGGGTGGGGAGGTAGAACAGGAAAAACAGCTAAAATGACCAAATGAAATAGAAAAGCTTTCCCTCCTGGAAAATCCTCCCAGTTGTCTTCAAGACATAAGAGACCTTCATACTTTATGATGCTTTATGAACTTTAAATGAAATACCGGCTGGCTCCAGTGGTGTCTGTCCGCTGAAACGATGGGTTTAAGAGACCCCTGTTCCCAAGCAACTGCATGTGCTCCATATACCAAGGGACCCCTGCATGGAGGCACAGTTGGTACAGGGATCTATAATCCACCTATTTAGCTTCAAGATCCCTTTAGCACTGCAACAGCTGTCCCAGGGTGTGAGGGTTCTTTTGTTGCACCAGCTCTCAGATGCAGAAGAGTTCAGAGAGCTTCTGGCAGAGCAAAAATTGCTCTTGCTGTTTTGCTTGGACACAGAAAAAACTCCACTCAATCCTCCAAAACTTTGTCTTATGAACCAGAATGCTGGACATGCCTTTCTTCTTGTGCTAAGAAAAATAGAAATGGTTCATCACACTAAAGCCATGGCTGGTCCAGCCCACAGTGGTTGTTAGTTGACGTTCCTGCAGGGAATTGGCTCCCAGCTGTTCCTCAGAGCCTTCATTTGGGAATATTCAGTTTTCATGTGCTTGCAGTGGTCTCTGACCACAGATCCCCTTAACTATGACACTAGCCTAAATATAGTCCCCCCACTGCTGAGACGATGCTGGGTGGGAGAAAATAATGTCCTTTCTTTTAAAGAAATGCCCCAAGTTGTGGGAACCATCTGGACTTGGCAGGCTGCTCCCAAGGCATTTGCTGTTTGTTTACCTTGGGACTGGCTGCCCCTGGCAGTTGTTATCATCAGCCTTTCTTATCTGTTCTTTTCTATAATAAACACTGGAGCAAAGGTTTGGAATTATTCACTTCTGAGGCACTGCCTACCTCCCTTTCCAGCTTCTGTCTTATCATCTTGTTTTTAGACTCCTGAGCCTTTTCCACTTCATTCTGTTCCTCTTGGTTTTCCCCTCTTCTCATTGCACTGAGATAGCAAAGCACTCTTTAAAATTCCCAGGAGGTGTGTCATCCCCAGGGCTGCAGCATCCCAGGAAACTGCTGCCCTGGGACAGCTGTGTGCACTCACAATGCTCTTGCTGTGTGTTACAGAGATTTTTCTAGCTTCACTTACCTCATCCAATGGGTGGATTTGCTGGGTTTCTGGCTGTTGCATGTTCAGTTGAAGAGCCCACAGAGGCAGTGTGAGGATCCTGAGAGCCTTCCAGGGGCCTGGCCTCGTGTCCTGCGCTTTGGTACAGTGTTAACCACAGGGCAGTTGGTGGTTTGAAGGAATCCAAACATAGACAGCGCCTCCAGAACACAGGAGTGTTCATCTGGAGACTGAGTAACTGGAGAGAGTAATCTGGAGATTGAGTGGTTTTCTTCCATTTAGAAATTTTCTTGTTCTCTCTAAGCATTGTCCTGATGTGATCTTGCATCTGACAGTACTGTGGAGAGGCAGTAATGAATAGCCCAGGGTGCAAGGATTTTTCTCTCTCGCTTTCTGGTCTCATCTCATTTTAAAAACACACAGAGCTCTGTCTTTCACTGAAGACATGTAAATACAGTTCCTGGCTACCCTGGCTCTGCTCATTGAAAGCCAGTTGTGCTTCCCCATGGGACAGCCTGCCAGGTGAACGCCACTTGATGTATAACATATTTCCGTGCTGCCTCTGGAAATGGCCAGGATGACAGTATTGGGATCAGGACTGGAGAGCAGCCCACGCCCTCCTCTCAATAGCATAAGGGCACCTGGTGGGGATGCAAATCTGTTAAATTCTGCCTGGATTTGCTTTGATGGATGCTTGAACATGTCATCCACCCCTAGCCGTAACATTCTCTTCTGTCTTATGCCATTAGCACTGTAATGATTTAAAACCAAAGGTGGAAACTTCAACTCTGGATCTGTCCCTTGGTGGGATGGGTTTCTTGCAGTGGGTGGGGGACACACCATTCCTGTCTGGGGAAAGATTTGCTGATCTTTGGCTGGAGAGGTTTGCAAACAGCATCCCTGTGGTTGCTCTGATGTGCTGGAGAGGCTGTAACACTTGTTTGGGGTGGCAGGAGTCTGCCATACAGGCTCACCTTGTGGTGTGTGTGAGTGAAAACTACATCTCACCTCCTTTCCTCATTCCATGTCGCTGAGGGAGCCCGACGGCATCTTTCCCTCTGCCCTATAGTGCTCACACCGCCCATCTCCAGAGCACTGCCTGTGAACACCTCCTGCTCTCCCAGCAATTCTCCCCAGCCGTATTGGTGCTGTAATTGGGGAAGTCTCTGTGTACTCCACTAGACACTGAACCAAACAACCAATAAATCTCTTATAAACTTGTTTTGGTTACCAGGGAGATTGCCAAGTGCAAATTCAACCTGAAATAGCAATGAGCTCATCCGTGGAGCAGCGTTGGTGCCTGAGCCGGCGCAGCCGGTTGGAAAGGGAGCCAGTGCCAGGAGTGCTGTCTGCTCCATCGACATTTGGATGCTGTGTGAGCTGTTTTGCCAAACAGCTTTTGCCTTGTAAATGAGATTGTGCAGGGGATGGTGCATGAAGCAGGCTGCTGAGACAGGGCTTTTTCAATTCCTGGAAGTATGGCAATGATATTCCTCATGGGACTGTGGGCTGGAGAGCTGTGGGGGTGTGGGTTAAGATGCTGCAAAGGTGGCCACCTCTGCCATCTCCCCTATCCTGGAAACTTTTCCTGGTGAAAGGACTGTAGGGAAAACCAAGATGCCTGACTTGTAGATAAGGGCTGGTTCTAAGCAGCTGGTAAGACAGGCAGAGCCTCTCCCTGCTGCTGCTCCAGGGGCTGGAGCAAGAGCTTGGAGAAACCTCACCCTCCTCTGCAACATACCTGGGGCAGGAGCTTGAAAATTTGGCCTCTGGCATTATTTCGCCATGAAGTGTTCCCAGTTTAAGTAGGTCAAGACTGGACTTTCGGAGTCACCTCCTGCCAGGGCACGGTGGGCACTGTGGGAGCAGCTGCTGCAGCAGAGATGTCTTTTCTGGGATGACAGAGGTTGGGGTTGGAGGAGGCTCTCGTGGGGTGCCAGCCGTGCCTCAGAAAGGCAGGATAAGGAGACTGTGCTGCATTCAGTGTCTTGGCAGCCCAGGCAGAGCTCCTGTGGCATCCTGCACCTTTCTCTGCTAAGACAGAGATGTTTCCAGATGCACTTGCGTTCGTGAACTCACACTTTCTGAAGAAATTTCTTCTTCGAAGAATTTCTAAGAACCTTTAGCTGAAAAGGTCATTTTGTAAGAGGAAGTACTGCCTGTCCCTCTGCACCCTGGTACTGCAGGGGGAAGGCTGACTAAGGTGTGGCAGTGGTCACTGCTGCTCTCTTTTCTTGGGTTTTGCTCCCAATTGCTGAATTATCAAACACATTAAGTTATGTAGAAATCCATGAAAATATCACCTGGCAGCTGTCTTGATGAAGCAATGCATGAGCCCCTTACCAGAGACCCACTGATGGATTTCAGCAAATCTTTTATGACATGGTTACCAGTGACTGAAAACAGGGAACAATTATCAACAGCATAAATGCAAATAGCTGAGTCCCTTAAAAGTGATATGTGAACCTACTCACATGATGCAAAAACACAATCTTTTTTTTTTTTAATTTTATTAACATCATGGTTTTTGAAGCAAGGGATGAAGGTTGCATCTATAAAAACAGATCGGTTTCAGCAGGGGTGTTTTGTATTTTGGAAGTCTTTTATTGTAATTTTACAATCATGGAACAATCTGTAAAATTACGTGCTCTTGTAAGAACCTTCCAGGACTGTGGGTGGATTTTTTTCCAGCTCCTTTCTGAAGTCATGTGGGAAATGCTTTGGTGACATGACCAAGTCCCTCAGCATTGCGGGCAGCTCTCAGTGCCACCAGTGCATTCAGCCATCAGCTTCAGGGAAAGGCTTCATGAAAGCCTGGTTCTTGGAGTAGTTTGGCATTTGAAAGAAGGTGATTTTCATGCAAGGACTTATCGCTGAGTGAGATCTGGGTGAGACAGACATGAGTTCACCTGTTATACCTGCAAGGTGGGCAGTGCTCTGGTGTGCCTGGGCTGTCCCAGGGGCTGGGTTTGAGTCCATGTGACTCTGCTGTGTAGCACAGCCACCATGACCCCAAACTGCCCATAACTGAGCTGGGCAGGATGCCAAAAAGCTTTAAAACCTACAAATGCCACTTGCAGCATTTTATCCTCTGTTTTCAGCAACTCTCTGGAGATGAGACACTGCTTGTCTAAGGTGAATTGTTTGCATGTGGTTTCTGAAGTTCCTTTGTGATACCTCTTTTCGGTGGGGTGCAGCGCTGGACGTTAATGTTTGGGAGCAGGACAGGCAACCCTGCAGGTCTTCCCCATGTCCTTCCCCAGTGTTTCACCTACCTGCTATCAAGGTGTGTTTGCTTTTTGGCTGTCTCTGGGTGACTAAACCCACTGCTGTGCTTTGCAGATCCAGGACCAAGCCTGACCTTGCTCAGCAATGGCACAAAGCAGGCAAGGCTTCCTAACAGGCTTCCTTCTAGCACAGTTGGGAATTTGTCTCAAGGGGTGTTACTTTACCAAGGGGACCGCAGAGTCCTTGCTATTGCAGAAAAAGCGCTCGATGATTTGGAAACCTCACCCTTACCCCATTGCCCTGCAGCATTCCTGGAGGGACACGGTGCTTGTGGGTTCTTCTGCAAGGCAGTTGCACAAGCTGATTTTAAAAGAAAGCAAACCACTCTTTCACATCTCGTTTAGCTTTTTGATAGTTTTCTCTGGTGTTTGTGTGCAATTAGCACTGCTTTTTTGTCACATGGAATCCATCCTCTAATAGTTGGATGCGGACAGTAGTTGGACAGTTTGCAGTGATTGTATTGAGAAGGGCTGTTTCTCTTTACAGACTGTGTTGCTCGTTGTCCCTGAATTTATTTTCTCTCTGCTACTTGGAAAAGAAAACAAAATAATTTTTTGGGCCTGAATCCAGCCCCAGAACAGGGGATGGCTTATTCAAACACACAAGTGCTTTTACCAACTCCAGGTGGTTTATTTCTATGTTTGAAATCAAACACTCTTCTAAGTATCTCGCTTTTCCTATTCCAAGGTTTGTGTTTAATGAATATACCCACACACAGACCTTGCCTATCACTCCAAGAGTCAGCACTGATAGAAATGCTGTAATATGCAGAGCCGCTGTGAGCCCCTTGGAGGAGCTCGGGAGAGGAGAGGAGACATCTTGGCTCTGAATGTCCTGGCCTTGTGGTGGAATGGGGATATGGAAGGTATTAAATTTAGCAATTTCAGTAACCTTACCTCCCCACCCTCCTTTGGCCTGAACAGTCTCTTACTAAGTGTTAGTCTACTGATCTTAACATTTCCAAGACAGTAAAGGAACTCAATTTTGCTAGGTTACCAAAAGGTTGGAGTGGGAGTGTGTTGGGGGAGGAGAATTCCCCTGCTTCCCTCTCCAAAACAGCCTCTATCCTGCAGATGATGATGCTCAGCTGGGATACCACAAACCAGGGCAGGGCTCTGAAAACCATTCTGGGCTGGGACTCTCTGGTTTTGGCTGAAATTGAAACCTAACCCTGATGAAAGATTTGAAGATATTTGTTCCTTTTTTTAACATTGGAAGCTGTGTTTTCTAACCGACCCCACAGGGAATGCTTTCCTGTGTAGTCCTTGCCCAGCTCTGATCTGACATACTTCCAGAGAGACTCCAGATCCTTATCACTTTATGAAAAATGAGATTTACATTCCTGTATCACACAGGCACTTTGAAAATATTATCCCTGACTCCAGAGAAATGGCTCATACATTTTAATGCCGTTATTAGAAATTGAATTGACAACACTTATCCTCAGTGGAAATTGCTCTGCAGCTCGGGGGGAAATGTACAGAGAGCACCAGTGGAGACTTCAGAGAGCTCCTGTCATCTTGAGACGTGTGTGCTTCTGGTGCAGTGTGTCTGCTGAATGAGAAGAGCAAGGTTTGATATATGCCAGAGAAAGGGGAAAGAAAAAGTCCATGGGCCAACAGCAGTGGGGCTTAGTGCATCCCAAAGAGCTTCTGGGCTGGAAGCGCGAGCAAAGCGGTGAGGTAACGTGGGCTGCTCTGGCTTGTGTGTCCCAGGGTGTTGTGGAGAGGTTGCACACAGGTTCTTTATTTGCTGTCTTAGTAAGCGTAGAGAAAGTGAGCTGGATGAGGGTTGGCTTAAAGTGGCGTGTGAGCAAAGTGCTGCTGAGGTGCTCAGGTTGGTGAAAGATGCTCTTTGGAGGAGAAGCAGCAAGGAACTGCAGCAAAGAAACCCACTCAAAACAGATGCCTTTAGAATAAACTTGCAAGAACTGGTTGATCTCTGCTCCTCTGAGGAGCTGTGGTCTTTGAGGGGGACTTCACATTGAGCTGCAGGATATCAAGGCTCTGGAGCCTCTGAATGGGAGCTTCTTTTCCTGAGAGTGGAGGGAGGAAGAGGGACATAACTGGCAAAATACTCGATGTGATGCCAAAGAAGCATTTACGAATCTGAAGGCACTCCAAGGTGAAGAGTTTCCAATTCTCCTGCCCTTGTTGCAACGTGACCCATCATGGCCCAATCTTCGTGGTGAGTGTTGGGGTGCAAGGAATTTAACATCTTCCATTTTAAACTGCACTTACCTGAAGCTGGAAGTTAAATCAAACCTTCCTAAGGCACAGATTTATGAAAATAACTCTTGTGACTAATCCAACCCCTTAGGCCTCACTGGAGGAGACTTTGCAGCTTTGTTTTTCCTTGTAAAGAATGCTCAGCATATGTCCTGACAATTAGTCAGAGTGCCCAAAAATACCTATCAGCCCTGCAAGCTGATCCCCTTTAGCTCTCAGAGCTGAGACAGACACAGGGTTATGCACTGTGGGGCTTTGGGAAAGGTTATTTTTAAAATGGTCACATAACAAGGGTGATTTGGTCCTTTCAGCCACCAGCTCTGGCTAGCAACTGAGGGTGCAGACAGCCAAACGTTAATCTTGCTCGAGGCGACTGTCCTGCGCCCAGGGTATTGGGCTGCTTCTCTTGCTAAAACCACATGCCAGGGCTGGCTCTGTCAGCGCTAAATCAGTGCTGAGGACACGTCCCTATGGCCTGTGCCAAGTTCGGGCAGTGCTTTGATGGTGTGCTGGATGCCAGGGAGTCTTCCCCACCAGCATGCCAATGCTTGGAAGGGCACGTCCTCATCAAAGAGGTGGCCTGTCTCCACCCTTAGCCAGGCAGTCCTTTTCTGAGGGCTTTTGCTTTGCCTTCCTCTGATCACCTGAACTGAAGTTTTTTATCCTCAGCGTCTCTTGCACACTGAATTTCTGGAGAACATTTTGCCAGAATCACAGTCTATCCACAAACAGCCCTTTCTTCTCCTCTGAGAATCAAGATCTGTAAGGGAAAACACCAAGGCTCCTTGGTGCCACAGAGCACTGTTGGTGTGGGGATTTGGCTTGGCCACTGTCCAGCATGGGCAGAGGATGGAGGTCTGCAGAACAATCTGCCCAGCAGCTTCCCGGGAACATGGTATTTTGCTAGAAAACATCACATGGAAAGCATTCCCAGCCTTTGGTGGAAGAGCTTGGGCAGAGCCTGCAGCACCCACCTTGTGAGTCTTCCTTGCTGCCAGGTCCTGTTGAATGAACACAGGAGAGTGTCAGGGGATGCTGGAGAGCATGTGTGCCGTAGCTGATGCCTGGGTAGCTGCTAATTTCTGACTCCTAGTCAGTAGATTTTCAAGGAATGACCCAGCAGTGGAGCAAACTAGTAGTTGAACTTTCTTCCACGTGCTCCACAGTGAGCTGTTTAACCTCACTGGGGCAGAGCATCACCCAGCCAGCTGCTGTGCCCATGAGAAGGAATTGGGAGCGATTAGAAGTGCAGAGAGCCTGACAGACACTGTGAAATATTATTTCAATGATGGCTCACTCACTACTTGGTGAAGCCCCGACGTGAACATTTATTGTATGGGTATGGCAGGATTATATTGCTGTGCCTGTTCCTCACACCTCATCTGTCCTGGGAAAGACCGCTGTGCTGCCTGGCTGGATCACTGTGGTATTTATTTGACAGGGACTTGAGTTACTTTTCTCCGCTCTGAAGCCAGGGCTAAGCCATGAAGGGAAAGCTGTGACTGGCAAATATTTGCCTCATGTTTGGCTCCACTGGCACATGAGTGCAACTAAACTTGAAGAAAGAAAGACCTAAAGTTGGCCAGGATGGCCCTATGGAGTTCCATTGTCCTAAGTGTGAAGCTTTAGGGTAGTAAGTTGGGGAATAAGTGAGTTGTGATGCAGCTGATTTCCCCCACAGCTCCTCCCAGGACCACATCACCTGGTGGAAGTGTCTGAGAGGCATCACAGCACTGCTGGGTGGGTCTGTGCATGACCCAGTTATAGAGCTGCTGGGGAGGAAGAGGTAAATGCAGTATTTGAAGATTTTTAACCCAGTTATGGGCTTGGTGCTCTACCGAGACATCTGAATCAGAGCAGTCGTGGCAGTACATGAGGATTTTTCTCCCAAGAGGAGCAAAGGAAGGCTTTGTCTCCTTTTGGATTCATGAGCATGTTCAGACTGCTGTTTTCATCCTGCAGTTCATGGACGCGGCTGTGGGCAGCCTGCTGAGCCTCCCAGTCCACTGCTTGCATGCTCACAGCAGAAGGACGTGGGAGACAGAGCTGGGAAGAGAAAGTTTAACTGAGCGCATTTAAGACTAAGACATTTGTCTTTCTAAGAGATTTTAAAAAAATCTTCAGTGCTTTGGGGCTGTCCCTTTTTGCACTTGTACTGAAGGTCTAAGTCTAACTGTTGGGACTATAGCAGGCACTCAACACCCCTGCTGCTGGCAGATACAGCCTTGGCGTCTTACCTGTAATGCATGAAAGATGCACAGGAAGGAGGGAGCAGGGATAGGAGGAAATGGACTTTCCTGTGCAGTTGATTCAAAGCCAGCCCTGCCCAGTACCTGCTGCAGCCTCTCCTCTCCCCAGTCCTCTCTGGAGCCTGGGGCTGCTGCTGTGGGGCTGTTTGGTGCCTGCATCCCACCACACTACCATAGCCAGGACAGGGATCCGGAGCTGAACAAAGCTTTGGGACTACAAAGCAGCTCCTGATTTATGTGCAGACACTCCCCCCAGGCCTCAGTGTCACTTGGCTCTCAGCAGCAGTGAGAGGTCTGCCCTGTCAGCAACAGGTGATGGGAAGAAGTGCCAGTCAGGAGCGTGTGTGGAGGGGAGCCACAGAGCAGATGGCAGCAGGGAAATAAATTTGGAGCTGCCATGAGAATAGTCCTGGAAACAGTCCAGCCTGTGGATGGAGGCAGATGGGGAAAAACTCAGTTTATGTCTCTTCCTGGTTTTGCTTTTTTTCAGGTGTCTTTATTTCCAGCTCTGTTATCTCCTGACCATTCCTTCCTGTCTGTTACTACACCCTCATCCCCTTTTTTTTGTCTCTTCTTATCCTGCCTTCTTTTCCGCCTTTTGCTTCTACTCACACTATATGTGAGCTCCCGAAGGCTGCCCACCCTGCGTTTGCTTCCTTATAATCTGCTCCCAGTTGCTCTATCCCTGCCTCCACCACTGAACCAAAAATCTTCTCTTGGCACTGAAAGGCTCAGCACACTGCTCTGACCCATCTGTGAGCTGGAGTTCAGCACGGAAGAATCGTGCCTTTGCCACGTGTGGCCCATTTCCTTCTCTACTGTCCCCTCTGAGCTTGTTCCCAGGGGCTCACCTGGTGCCCAGTGTGTTCGTTCCCCTGTCACTGCAGTGATGTCCTTGCTGGTTTTGCTCTGGATGTGGGTACATCCCCCTTGCGCTCCTGCGAGTGCCTGGGGGATGCTTCAGGGGTATAGAGGCACATCCTTGTACAGAGAGCTTGATTTGAGACCTCTGGAGCATTTTTGGGGTACTTTGAAGAGAAACTGTCCAGTTTTGAAAGGACTAGGTGGAAAATCCCCATTCTGGTTCAGGTGGGATTGTGTCACACAAGGTCCCTGGCTGGGGGGACCAGGGGCCATCGCCTGGCAGCCCTCTCCAGATGATCTGCAAACACTGCTCTGCAGTGCCTTCTGCCAGTGCTGGGAGCAGGAAGCAGGTTGGATATGGAATGCTTGGAGAGCTGGATCAGCCCCCAGTGTCAGTCCTGGTGCCAAACCTGCCCAGCATTTTTCTGGCATTGGGGGCTGCTGCCTCTTACATTTCTCTGACGGATCAGTCACAATTGTAAAGATGAGCTTTTTCTTGGAGAGGGCTGTATCTGTGTCCTCTTCCCTCTTAAACCCAACTCCCTTATTGGTTGTCTTCCTGCAAACTCTGTCTTTATATTCAAGCGAACAAAAAGCTGTTTAAAAAATTGTTTAATTTCTGCCTTAGAAGAGCCAAGGAAGTTTATAACTATGGTCTGTTGGGCAGGAGTGCTCTGCTGTGGGAGGATGCATGCAAGCTCAGAGATTCAAAATAAAATAAAAAAAATCGATCTTCCCTCGGGACAAGAAGGGCAGGGAGCAATGTGAGACTGTCATTTTGTGGGGTCCTAGTGAATGGCAGTGTGCTCTTCTGTGCAGGTGCACTGTGCATTGCCAGCAGCGTGTATGGGAGCAGGAGGCACAGCGTTGCCTTAAGAGGTGCACAGGTGCTCTGCTGCTGGTATTTACTGCTGCTTTCTTTGATGATGGTGACTAATAGTTCATCAATGCCTGGGTTAGAACAGCTCTCTTGAGGAGTTTCTGCCTGTTGAGTGACAGCAGGATGTGTGAGCAAGCTGAGAGACCCAGACCTTTCCTGGCAGGATTCTTAGGGCAAGAAAATACTCTGGAAATTACAACGTGAATCATTTGTTTATCCGAGTGGATGACACTATGCGCCAGCCATGCTGCTCTGCAGTCAGACGCATTGGGTGGGATCAGTGTGTCCAGGGCAGCTCCCTGGAAAACCTACAGGACAGGTTTAATGTTAAAAACACGACGTCCCAAGCCTGCTATGCCCTGCTGTGCACTCACTGGTGTATTTGTAGCACTCTTCCCTCTGGGACCTGTGGGTGTCTGGTGCACAGAGAGAGGCTCAAGCAGGGCTGGCACAGCTCCATTCTGGGGCACCCCCTCTTTCCTGGAGGTGTCTGCTCCCTGACAGGTTTCACAGGGCAACCATGACCCTCCTTGGCACTTGTGCTGTACCTGCACCATCACTGTGTTTAATCACCTGGGTTTGTGTGGATGAAGAGGGGCTTGGGAAGGAGATGGGAATTGTCCAAGGTCACCTGGATAAAACCAGGCAAGAAACCAAGAGCAGCAGTTAGGTTGTTCCCCGACCTATTCCTGCTGTGCTGGACCAGGAGGCCACAAATCCAAACAAAATGACTATTTTATTAAAGTCTGCTTTGCGGGATCAGCAGAGACTTTGCAGAGTGAGCTGTGCCAGGGAGCTCCAGGGGCATCAGAAGGTCTGGGTTTTCCTCCTCTTTCTTGGCCAAGCTTTCTCCCTCCTGCTCTCATCAGCCCAAGCCTGCTGTGGTGCTTTGAACACATGTGTGTCTGCGCACGTGAAATGTTGTGACATCCAAGGGTCCATCCCTGCTCTCCACACCCCACTGCAGCTGCCAAACCGCTGCTGATTGCAGCCACCTCTGGGTGGGATGTGGCAGCCACTGGCACTGGGCAGAGCCACAGTTCCATAGCTCAGGATGGGAGCAAAGGCTTCTGATGGAAATACCAGGGCAATCTGGAGGAAGTAGGAAATGACTGCCAGCTGGGAGGCTGCCAGAGCTTTGTCTAGGGAACTAGAAAGGAATGAGAATGGTTAATGGTGCAAACTCTACGTGCATTGCCAAAAATGAACTCATGTCTGTAAATATTACACTGTGCGCAGCAAGATTAGCACAGGAAAATACCAGTTGTTAGGGTTCCTGTTGCCATCTGAATTATGCAAACAATTTGCTGGAGTTTATAGATGAGCTGGGGTAGAATAACATTGGGTTTTTCCTCGCCAAAGTGTTTCAGTGCATTAGTATTTTAGCACATTTCCCAGCCTCAATCTGCTCCATCAGTGGATCCACGCTGTGCTCTTTTGGAATGGCACACTGTCAAGGGTGGCCTTTTCCAGGCCATGTTGGAAACCTGGAGATGTTGGGATGCTGGTGAGATGCTGAGCTTGTGCATGTGCCACCTGGGGCCCAAGACTGGTGTGAAGGCTCAGGGGCTCACCAAGCCCAGTGCTGAGGCTGGAGACTGTGCATGTGTGTGTGGTTGAGAAGCTCTTGGGACCTCTGGAAGCAGAGATGTTTCTGGCTCCAGCAGGGTTGTTTCTCTGAGTCCAGACACCACCACGATGGGTTCCCTGGAAGGAATGATAAACATTGGCTCTTCCCAGTGGCTGTCAGGGAGGTTCAGTGACTTTCCCACGGCCGTGCAGTGCGTCAGTGGGGAGGCAGGATTAGCAGCTGGGCGTCCCTGGCCCCTGGCCCTGAGAGTCGCCGACAGCAGTTGCATAACCTGGAGTGAGTGCGGGGCTGCGGAGCTGCTGCAGCCTGGGGGTCCCCACAGCAGTGAAGCCTGAGCTCCCTCCCCTCCTGCTGTGGCTTGGGTGGAAACAGGTCAGTTGGAGCCATGGAACTGGGATCTTCCTGAGAGCTTTGTGGACACCTGAGTAAGGAGGACAGAGGCATGAGCCAGTGCCCTCTAAAGCCGTGTTAGATGTTAGAGAAGCCCCACACCATGAAACCCATCTTTCTAAGTGCTGCCCTTCAGGGGCTCGCTCCCTTTGGACAGTTAATGCTGTGAGCTTCCTTAGGGAAAAAGCTGGGGGAGGACCAGGTATTGCAGCTTTACTGGTGGTAAAACTTCAACATAACCTTCATGTTGAGAGCAAGTCCAACCCACCCATGAATGTATCTGCTGGTACTTCCATGGGCTGTCACCTGAGTCCCCAGGGGTACAACCACATCTTTTCTGGGCCCTGGAACCAGAAGACAGCCCCTTGCTGGCTCCTGGCACTGCAGCCCCTCTGGCCCCCACAGGGCTGTGATTCACCTCTTCCCTTCAGCCATGGCAGAGCAGCATTCACGGTGGGTCTGTAATTTAGCTCAGGACTGTTATGGGACACAATCTCACTCTAAAGCCAAGGCCAAATACTACCAGCATGGGGTCAAGTTCATGAGTTCATTCTGCCTTTGGGACTAATTTGGGTGCTGAGTAGCTGGGCAGGTATTTGACTGTTGCCTACAGAGACCTAGAGGTCTCAGGATCCTATTCTTCTCCCTCAGATCACCTAAAATGGTAAGAATTTCCAAGGGGGATTAAGGTTGTGATCTCTGGGGAGGGGAATGGACATCTGGTAGGAGTCCTGTCCATATTAATAGCCTCCGTTTAAATGTATGTTATCAAAGAGGGCAGCTCCTTACCAGCCTAACCACTGTGAACTCCATTACCTGAGGGGCTGCTGCTGACCTTGGGCTGCTGACCATGGCTTTCCACAGGCACACAGGTAAAGTGGATATGCTGCCTGCTAAATGGGGAGGAAGGTTTTGCTAGCAGGCTCCTCTGCCAGAGAAATAACTCTTTTGAATGCACTCTTAAATGTCAGCAATCTGCTGCTGCAACTCCTGGTGGCAAATAGGTTGATAACCAGCATCAGGGGGACTCAGGGTGGTGGCCTCATTTATTTTGTAAAATGCATTGGGTGGTAAATGTTTTTCTATCTGCTGCTGTGGGAAGGCTGGGGCTCAGCTGTTATTTGAGGAAGACTTGGTGGAAATGGGGGATGATGCTCCTCCCTGCTGCAAGTTTATTGCAGTGAGCAGGGAACCCCAGAGCAGAGTGTGTAAACCCAGATGGTTTATTCTGCTCTGGTAGGAAGTTTGTGGTAACTCCCTCTTCTCTGTTTGTCTTTTAGTTCAGATGGGCTGACCCTCACCAGTCATAGGAAAATGTTAATTTTTCTGTTAACACTGACAGGAATCTTGAGATCATATTTTATATGTCTCCATGATATGCAGATGTGTGGTGTCTTCCCATCCTGACTAATTCCTCTAGCTCTTCAGCTGAAGACTATCAGAAGCTCTTTGGGAGTTTTAAAAGCCTATCTGACTCTTGGAAGCTGTTTTTGTGTGTGTCCAGGGTGTATTCACAGCCATACACCACAGCACAGTGGCAGTGACATTGCATCTTTTGGTGAGACACAGCCCAGAGGGGGGATGTGCCTGGGGAGAGGGTGTCAATTTGGGGCACAGTTCCTGTGGGCATCAAAATGAGCTGCTGCACACCAGGAGCCTGGCGTGCTTGTGAGACTTGGGAACACAGAGGTTCCTCAAAACTGGGGAGAAAGTTTGCTGCTCAGCTTCCTGCTCAGCTACCCAGGACAAGGCACACGCATGAGACTGCTTGCTCAGCACATAACTGCTTCAGATTTGCTACTGAGATGAACATACACTTTATGCAGGTCACCGTTCTGAGTGAAATTTAATTTCTGTGGTATCATTTGACTAAGAAGTTGTTTATTTTTTAACTTCAGCCCACAAGACTGACCGATGCTGTAGCATCCTTCTATTATACTCCCAGCCATATCTCTGTTTTCTTTCTCATCTTTCTCATGGGATGTCTCCTGGGGCATGAACTCACAGACTTGGTGCTGTGCTGTAATACAAAATGCTGAAGGGTGTTCTGAGCAGATGCTGAAGTTGGAGTGCTGCTGCCAGAAAGTCACAGTGCAGTGTCCTATTCTGCAGAACACTGGGAACCCCAGGGCAACTGTGGGGGTACCACAGTGCTGGCTCAGGGTGGGGCTGAATCCTCCAGAGCAGGAGGAAATCTCATGTTTGGCACCTGGGAGCATCTGGGTGCGAGAAGGGCATCCAACTGCTGGGGTGGGGGAGATCAGTGCATAGCTGGGGACGTAATAGGGGAGTCTCAAAGGACAAAACTTAATGCAGCTACAGAGTTAGTTACTGAACAGGATTTGTTTAGTTTTGAAAGGTTTGGACTTTGTTGCTTAAACTCTGCCTAAAGTGCTCAGCCTTACTCAAGGCAGTGGTACCTCGTTAGCCTTCGCTGAGCTCTGCACTGAGTGTCAAAGCAATCCCTTGGGGAAGTGTTTGCAGGGCTGGGGCAGTGGTTTTTAATAAATAGCGTGTCCCTGCTTCCCTGGGGAATTGTGAAGATTTAGTAATGACTGGGATGTGCTCAGACATGGTGGCAATAGGACCATAGGGAATGTTTTTGGCAGCTCCCTGAGGAACTTGGAGCTCTTCTTGTTCTAAATAAAGAAGCTTCCATTTTATCAACAGACTAATTTTTGAATTATAGAGTACGAGACTCGCACGTGCCCCAGCCTGGCAATGGCAGAGCACAGCTCCAGTGTTTTCAGCCTCCCAGCAAAAATGAGCTGCAAGAGATTTCTTTTTTTCCTTTCTTTTTTTCCTTTCTTTTTTTCCTTTCTTTTTTTCCTTTCTTTTTTTCCTTTCTTTTTTTCCTTTCTTTTTTTCCTTTCTTTTTCTCCTTTCTTTTTTTCCTTTCTTTTTTTCCTTTCCTTGGGCCTTGCAAATGTTTGTTGCCCAGGGCATTGTGCCAGTGCAGTCCTGAGTGTCACTTTGCATTTGGGATTAACAGGACCCTTCTTTTAAGGGTTTCCCTGGTATTTATAGCAAACCATGCGACATTGCATAGAGGAATGCTGAGAATAGTAACTCAGGTGACAGACCAGGGCTGCCAAGACTGAGCTGAAACAGGCAGGTGTAGCCAGTGCCTGGGAATGTGGGGCTGTGGACTCAGGCTGCTGAGAAAAATGAAACTAATAGAGAGTCAAAAAGCAATGGCTCTTTTTCTTCCATATGCAATTGTGTGTAGGACAGAGGGTTAAGAGCTCTAACCTCATCTTCTTTCTTAAGTGGCAGAACAATCTGTAAAGTGTAAGTACAGTTTCTCTGGTTGTTTTCAGAGACCACACTTCAAGTTCTTCCTTGATGGTTTATCACATTTAAACATATTCCCCAGAGACATTAGCACATATCCTGTGCTAAGTGCTTTGCTTATCAGCTGTGCTTTAGCTCCCTTTGCTGAATGCTTTGGTTCCATTTGCAGTGCAAACCCCTGTGATGCTGCTTTGAGTGTATGGCTGAACTGGGGTGAACCAGCCCGGGGTGATGGGAGGCAGGAGGCTGTGTGGATGCAGTAGCTTTTGCGGGGTGGCACTTCTTAGGTCTGTGCCCTTTCCATCCCAAATCTGGCCATGCTGCAGGGTGCAGATGTGGCCCTGACCCTGGAGTCTGCTACTCGATATTGGTACCACTTGAGGCGCATGGAAGCTGCTGGGGCCCAAGTGTTTGAGATCTCTGAAGGATGGAAGGCGTGGCTGTCCAAGGGCTGAGGTGCTGTTTTTGAAAAGCAGATGCTTTCAGGGGGCAAGGGGCGAGCTGGCACTCTGTGGTCAGGTAAATGTTAGGGTTATATTCCAGTGGGTTTTTGCGCCAAATACCCTGATACCTGAGAAGGCCACTGGCCTGGCTTTCCGCCCTACAGTTGTAGCCAAATCCATCACGGAGCTACATTTAGAGAATGCCCTGCCAGGGCTGGTGGGACAGGGTTACCTTGCTTAGAGGGGGATTAGTTTCTGGAAGTATAGCTGTATTTTTCTTCATCTCTTATTGGGGGTCCTCTAGGCTATTTAAGGATGGTCACATTCTGCATTTACCCCTCTCCCCAGCTGCCTGTGCTCTCTGTTTTCACCTGCTTCTCTCCAGCAGAACAATCCTCTGCACATGCCTGGGCAGGAGAATAGTTCCAGCCTGTCCGTAATTTTCTTCTGCTCTCTAAATCCATTCTGTGGCCTCAGTGTCAAGCTGACAAAGGGTTTGGATCAGTGCATGTCCTCAGGATATATGATTCTCCTGGGGCTAAACAAGAGACACTTGACCAGGCTGTCAGCTCGGAAATGCCATAGTCTGAGCCAGCCACAGAAGCTTGCGTTCAAGTAACTTCCAAGCTAAAACACCTGCATGTACCACTCTCATTTTAAGAACAACAGTGTGAAAAGAAGCACAGAGGTTCAGTGCTCTGGGTTTTAGTGTAGTTTGGTGAGTGCTTACCCTGGTTTTGAGTTGCTGTAGCACTGTTGTACCCCTGGCATGAATCCGTACCCTGTGCTCAGCCACTGCCACACTCTTCACATCGGAAGGGATGCAGAGAGCACTAAATAAAGACCCCGAGGAAGTAATGATTTTTTCATATACCCAGTGTGCCCTAAGTTTCATAACTTGCTGATTTTTCAGGCAGTAAAGACAGGCCAGGGTTAATATACCTAGAAGCTCTGGAAAGTTAAGCTGTAGGGACCTGGTGCATCTGGAGGGTGAATAGGTTATTAAGGAGATAAACAACTCCAACCCATGAACTGCTGCAAAGCAGGCTTTAGAAATGTTTTTACACAGAGCACAAGAAATATCGGCTGTTTACTTTCCATGAGAGGGGACAGGACTGCTGAGGGGAGCAGCTGTAGGATACTAAATGAAGCTGAGCTCTGAAGTGTCCACAGGTGTTTGCTCCATTTGGGGAAAATAATCTGGTGGCCCCAGCACAGTTGCTACTGGCCTGGGGCTCTGCTCTGTCACACACTGGTGGCTTCCAGGGCTCTTGTGCACCATACCCTGGGTAGGCTGCTCCTATGGGAGGGTCGTAGGAGATGGTCTGGCTGATGTGGGCTCTTGACATGGCACAGGTGAGCAGAGCCCACAAGCAGCCAGAACATTTGCAGGGACGATGTGACCAGAGCATCTTCACTGCAGGCAAGGAGACAGAGGTGCCTTTCCTGGCTCTAGATCAGGAATTCGGGAATGATACTGCTGAGGGCAGAAACCTTCTGGAAAAGCTGGAAGCAAATTCATGTCCCTGCCTGTGTATGAGAGGGATTGTCTGCTGTGTGAGATGGCATGAGGCAGGCAGAAGCTGCATGCACAGCCCAGTCTGGGGCTGCCAGGCCCAGTGTTAATTTGCCTGTGGAGCTCCAGAGCCGCTGTGATAAATGTGTCTCACATTAGCGCATGATGTGTTACATGGGAACATGGGATTAAGTTGCTCCCTGAGCCATACTTTCGAGATTATATGTTCTGGTTGAAAGCAACCCTAAACCTGAGATCAGGAGCGTTTCAATACCATTTGCCCTGGACAGTGCAATTGCATTTCTTCCAAATAAAACCCACCTGCTTGCTAGAGCTCTGCAGAGCTGGTGGTGGCTCACATAGTTTCCATGTTTCCCAGCTGCTTCTCTGTTTCACTTGCTTGAACAGGTACCTCACAGACCTTGGTGTAGCTGTCAGCAGGACATGGCCTCTCCTGGCCTTGCCAAGGGGGCATTTCCAGACCTTGGTCCCCTCACAGGGGGCGATTCCGACTAGCTGAGACTTCAGCCTCCACCTCTGTTAGTTTTAGGAGAAGGAAAAGGGTGTGAACACAGCCTCCACCACTGCTGCGGCCTCCCCATACAATGCTTCTCTTTAGGACTCTCTGTCCTGCTTTCTAAGATATAAATCCTTCAATTTGTCCTGGTCCAATGTTACTGAGAGGGTGACAAAGCGGACATAGCGTGATGACTCTTGGACTTGAAAACCTGCAAGGTAACAGTGTGAGTCCCATTATTCCTAAGCCCAGATGAGACAGAAAAAAAGCTCTGCTATGATGGCAAAATGTTCATTTGCAGTCTGATGCCTCCCTGTGCTGGGCTGCTCCTGGTGTGCTGCAGTCGTCTGGTGAGGTTGGGCCCTGCAGCTGATTGCAAACCTGGAATTTCTGGGGTGGACAGATGTCCATAAAAATCTGTGTGAACAGACCCTCAGGCCACAACAACAGGGCACACCAACAGCATCCTGCAGCCAAGGGCAAACTCAGTGGGGTCTCACTGACCCTGCTTTGTTGTGAGGGCACAGCCAGGGGTAACACATGGTCTCTGCACCCTGAAATCCCCACCACTGGTTTAGTTTATAAAGGCACATCATGTTGGGCTTGGAGCAGCATGGCTGCAATGAGCACTGTTGTACCACTGAGCTCCCACAGGAAAAGGCTCCAAGGCAGCCCCCGAACTCCAGGGCTGGGTGGGGTGGTCTGAGCTGGGGCCACGTGATGGAGGCAGCAGCAATTTTTATGGCCTGCCCATGTCCTCTCCCTTCCTTGCTCTGTGCTGACACTGCTGCTCTAGCAGGAAGAGAGGACATTTCCTCTTGGCAGCCCCTGTTGCCAGACCATGGCCAAATCTCCCATCCGGTGGGTGATGATGCAGAAAGTTCACGGCTGTGTCCTGGGGTGTTGGCCGTGCAGGGAAACAGAGTTCTGCAATGCTGGGGTTGAGGAGCCACGAGCAGCAGGGACAGGGATGGAGCTGCCTCTGTTATGCCTCTTGTATAACCCTTATAACCCATCCCTGGAAGTGCTCCAGGCCAGGCTGGATGGGGCTTCGAGCAACCTGTTCTAGTGAGTGGCACTCCTGCCCATGAAAGGGGCATTGGAACAAAATGATCTTTAAAGTTCCTTCAAACACAAACCACCCCAGGATTCTCTGAATCCTGACAGAGCCCTTGCAGCCTCCTTACAGGAGCATTGGTGACTTCTGCTGAGGAAGGGTGCATGGAACGGAGGGAGCCATTAGCTGGAGACTGGGAGTGCAGGATAGGATGGGTGTCTGGGGAGAAAGTGTGAGCCAAAGTGGAAAATCCTCTAGTCAAGAACCCCCACACCCACTGACAGCTCCCTGGCCATGATGGAACATCAGACCTTGGCAGAGCCTTGTTGGCATGAACTGAAGAAGTATCTCTCCATGGAGGGAGATTTTTTTCTTCTATTTTTTTCCTTATGATTTTTTATGTGAAAGCCTGGTGAAAAGAGGCAGCTGGAAGCTGCACAACTATCTAGCACAAAAGGGCTTGAAGGGCTGCAGCTGGCTCACGCTGGAAATATGGAAACAATTCCTCTTTGCTCATGTTTGTTGGTGATTTCTGCACACAAGGGATGCAGTGCCTCAGCCAAGACCTCACTGAGACCTGCAGGAATGAACTAAGGGACTCTCAGGGAGTGATTAGGTGTCATTACCCTTGCTCGATGTGCAACATATAAACAAAGCAATCTAGCATCCTTCCACTTAACAAGGGTGTGGGGGAAGGCTGGTTTGGGACTCTGCTCTCCTTGGCTGGAGCTGCTTTGTCTACCGAGGAGCCCTCATGGTGTGTGACACCACCACCACATGCTCCCTCCTGAGCCATTTTCCTCCTACTGATCTGCACAGCCCCGAGAAGCTGGAGCAGTCTTCAGGGCCTCAGTGCTGTCCCCTCACCCACTGTGCTCTTGCAGGGCCTGGCAGCTACACCGTGGGCACGATGTCGGAGCGCTTTGACTGCCACTACTGCCGCGATCCGCTGCAGGGCAAGAAGTACGTGCAGAAGGAGGGGCGGCACTGCTGCGTCAAGTGCTTCGAGAAGTTCTGTGCCAACACCTGCACCGAGTGCAAAAAACCCATCGGGGCTGACTCCAAGGTCAGTGCTGACCACCTCACTGGGGTACGAGGAGAGGCAGATGCTCATCCCCTCTCGTTTGGCTCTGGTCTGGCTCTGAGCTACAGTGAAAGAGCAGTTTTTGGGAGTCCTCTGGCTGCCAGCTCTGTGCGCTCTTTGAGCAAAGGGTAACGTTGGGGCGTGCACAGGGATGCTCATGGTGGGCTGCTTTGGTACAGGACCTAATTTCAGAGTCTAGATTGAGCCACATGAACTGCTGCAAATACTGGATTGCCCTGGAGAGAGAACTGCAGGGAGCCAGCCTGCACAGAGCCTGCAAAACTTATCTTCTGGGCAAAGAACTCAGGTCTGATTTTTCTCAGTCGTTTACAGCTTCATGATAGAAATCAGAATTCTTTCAAAATACATATTGAGAGCAGCTGGATGGCAAGACGGTTCTGTTGGGGTTTTTTTCCTTATGTTAATTTTTAATAGTATCTCTGATGCTCAGACAACATAACACCCGGCAGGACATGAAGAAACATAAACTGCAGGACTTGCAAAGATCTGCTAGCCTGGTGGTTGAAACTGTTTTGACCTCCATGTAAAATGGAAATTGGTTTGTTGCTAATGTATAGAAATATGGTATTACTGAAGTCATTAGTATGTGCCTTGACAGTCAGGTAAATATTTATGAAAATAATAATGTACACCTGAGGGAATGTAAGAACCCAAGAAGCCCACACTTGCAGAACTTCAAATCTCCAAGCTGTTGGTTTGAAGCATCTTCTGCCCCCCTGAAGTCCAAAGTGAATGTGATTGTGTCAGTGAGTTTGGTTAAATGTCCTTCCCTTAAGTAATTGCAGAGGAGCCACAGCTCTACCCACTGAATCAGACATGCTTGTAAACAAAAACCCTATGCTTTACTGCCCAGGCTGATGAGACAGGAGCTTGGCTTTAGGGCTGCTCAGGGGGAGAAAAGCTTCTCACTCCCTCCCTTTCTGTTCATTCCAGGAGCTGCATTTCAAGAACCGCTACTGGCATGACAACTGCTTCCGCTGCTTCAAGTGCTACACGTCCCTGGTCAATGAGCCCTTCATGCTGCGGGAGAATAACAAAGTTTGGTGCAGCAACTGCACTGCTGCTGAGGATGCACCCAGGTGTAAGGGCTGCTTCAAGCCCATTATTGCAGGTACGGTGCCAGTGACAGGGGTCTGAGGGCCACGTTCTGCTCCAGAGCACAACCGGGGGGGGTTATCAGGCTGTGGAGGCTGCAGTTAAGGTTTGGGCATCACGGTGGCAGGCCGGAGCACCTCAGAATAGTAAATTTTTACTGTTGCTCTCACCTGTGCATATTATTCAATTGTTGAAAGGCTGCTTTGCAGTTAATGCTCATGTCAATAATTAACCCTAATGCCAGTCTTAAACCATTCCTACCAAAAGCTTTGCTCTGTAAATCAAGGTCCTCAAAAGCTCACGCAGCTGGTCTGACAACTATTTTAAGAAAATCTAGCAGGCTCTGGCTAAAATCACATACAGAAACCACCAGCTCACCCCTTGTCTGCATTCCAGCAGAATCCTGGGCATAGGTTATGAACAGGTCTTGCCCGTAGATGTTACACTGCACAGGAGGAGGGGTGTGCCACAGGCCTGAAATCCCACAAGTTATTTTTGTCTGCTGTAGGAGACCAAAATGTTGAGTACAAGAAGATGGTTTGGCACAAGGACTGCTTCACCTGCAGCCAGTGCAAGCAAGTGATTGGATCTGGGAGCTTCTTCCCCAAGGGTGATGAATTCTACTGTGTCTCCTGCCACGAGCACAAGTTTGCCAAGACCTGTGCTAAGTGCAAGAACGTAAGTCTTCCTCTCCCCAGAAGTGGCTGCCAGAATCAGCCCTCATGTGCCTTTTGGGAGCCGGGAGGGTGAACCAGCAGGCAGACCATGCTGAAGCTGTACCAATGCTGATGTTCTTTCCCTGAGACACTGGTGCCAGCAGCTGGTGGAATGATGGGAGAACTGATAGTTCCCATGCATTACAGGATCTGGGCAGGGGTTGTTGGGTAAGCTGATGGCAACACTGCAGAAACCAAGTGCAAACCAGTCTTGCCTTGGGGATAGTTTAAGCTCTGTAGTGGTATTGAATATTCAAGAAGTGAAACAGTAGCTGTTTTACAACTTCTGTAACTGATTAGTGTGGAATTGCAGTTACTGCAGGGTAAAAGAAAGTATTAGGAAAGTGCTAGGTATGTGGGATTTCAGGTTAGAGGGACTCAAGCACGCTGCACAATTTAATTTTAATGCAAATTTGGAGAGATCCTCTCCAGACCAAGCCTTCCTATGCTATGCCCCATGCCAGTATCACCTCTCTTCTCCCCTGCTGATTCTAAACCACACCCCTGCTCCTTCTCTCCCAGCCCATCACTTCTGGAGGCCTCACTTACCAGGAACAGCCTTGGCATTCTGAGTGTTTCATTTGCTCCAACTGCAAGAAGCAACTGGGTGGGAAGCGCTTCACAGCTGTGGAGGATCAGTTTTACTGTGTTGAATGCTACAAGGAGTGTGTTGCCAAGAAGTGTGCTGGCTGCAAGAATCCTATTACAGGTATGCTGGGTTAAATGGAGCTCGAGGGCAGTGGGTGCTGAAGGTCAGGACAGTGATCCCCCAAAGACAGGGAGCCCAGGGGTGGGTAACATCAGAAGCAGGTCTGGTAACCCAAGCCCAATCCCAGTGTTTTGTATGTGAACTGACTGAGCCATGTGGTTGTGCTGGATGGAGGCTGACCCAGTAACTGAGCTTTTCAGCCTTTGCAGGTCTCAAATTTACCTCCTTCAAAACTCCCCCAACCAGAACTGTTCCAACCCATATGTTAGTTTGGGACTGTTAAGTCTAAAACGAGTAATGTTTTATGGCCCCAAAGGGACGTTTGTATCCCTTCTGATGTATTTTACACTTAAACTTACTGGATTTCAGAACTCAGCCCTGAAATGTGGGCACCGTCCTGCAGTCCCCCGAGACTCACATTGCATCCTGCATTTTAGAGCATGGATCTGAGCCCAGAAGTGTTCAGCCCAACCTGTCCTTGCTCCACATCTCTCCTTTACTATTTGCTGGAGAAAGGAGCAAAGGGAAAAAGCTTATTGCAGAGAGAAGCCATGAAAGCCTTATGCTAAAATACTTGTTTCTCCACGAAATACCAGAAGACACAACAAAACCATGCCTCAGTTGCCACTGACTGGTATTTCAGGCACACCCTGTGGCCTGCAAGCCTAGGGAAGGACTGGGGCAGCAGGAATAAGCTCTGCTGTTTGGTGGGATAACCCAGCCAAAGCAAAGCTACTATCGCCGTCCTATAATTGTGTTCTCTCCTAGCAGGATTTGGAAGAGGAACCAGTGTGGTTAACTACGAAGATGAATCCTGGCACGATTACTGTTTCAAGTGCACAAAGTGTGCCCGTGGTCTGGCCAACAAGCGCTTTGTTTGCCATAATGGAAAAATTTATTGTGCTGAGTGTCCCAAACGACTGTAGTGAGCAAATGTAAGATGGATTTTAAAGCCCTGCTTTCCCAAACAGTTCTGGTAAAGGAGCAGGCTTTTGCATGTTGAGAATTCTAACTTTTTCCATTTTAGTTTAAGAACTAAATTAGCCTCAATATACTGGGTTTGACTTTTGAAGCTCCTGCAGTATAAAAGCATGTAGCCTCGCAAAAATCTAACCTTGTTTTCAAGTACCTCCTAGTATAAAGGCTTGAAATGCTGTTAGATATCCACACACTGCATCATCTGTGTGTGGCTTAAACAAATCTAGTTTTAAACTTGTCTGATATACGTTTAAGGTTGGCACTTAACTGAAGCGGGTTTGACAAGGCATGCACCTCAGACACAGAGATTACAAGAATGCACGTGGGATCAGAGGGATCCATTATTATGCTTTTACAAGTACAGACATACAACATACACTACACCATTAATATATAATAAATACCTTAGCTTTACTCTACCACATCACATTGCAGCATGTGTAGGAATGGCTTCATCTTACAGATAACACTGTTTTGACATTTAGCTTAGTTAAGTTTCCATAAACTTGTTTTAGTCTTGATTTCCGCATGGTTTGCCCAAAAGTTTTGCTCATCAGCTTTTTTTATATCATTGTTTAAACAAGCCTGTCTATGGACAATTATTAATCCATTAACAACTAATAAATCTTTCACCTACAACATGCACATGCATTTACAAGTGCCTTAAAAATAGCTCAGACAACAACAGCTCTCCTATCATGTCAGTGTATGTTTAGTGACTTAATAAAAGTAAGACTAGTGCCTGCTTGGAATCTACAGTCTGGAATTTGTTTTTTTCATTTTCACATCATACATGATTGACATGTCTTAGGGCTGCGATACTGAAACCAAATCTACTACATTGATACTGGCAAAGTAAGAGTCAGCTGTGCTGTCATTGCACCCTTAAATATCTGAGGACTGAAGCAACAATTTCCAAAAACTAATTAATTTTTTTAATATAAAACTGACACTGGACCATCTGCCAGAAACAGCCTATGTGAAAAAGCCCTTTATAGAGCATATGTATAGTCACTGTTCATGCACAGATCCTACCACCCTTCAGCAACCTGAATGCTGGTTTAAAGGGGTTTTCTTAGTAGTGAAATACAGAAATACTTCATCAATTGGATGCTGCTCCAGCCATTCCCTTTCACCTACTGACAAAGAACCCTTGCAAGAAAAATAAAAGGCAGCATTGTGCTGGTCACTGCTCCACCGCTGGACTCACCCTCACAACACAGAGATGCTGCAGGGGAAAGGCAAAGGCTGGCAGGGAAAAGCAGGTTAAAGAATTCTTCAGTTCAGAATACGTCATCAGCACAGACAAAACACAGCAAGAGCTGAAGGTGTTAGTGCAAATCCCCTCCCAACCACACAGATGCAACTGCCAGATGCTGCTAGTTTGGGAATCTGCAGCTGGAGTAGTTAGAGCAGCACCAAAGTGCATCCCAAGGCCAGTCAGCATGGCAAGGGCTGGAGAGGCCTAGTAAGGTCACACTTAACATTACAGAAATAAAACATTGTTCAACTGCAAAGTTTATTTAACAGTGCGCACGTATTTACACAGGGTTGGATGAGACCATCCAACAAATCTCAGCACAGAAAAAAGTATCAGCATCTTTGTTAGAATGATTGTCTCTGCCAGAACAAAACAGCTATCATACAAAAATACAGTTTTCCTTTTACCTAAGGCACTGCTCTAAAGTCTAAAACAGTTCTACAGTATTTCTGAACAGCAAGAGGGAGAAGGCTGAGGGCTCCTGTTGCAAATGAGGTGTCGAGGAAAGAACAGGTGTAGTTCCAGCAAACCCACTGCAAACACAGCTGCTGCTTGGATGCACCACTGGAATTGAGGGATCAGCCAGTGGGGTTGTAGCAGGATTTGAGACAGCTACTTTTTAAAGTAATCACCTATCCAATCTGTTACAGGAGACATCAGAACAAAGGCTGCATTGTTACTTTTAGTAGCAACTTTCAGAAGATGCTTCGTTAATCTCTTCATGCTGAAAAAAGCAGGCAAGTTCAGGTTAAATAGATTATTTAATGCAGGCTTTAGGGGAAGGGAAATATATATGCAGGTTGCAGCCACTGTTATAAAGCTGGAATTGGAACACCTAGAATAATTAACATGAACAAAATGTGACTTCAATGGTCTAATACTGTTATGTACACAATAAAATAATACTTTCATAAGTGTAGATAAATAAGTAATTCAAAAGGAAAACATTTTTTAAAAGCATGACACCTTAAACTGCACTGACAGACAAATCTAGGGACTCAACATTTTTGTAATATATTGGAGCACATGCTATAAAATGTTTTGATGTTTGCCGATAGATTAAAACATATTAATGATGGTACAACACCACATTCTGAAACTGCCAATATTTTCACATTAGATAATAAGGAATTTTTCTTCTCCATTCAAAACTGAAGATATTTAATTTTGTGCTTTTAAATAGCACATGGACCAACAAGCAAAAACATTTTTTTAGACTTTAAAAAGGGAGTTCTGCTTTAACATACACTGAATGAGTCTTTAATTTCATCAAGGTCATTTTAGAAATATGCAAAGTCTGCAGCTAAGTGGGAAGCCTCCAGTGGCATGTTGCTCTACATGATACTGATATGAAAAAAAAAAAAAAGACTCAAACAGGTTGCTGTAAAGTCTGTAAAGGGGAAACAAGGAATATTCAAACTAAGAAACCTTATCTAACAATTAGCTAAACAAATGGAAAAAGAACATTAGCACAACAGTTTCCCTGAAATGTTTCAAGGTGCAAATTAGAAGTCATCCCTCCCCTGGTGTTTTTTGCAAACTTGAAGATTGGTAAAGGTAAACAAGCAGCTTTTCAAAACAAGGCCTTCGGTACTTGAGAAAACACTGGATTACTGAAGTACAATCAGATTATTTCCAGGTCTCTAGTGTTCACAGTTCTGTCCAAAGAGCAAAGAGAAGAAAACATTTAACCATCATAACTGTGTGTATGCCACATGCATCCATCATCACTGTCAGTCTACATCCAGGAGCGAGCACACAACCACTTGGTCACTTACAGTCCAAAACCAGCACAGTAGGTTTTCTTTCTTTTTATAGAGATATTAGTTTTCAAAGTTATGTACAGAATTCTTAAACCGTATTATGCCTAAATATTTTCAAGTTCAAAATTAAAAGGCCACACTTTCTTCACTAAAAAGTTAATGATTTTCCTCACAATAAAATGTGATCAGGAAAACCACAATAAATCTGTCTATTCCCATGGCCCAGCTCCTCATGGCCTCAAGGGAAGCCTCCATCAGAGTGTGTCCATGGAACTAAAATTCACAAGACGCAGAGTGACAGAGGAGACTCGGGAAACAGTTCAGTCTAGAGAAGTGCTACACTTTAATCAAGGAAAGTGCTACACATCACTGGAAGTAAATGTAGATAGCAAGGCTTGTTTTTTCCACTAGCATTCACTTCAACTGATCACACAGTCATTTATCCCATGGAAAGAGATCTCCTGCTGTGAATTCGGCCCTTTGGGGTTTGGCTCCAACACCAGGGAAGTCCAGTCTTACCTAAACTGGCTTCCTGAAGCCTCTCTGACACACTATGCTGTACTGCATCAGGGCTTGGCTTCTCAAGTACATGTGGCTTGAGATGCAGCTCTGCCTCTTCCAGAAAATGCAGAATATTTTGCGTGTGTACAGCTTTATTACTTCACCCAAAATGTAACACAACCATCTCGGGAATTTCAGGTTGGTGTTTCCTGCCTCAGTGAAGTGAAAGACTATTCTACAATAAGTAGAGAGGACAGCTAATACACTGCTAAGAGTCTGAAGAGACCTTGTAAGACCACGCAGGTCAGCATCAAAAAGTTATAGAACATGCCTAGGAGTGGAAAGGTCTGGTGTGTAGAGTTACATCAGACACCTTTTAAACTGTTAGTATCTTCAAAAGTAACACGTGCCATTTAACGTATCTTATAAGAACCTTAAAGTACAACAGGTGAGCTTCAATGCTGTTCGGAACTTCACAAGGGCTCAGCTGTGTCTTTGGAAGAGCCTTAATGTTGGGCCTTAGCAAGTCCCTAAAAAGGCGTCAGCTGGTGACTCCTTTTGACAGAATTCAAGTCAAAAGCACTAAAGAAAGAGCCTTCCCTCCAGTCTACACATTGGAAAAAGTGCCTTGAAAATAAGCTGTAGTTAAGGCAAGGAGAGCAAAATGGAAGGAAGTTAATCACCTAGCCAGGGGAAGAGACAGACAGGGAAGTCAGCTTGGATTACCTGATGAAGCGTCTATAGGTTTGGTCAAGGAATTCACTGCACCATCTTCCTTAAAGGCCAATTTGGGACTAGATGGTATTGTAGCAGCATCATTCAAGTTTTGATTACAGCTACCAGCAGAGATGCTGTCTGAGCTCAGTTTGGTTGACTTGGAATGTACTCCAACGTCAATGAACTCCTCAAAAGTCCATGAACCAGATTTTCCATTAAGATTCTGAATAAGTCCAATTGTATGATCAGCTTCATGAACACCCAACGTCCCCGAGTCATCGATAACCATTTCTTTTGCAGGATGGCTGGGAAAAAAAAAAAAAGGATAATTGTATTGAAATTTCCACATGTTTAACCTTTACATTGATTCCAGGCCAGACAATTAGCAGTCTGCATACTCTGGAAGGCACTGAATATCCCAAAGGGCATTCCCAGACAAGCACCAGCTGCCACACAGGATCTCCTCTCCAAGAGCCAATGGGAGAGAACAACTCAGCAATATATACTCACTTTTTACTATAATAACAGCTCTCAGGTAAGGTCTGGCTCTAGAAATTTGATACAAGAAAGCAACGAGTTTAAAGCCTTGCATCATTAAGTCTTGATTTTTGTAGTGTGCATTTTTCCCTTTTTCCCTCCAGCTTAGACTTTTTAAACACAAAACTAAGACACTAAGTATCAGAAGACCAGCAATATTTAAAAGAGATTCAAAATCTAAACCCAAATTACTGATGAATTTTCATTCATTCTTAGGAGAATCATGAAAAAGTCTTTATATTCCATCACTGGAGGAATGACATTAATTTATCATCACTTTAAAAAAGTGTTCACAATGTCATTTCTAAACCATTAGCATTTAGATGAGCAAAAGGAACAAACATCAGAGGACAGATTTTCCAGCAGTAGATGAAAATGCTCTACATTCAAAAAGATAAAATTTGAAGTACTAAAAATCCCAAATTTCTCACTAAGGGAGTCTTCTGCATTGTAGCTGGGATTTCAGCACAACTGAAAGTGTTCTGGAGCTTTCTGTAGTTTATTCTTCCTTTTCAGCATTATCCTCCTCCCTCTTGTTTAATGTTTTACTAATGAGAAGAACTGCAAGGCATTTCAAGGGAAAAGGTTTCAAGCCAATGTCAGTTTTTATAATCAACACTGCCATGTTGCTGGCTGTGTGTCTCACTTCTCAGCAAAAGCAGCACTGTTAACATGGTGCCATCTAAACCAACAATTATCCTGAGCTAACTGCTCTGTGTGAGGCTGTGAGCTGACAGCACACACCACATGCCCCGAGAAAAGCACAGACACCACAAAGCCAGCAGGGTGCTGCAGACAGCACTGCATTTCATTTAAACATAGACACAGATTTCGTGTGTGAGGGGTAAGTGCTCCCACAGTACAGCAGACTCACCTGGAATCCTTTAGTTCAGTAACAGACCCCTCATCACTTTTCAAGTCGCTTCCATTCATGAACACTTCACTGGCCTTCAGCTCTGACTCGTCTTGTTCCTCGGATTTTGCAGAGATCATGCTTTGTGCAGTCTCTAAATAATCCTCTGCCTCCCCCTTGACTTCCTGGAGCAAGTCAACACCATTTAGCTTTCCTGAATGTTGGAGCGGGGGAAGAAAAAATAAAATACAAGGAAAAAAAGAACCTGAGTAGCAGAATTGCTATGCTAAATGAATAAAATACAAGTGCCAAAATGATCCTTCCCAGTCAAAACCCAAGGCACCTGGCTTCAACAGATTCATTGGTCTATAGACAAGCTGCCTAGAGCAAGACAAAATTAGTTTTTCATCTTTAAAAATCCACTTGTAAAATGAAAGCATGCTGCCTGCATTTCACTCTCAAATCATTTTGACTGACTCTCTGTTCAAGAAAGGAGGCCCCCTGGCATTTCAGGGACTGGCGTCTCAGACCACCACAGTGCTGTTAGGTGTGACCTTTTCAACAGAGCTTAAACATCACTGGGACACTCACTGTCACCCAGACCTGACTCATCCAGCTTCCTTACCTGGTTGATCAGACTTCTCCAGACCCAACTCTTCCTCCTCTTCAATATCCTCTCCCTCCATCACCTCCAAGGCAGACTTCCCTTCATTCTGCAACTGAATTGCCAGAGTGTTACTTGGAATAACTCCCTACCCTCTAGTTCCACAAATTCAGTCACAGCACCCATACAAGACCATTCTGCATCCAGCAGTGAGGCCACATGAGTTCAAAAGCTCACAGACTACCAGGTCACCCAGCAGCACATGCTCTGCTGAGCCAGAGCCTGTGGGACCCACTTCCACCTCCTCCCTATTACTTCTGAGTTCCTTTTCCCTCCTTTCTCCAAGGTGTGTGCTAAACTTTTATTAATTTTCAGCTGCTTGAAGACTTGAATATTTGAATGTTCAAAGAAGAACAACTATTCTTCAATATGCACAATTTTCCACAAAAAAACTGAATTCATCCAGTTTACTGTAGCAATCCGTAGGGAGTCCAAGACTTGCTTTTTGCAAATAGATAATGCTAGAAATCTAAGTTTTCTGGAGAAAAACAGTCCTGGCAGAATGCATACAGTTTAAAAAAATCCATTACTGACCAGTGTTTGTTTAACACCAATATGGAAATGGTAACACCAGATAACATTGTGTCTATGGGCCTTGAACAAAAATGTAACAAAGACTCTTCACCAGAGCAAGCAAAGCAGAAGAGTGTGTGCAATGAGAAACTACTGGAAATTATTCTCATGCATCAGAACTTTGCACTTTCTGTGGAAGCCAGTTTGTGTAAGGATAACAGAGGAAGACAGGATACAAGACAGAAAGTCCTATTTTCTCACTATACAGATCCAAACAAAAAAGTACCTTGGATTCATTTTGATCCGATTTTCGGGTTCTTTTCATTATTTCTTCAATTCTCTGATGAAACAGGGAAAACATTTGCAATGACATACAGAGCTTTATACTTCAGCATTCTGGTTGAATGTTCATCAATCATAACATACTTTTGTATTTCATGAGGGTACTACTTAAATCACTATTTTTAAAGTTCACAAACCAGAGCTGGCATATTTTAAAAAAACACACTTCTATTTAAATGCATCTAAGACCATTTGCCCATTCATTTTAGGCTGAGAATTCAAAACCAGCTACCTTTTTTCTTTCAAGCCTTTCTTGCATATTTTGCTGCATAATCCTCTCTCTCTCCAGTCGCTGTCTTTCAGCCTCTTCTTGAGCTTTTGCTTCAGCTTCCTCTCTCTGAAAATAAATCAAAAAGAAGAGAGCACCCAGTGCATAACTCATTGCCAACAGCCAAAAGCAAAGCAGTTACAGATTCTGGTTCAACAGAGGCAGGAACATCAGACAATCACTATTTAATATGACCATACGTTACAGCTAAATGTCAATTACCCAGCTACTGACATGAAAGATATATTACTATAACATTCAGAAACTGAAACTCAACTATACTGAGATAACGCAAACGTTCTGAATGTTGCTGAGCTACTGAATGTTGTTGTTCAAACTATGCTTCGGGATGAACATTCGTCTAAGAAGGACAATTTACAAAGTAACGAGACAGAAATTACATGCTAAATGTGTCAAGGTTAACTTAAAAATCTTGGCAGTCAGGTATTGCTACCAAGACACTTGGTGCTGAACATCTTCTATCCCTTCTACATTGGAAAATCTTCTCCAGTACGACTGGAAAGAAGATAGAAATATAGTTAACACTCTGAGTAATTGTTATAAATAACAATTGAAGATATTTCCAGACACAGGGCAATACTATTCATAACATACAGCTCTTTGAACACAAATAATTTCAATGTAAAACTGCTTTAGTTTTCAGAATTGATCTCATGTAAGGAAAACCCACTTTCTGCAGAACAGTTCCCTTCAGTTCAAAGGATGCCTTTGTAAAGGTACATGAATACTTGCTGTGGAAGACTATTCAGCAACAGGAAAAGCAGACTTGGAAAACTACCCATCTTTCTTTGAGAGGAATCAGAGTAAGCCAGATTACGTTCCAGAAAGACCATCTCCCTGTAACTCATAGCAGTCTGCTGGTAAAGCAGGCTCAGTACAAATATTCTACATATGCAAAAGAGCATCCCTGCTGGCTAAAAAAAAAATATTCCAGAACAGCTGCTTCTGCCCACACTTGAATTTATCAAATGCTGGGGAAAAAATATAAATCACAGAGACCAGGGCAAGGAAAGGACCTACAGACATTCTCAAATCCATCTCAGACAGGATGAGCTCTGCTTCGCATCATTCCTGACAGAGATTTGTCAAAACCATTCTGTGAAAGAAAAATCGAAGACAATCCTCTTGAAATCACAGCAGCAGCTTCTTCCAGCAACACAGCTGGAGCCACAGACCTGCTGTTGAAGCTCTGTGAGTTTTTCCTGCTCTTCCTGCTCCCGGCGGATCCTCTCCTCTTCAGCTTGTCTTTGCTGCTCTTCGTAAGTTAGTCTCTTCTCCTCCTCCTGCTTCCGGAGCTCCTCCTCCCGTCGTGCTTTTTCCTCAGTTGCTCTCCTGGCCATTTCTTCTTCTCTGATTCTAGAGTTTCCAAGGTACAGATTACACGGTATTTATTTCTTTAAAAGTGTGCACGCACAAAAGACAGAGTAGGAAAGCAATTAAGTTCTAAACAATCCAGTCACAAAATAACTGCATAAAGACACTTTCTGGTGTGGATTTACAAATGCCACCATTCAGACTTGTCACAGGGAAAATCAGAATAACTTGGAAGAAGTTATCTGTGAGTAAATGCTCTTTGCTGATTAAGTCAAGGCAGGTTGCTCCAACGATGGAATGTTTGATTGAGAACTGGATTAAGCAACGACCATTTAATAAAAGCCATCTGCAACCATGACACGAATAAAAGCTTTTCATCACTGTCAAACACTAATTTAGTGAGATTTCCTGAAAGATTGTTTCTTCTATAGCCTGAA
This sequence comes from Origma solitaria, assembly GCA_013397895.1. NCBI lineage: Eukaryota > Metazoa > Chordata > Aves > Passeriformes > Acanthizidae > Origma > Origma solitaria. Next base: position 34,885 of record VZRL01006982.1, on the reverse strand, counting down.
TCCAGAGATACACTAAAGGTGTACACTGCCAGCTCTTCCAGACACATAGAGCAGATTTGATGACGTATTTCGGATAAAACACCTAGAGCAGTTTACATGCAAGTTTCTTACAGTTTTATATCAACAACTGAGAAACAGACAAAATCTGATGTTCTACCATGTTCACAGAGGCACTGACAGGTGACCCCTGATCTGGAATAAAGTTAGTCAGCACTAATTTAGCAATTTATTAACAACTTCTATGCAGTGAACAAAATGAGCACTGATTTAACACTCTGAATTACTTGTCTGCAACACTTCTGATCGAGATTTTGTATCACTAAAGTGAGATTTAATGTACCATCATACCACACCCCACCACTTGAAGTATTCCTCAACTGTTACCTTTCTTCTTCCTGTCTCTGAATTCTCTCTTGGTCTTCACGCTCTCTTTGCTCCCGTGCCAGACGTCGCTTCTCTGTCAAGATTTTAGCAGCTTCTTCAGCTGTCGTGGTCCCTGCTACTGTTTTGCTACCTGATTCTGCAGAGGTTAAAAGAATCTGCTGTTAGAAAGCTCCAGTAATGTAAAATTAACAAAGATGTTATCGTTATGAGATGAGATCTTACAACCAATTCACTATCTTTGGCCAACTGATTCACTATCTTTTCTATCAGTGCTTGTCACTCACTGAGTGCACCCTTATCTAAAGGGCTGCAAGAGCCCTAAGGGAGCCCTGAAGATGCAGAACCACAATATCTCACTGATACTGAAATAATAACAGCTCATTTCAACACTGATCCAGCCATATTCCAGACGACACACTTAAAAGATACTCTCTGATTATCACAGCACTTAAAAATGTGTTTCTGAAAAGACACCCTTATTTCTGTAACACTTGAACACTGAAAAGAAAATTGAAAAAAAATACTGCTTTAGGAAATACCTTTCACTTCCTTCTAATAAAACTGAATGCACAAGATCCTAAAGAAGAAATTATCATTCTTTTATTTTTCTTGTTTCATAACATTAACATTCATGCCTTTACATTTATGGAGTATCTTCAAGTGCAAATAATCACCATTTTATCTGGCCCTGAAGGCACATACTAATGACTTCAGGAATACCATATTTCTATATATTAGCAACAAATCAATTTCCAATTGACATAGAAATCAAAACAGCTTCAACCAACCAGGTGAGTAGATCTTTGCAGGTCCTGTCCTGCCTGGTGTTATGGTGTCTGAACATCAGAGACACTCTTATAAATGAACATTAGGAAAAAAGTCAAAACAGAACCATCTTGCCATCCAGCTGCTCTCAATGCGTATATCGAAAGAACTATGATTTCTATCAGTTATTCCCATTCTCTAGAAATATTTCTGTTTGAATGTGACTTAAGACTCGTCATCTGCATATTCAGAGAATTAGCTCTTGATGTCAGGAGAACAGCAGCATCATAATGTTGATGTGGACCTGCCTTTCTCCTTAACATTTCACAAATCAGCACATATATGTTTGCTTAACATTTATAAAGCCTTCAAGCCAAGGTAATTTTAATGAACTATGACATCATGGCTTGACCACTTATTTTGGTTCTGATCTGAAGACAAATCATTCAAAACACAATGTCATCATTAGGAACTTTAACACCCGAAAAGCTGCTTAAACCCCATGTAATCACAACCTGCAGCTGCAGGGTATAATTACACAGAACAAACCCTCAGCAGCAGAATTGTGGCCGTGTTTTGTGCATAAAAATTGTTGCTGCAGTCCTAGAAAAAGCATTTCAGCACTGATGGAGTGCAGGCACAGAGAGTGTTCTAACATTTAGATTTACCCAAAGCTGAGGAAACACCACCTCCCTAGACATCATATTGCTTCTGATTTGGGAAAAAGTTGCAGACATTTTGGTACTAGAAAAAATTAGGCATAACTGTTCCAAATTTGAACTTAGTAGACAGGGGTCCTCCTCCTCCTCAGCAAGAAAGACCGCTTTGCATTTATAAAAACCATTAGCAGATCTGCCTATTCAAGACAGGCAGACGCTTTTCTTCCTATATTCTGCAACTTACTAGGTTTCATTTACTGTTGCCTGTGTTCAACCATGAAGAAGTCAAAATATCTCTTCCTCTGCCATATGAGTGTAGTACCAGTTCAGACTACTCACTCTTTACAGCAGAGGCCATTTTTTGTTGTGTTTTTGCAATGTCTCCCAGTTGTATCAAATCCAGTTGACATTTAACGTCAGGTTTGACCTATTTCCTCTCCTCAATACTGAACCTTAATAAGACAACCTGATGCTCAGTAAGAAGGCTAAATGTTTTAGACTTTTAAGTTCTAGGGATACAACATGATAATGACAGTTTAAATATTGTAACCGGTATTGACAGAAGAAAATTAGTCACAACAGTTCACAACACTGAAGATATGGAAAGAACAAGGGGAAAAAAACTAAAGGAAAGGGTTGGGGACCTTCCCACTGCATTTTCATTTCTGCAGTTTTACTGATGCTTTCCATATGGGTACTTCAATACTGTTTAATCTCCATGCACCCCTGTCCTGTTTCTGTAGGGCAGGACATGAGACTTTATTAGCAACATGATTGCTAACACACCTTAAGAAAATTCTGACAGTCTTTTACTCAGCTTCCTTTTCCTTGTACTCCTACTCACTACTGGTAAGAACATCTTTGTATCAAAGGACCTTTTTGTAAGGGAAGGGGAAAGTGATAAATAGGCAAGAGAAACAATCCCTGAACACTTGCAAAATGTAGTACATGTAGCTCGATGGAGGGAAGATTCCAACAGATTTCAAGGTTAGTAATTTATTCACGATTAATCTAGGAATCATATTTCAAAGCCCTCAATACCCAGACACAACAAATGAGGCTCCATGATAGTTTATTACCTATCATCATGCATAAGGTGAGAGCTCATGAAGGAGCACTTCTTATGCTTTAAGTTGAACAAGCCTTTTAATTCTCAGAGAAGCTGCGAGAGGCTGCTGCCAGAAATGACAACTGCTCCAAGTCACTGAAAAATAAAAAGTGTTTTACTGCGGAACAGTATATTGCAGAAGGAAGACACAAAAAACAAGACAGAAACTTGACTGCTGTCAGCAACAGGCCAACAAGTTCAGTTTGAAGAGGAGATGGGATGAAGATACAAGTGCACAAAGCTGAAATTAGGCTAAACCTGTAAGACCTAGGACTGATGTGCCACATGCCATTCACTGGTGTGCTCTGACTTCAGAAGCTGTCTGGGATAGGGAACTGCACCAACCCATTGGGTGAACTGCTGACAGTCATGTAAAATGGGAATTGCCTTGGAAATTGCCTTGAAAATTCAAAGTAACATTTTCTTTTCAACAAAAAAGATTTTGTCTCACTTAGCAATATTGCAGTGTACCAAAACATTCACAGAGATAAATGAAATAATCTCTATGTTGAAGAACATGCTCACTATTTTCTTCTGTTCTCTGTGTCAAAGAAAAAGAGCTTTGTCCAGTCCCAGCAGGAATCACTACAAAGATGACTATCTTGAGATTAGAAATAAACCAAAAGGGATACAGATAAACTGGGTTAATACAGTTTCAGAAGTCAGTGTAGAGAGGAGACAGATCAGGCATCCAAAGAACAAGGAAAGGTGTTCTTGCTCCAGAACAACTGGAAGATACAGGACTAGGACACATTGTTATGGAGGCTTCAACCAACTGATGACATTGATCGGAAGTGATGATGCTCTGAGGCACACAAGACATTTATAAATAGTATGGCAGCACATCGAGGGATGGACGTTCTGACTGCAAAGACAAAGGATGTGACAACCAAAGACGGATGTGCAACTTCATACAAACATCCACCTCTGACGGCCAGGCTTCCTTCCACAGGAACACATGCTCACAGAGCTGTACCATGAGTTCTTCAGCTGAATGACACTTCTTCACATCCAATATGAGAAGTGTCAGGAGGAGCCTCAGAAGTGGCAGAGAACAGCAGCAGCCGAGGAATGCACACAGGAACCCCACATGCAGTAACGTGCAGCAAGCTCATGTTCCCACTTACCTGGTGTCTGAGGGGTTCACCCCCAGTACTGCCCACTGGCTGTAACTTATATTCTAAAGATCCTTCCTTTTCCTGTCAAGGGTCCCCTAAGCCCTTCTTCACAGTGAACTGCCTGCCAGACCTCACCAGAAGGCTCTCCCAGGTTCCGTTGGAGATGGCAAGCTGGCATTTTTCCCAGTGAGGGACAGAGGCTGGGCTCACGTGGCTCAATGAATAGGACTAGGACACTAAGTGCTTATCCAGTATATGGCTCTCCTTAATCTACCAGGATAATTTCTCAGTGTGACCCATGAACTGATCACTCTTCCCAGGGCAGCAATGATTACACATTCATCAGTGGAACTGAGGCCGAGGCAGCCTTTGAGTGTTGTGAAAACTCTCTCAGCCAGTGGTGAACAGGAGCTGATTTTGTCATCCAAGCAGGCCTCTACAGAAACATTTTAAATGCTACCAACTGAACTGAAAGACCTTTGTGTAGCTTAACTACTGACTTTATAAACCTAAGCTAATAGATCCCTCAGCTAGAGCAGCTGAAGCCCTAAAGGCAAAGAGGCTTTCTGCTTTTCTTAAAATTACAGTACAAGGAGTAATATCAAAAGCTCCTGCCTTAAATCTCCAAGTCAAATAAACAGCATTAAAATGCACATCCCAAAGTCATACCACATAAAATTATTATATAATCAGCAATGAACAGTTTCTGCCTTAAAGCATCCTAGCCTCCAGTGCTCTGCCTCATGAACCAGCTGTTTCCCCAGTCCTAGTACACACTGGAGAGGCCTCGAGCAGGAGTGAGTCAGACACTGAGGAACACCCACCTTCTTTGGTCTTTATGCTAGCTGCTCCTGCATCCCTGTCCAAGGCTGGGGAAGCACCTTGCTCTTGTCCTGTTCCTTCTGTGCTCTTATCCTTTGGTTTGCTCTCTGCTTCAGTTTTCTTTTTGGTAATGTTTATAACACCTGGTGTGAGAGGTGGACGCTGGATGGGAGCTGATTTAGAGACTGGAGTAGGAGATGGTGGTCTTTGTTTCGACACACCAGGTGAAGGTGGGCGAGTCTTCTGTCTGTTGAAATAAAGAATATTTTTCAGAGCTAACACTGAAAACCACAACCACACATCTGAGGAGAGCAGTCTCTTTTGTTTAGTTTATATTACATACCTCACTTTTAAAAATAAATCCACCCACAAACTACTGGTACCTTCCCCATAAAACTCAAACCAGGATTTCAAAACACCCTGGGCACCTGGACTTGCCCCTTGTGGGCTAGTATCAAAAGAGGACAGCTAGCCCAGATCTCCATTTACTCCACACCTAGGATGAACCTCATCATTTCAATCCAAGAAACTTCCTACACTAATACAGGTGTATCAGTTTATTCAAAAGCTTGCAGGCCTACTGCTGGTCTTAGTGCACAGACTGCACAGAAAATCAGAGTGTATTTTGTCTGCACAACAAAAGTTGAAGTAAAAGCTGCATCTCTATTGCGGGAAAGGGAAATTGGATGGAAAATGAAGTCTTTTCCATATAAACAAGGCATAGCATGGGTCATTCCAACTCTAAAAGCATAGCTGTCTTGAAACAGGAAGCACCCTTCATTTTGTACTGAATAAAAGGTGTTTAATGCGGACACCTACCTAAGTGCAGAAGTGGTTTAACCTGGACACATACCTGACTGCAGAAGGGGTTTAATCTGGACATGTACCTTACTGCAGAAGGGGACGGAGGACGCTTCACCAAATTAGCAGGAGAGGGGGATCTTCTGTGGGCAGAAACGGATGGTGAGGGAGGGCGCCTCAAACCGGAACCTGGGGATGGTTTTTCTGTCTCTGATTTCTAGAAGACACACAAAACCAAAATACTGTTGACCCTCTAGGATACATTGCAGACAGAGGAGCTGTATTCGAACAAACATACAAGATGCACTTTGCATTCCTTATGTTCCAAAACACAGACATGGCCTGTGTTTAATTTTTACATAAATTAAACTTGGGGAACCCTAAGCAGCAAACAATATGCCTTCTAGATGTAAGAGAGATCAAGTACTGCAAAATTCCAATTTGATTTTAATACTGTATATTTTTTAGGCAAATGCTATTGTACATTTCATTAATGCTTATTGAAAGCAACAGCAAAGAGGTGAAACAGGATCCCATCCTGAGCTGTTCCAAGCCCCCATATTATTAGAAATTTAATGCCTGTGCGTTTTCAACAAACCTGGGTTGAATCAGGTGAACTTGCGTCGGATGAAGATACAGAGGACTTCAACCTGTCGATGCTACGGCTGCGCACGGGCACTTTGGGAGCTGGGACTGGGGAATTGATGGAACTGGCTGAAGCTGAACGAGGACAGAGGTGAGATTCTATAAAAGTTAGGAATTTGACAAGACAAAACGAGAACCAAGTGCATAGCATAAGAACAGGAGAGAAGGAAGAGGGAGAAAAAGAGAGAGATTGTGTGTGTTAGAAACCATACAGGGAAACACCGCAGGCAGTGCACAGTGCAACAGGTCACAGACAGACACCACCACTACACAATTAGTACTTGGAAAGCAACAGCACCAAGAATGAAACCACTCTGAAAGCAGCAGTCTGGAGTAGATAAAAATAAAATGCTTTTCCAAAAATGGACTATATTTGCAGTACACCAGCATTACTTTAATTTTAGTCAAGTTGCATTCGATCACAAATGCTTCAGTTCTAATGGTTTGGCATCTTTCCTGACAATTTCTTCATGACAGGGTCAGATTTTAAGCATGTTTCCCCTATACTCAAGGAGGAAACCTTCCTTCTTTTGAAAGGTGGTGTAAAAAAAAATCTATCAAGAGAAAAAGGTCAAACATTTAACTACAATACGTTTCTTACCTGAAGTGTGAATCTCTTCACATATAAGATATTGAAAGAAATTTTATCTTACTACTTTTTTCACTAACATGATCATAGATAAACACATATAAATGCAAAAATATTCTACAACTAGATATTGGATTCCTCTATAATCCAAATAAATTGCAACAGATGCCAACACTTAGTTTTGTAACTTTATGGAAAACACATTTTATTTTTGTATTTGCAGCATTTGTGCAAGGAGACCTGCATTCTGTTTGTGCAGAGGTTGTGCTAAAGCACAGGTACTTTTCTACTGAAATGCAAAAAGTACCTCTAAGTAAACTTATAAAAATGTATCTTTAATTCAGCAATAGTGAGTGTCACATGCAAACATGTAACAGCAAATAAAGATGGTATTTCCCCACATGACATGAAGTATTCATGGTAAAATAAAAGCAGCACATACACAGGTGTGTGTATTAACAACAAACAAAAAAACCCCCCGGTTATTACACAAGGGGAACAGTGTGGAGATGTCACCATTACCAACAAGGACCAAGTGAAATGGTATAAGATAAAAAATAAAGATGGGATAACATACTTAAGAGAAACCAAGCAAAACTGGGAACAAAAGTTCTAAGATAAAGAGGAGAAAGTACTCCACATTGGTTCCAGAAATGCGTTTACTGGGGCATTATTAATTAACCAATAACAATTCCAGGACATGTAGGATGCACACAGGGGGCTTCCCCAGGATGCAAATCCCTGCTCTAGTACTAAACTGAGCCCCAGAGTGGACATATCAGCTCAGTCTGGACCAACATAAGACTGCGCTTCTCTCTTCTCCTATTATGCCTCAACTTCTACAATCAGCTGAACGAAGCCAGGTCAGTGTTGCCTGTACTTAAGCTTAAGATAACCCCATTGGTCATGTTTCTGCAAGAGTTTCTTCCCCTAAAGAAATTTAGGTTACGCACTTTGAGATTACAGGTTTGTTTGGGTTTTCTTTTCCCTTTCATTTCCTAGTAGTGCTCTGATCAGAATGTCTCAGATTAATTTGAGGGTACAAATGCAGATCTCTGTCTGTTAAAAAAATCACACATATAAGCCCCAGAACAAATACCAGCATCTGGCTCTCTGCAGAGCAAGTAAATCAACACTGGAGCTTAAAAACCAGTATTATTCTATGGTTTTGTAAAGTAAACATGCAACATAGCACATGAATTGGGTATTAATGACCACAGAAAATACTGGGTAAGTAATATTACACGCAACCATGTATTCACTGTCTGATTGACACTGAAGTGTAGCACAGTTAGCAACTATCATCTAAGTTATTGCTTGAAGAGCAACTGCGTAAGACTTTGAGGCTTTGCTGCCCTCCTGTTACCTGAGGGGTCCTGTCCATCAGCCGACAAAGTAGCAGCACTTTTACTCCTAGCTAGGGAGGCTTGTGTGGGGGCGAGGAGGCGGCTGATTACGCTACTGTCCAGGGGACTGAGCTGGGAGCGACGAGCTGAATGACAGGAACAAATCAAAAAGGATCCAACATGAAATCATATAATGGAAAAGACAAGCAGTACACAAAGCAAAGGAAGACTAAGCAAATTGTTGCAAATCATAACGGTTTTGGAAGAACAATACTGTAGTCATAGAAAGGGAAATCCAGACTAAAAGCACAGAAGGGTTAAACACTACAATCTCTTACATTGCACTTCTTGTCCTTGCCTTGCTTAGTCATTTTAATGTGCAGAGACTGGCACATGTACAACAGAGGTGAATGCTGAATCCAGTCAAAGTATGAGACATTTTTGACTGAGCTATTCACAACTACATTCTCTAGATTGCAGGAAAGGCTGTTTCGACATAATAAACAGAAGACTTGCAAGTCAAAGCAAGCGGTTATAGTCAAGCATCGCCTGCACACACAGATGCACATGGACGGCACCCATCATTCTCTCATACAGGGAAGATTCTGAAGCAGAATGCTATTCCAACTGTTGGCAATAGCTGCTAAAAAAGGAAAGTTTCAGAATTGTTAACTCAGAGGGAAAAACAAGTTAGAGAAGGTGCCATTCTTCAGGTTTAGGAGGAATTCCTAGGAAAGAGGTTATTAGTAACCTAGTGGGGAATACACAGATCAAAAGACATGGAACTGAGAACAGGTTTCCTCCTTCTGCATGCACAAGGTTTACGCCAGCAGCGGGAACAGAGAAGTTGCTTACTGAATAATGAAAGAGAACTTAAAAAAGCAAAGGTTACATTTAACTAAGAAGTGAACAGACCAGTGACATTTTTACCATTTCTGACATTTAAACCCACCAGCTCTCAAATACATTGCTCTCTTAAGCAGAGAGACATCTCCTTGCAGTGCCATTTAACAAAGGCCTTCTTAGAGGATTTCTTTTTTGTCCAAAAGGATAAATTTAACCATTACCATTTTATCTTTAACATTGGGTAACTAAAAAGCCATTAAAAAGTCCTAGAAATTTAAGAACCTAGGAAACTAGTAAAAGTAAGCTTATCCAAACTTTACTGTGAGTGGCTTTAAAAAAAAGACTCAGTTTTATGAAACAACCACCTGGTTTTTCTTCCTTTTTCATTTTTTCTAGCTCTGGAGAAGATTGGGGTTTACTACTCATTCTACTCAAAGATGTGCTCCTCTTCTTTTCTGTTCCTCCTAGAGACCAAGCGTAAGGAAGATTATTTTTAACAAGATATTTATATATATGGTTTTCTAAAATGCCATCCCACACTTTGTTTTCAGTAATCAGCTAAACCCATCAATATATCATTATGAAGCATTATTTTCTCATGAGTTAAATGACTTGGCTACCATTTGTCTACTCTCACCCATTTTCAGAGGAATAAAGCTGGTTTGGAGACAGTCACCCAATACCTGGCACTGCAGTGTGGATAATGACATTTATGCCACAGTGCACAGGCTACATGAATGCCTGAGTGAAAACATTTATAATGAAACTGGGACATGATTTAAATTCAACTTCAAATATCCCATTAAATTTGACTCCCAATTCTCAAAACAAACTGGTTTCTAGCACCTTTCTGTTCCACCTGCGAACCTTTGGGTGCTGGCTGCTGGGAATGTGGAGGAACTTTGTTATTCAGTCTGTTTAATGAGGCACTTCTCTTTGTGGTACCTGGAAGTGAAAGTGTATTGATTAATTATGCTGAAAAGCCCAGACATCCCCTCCAACACATGCCCCACTTCCCTAAGAGAGAGAAAAATGATTAAGTCACTTTATAATACTGAATTCTTCACAAGCAGAAAAACTGGATCAGGGAAGAATCGCTCTATATAAAGCATTATTTCTTATATTCCTGCACATTTCTGATCACAGCAGCAGGATGTCAGTCACAACAGATTCTTGTTTAATCTACTGAGGCCATCCTTGTACACCTTTTAAAATACATGAGAATTTTAAAGGGCAATTGCTCATATTCTCTATGAGTGAGCCTAGAATTAACACAGAACACAGCGTTATGTGGAGATACTCCACTGATCCAGGACAGGCATCATCTTCTCATTTCCATATTCTGCTCCTTCAGTCTCCCAGGCACACATGCACGACAGAAGCAATCTGGTTCATTCGGTGACTGTATTTTCTGTCCTCTGAATTTATCCATCTTTTTACCTAACAGACATTTCTCCCTGAGTGTCAGATTGAGAGCACAGGATCACTCTAAGGCAACCTCTACATCCTGACCACATAGATCACTTGGATCACTTGGAGTCCTGTCCTGTATTTCAGGCCACCTGAGAATATTTTCTCCAAAGCAACTAAGGATTCACAAAGGATTTCAAGGTATGACAATGAGTTTGAAAGCAATTGCAATTAGTTGATAATTAGTGACTTCCTTTGTAAGTGGTTTAATTTGTACTTTACAGCCCCACTTCTGACTCATACCCAGAGCTGAACCCTGCAGATACATAATATATAAAAATACTTTAAAATCACAAGCAGCCTCCAGTGACTCAGAGCCCCTGCCAGTATAGATATAGTCACTGACTTCCCCACTAGGCATACAGTGTATGAGCACAAATTTTTCTGCTGCATCACCTTCCAACACGAACCAGCAAAATCACCTTTAGCTGTGTCTGCGTCAGGGATTCTTCTAGCACAGTTTGCTTGATCAGAGGCTGCAGACTGGCAGAACACTACAGCACAGACCTAGTTGAATCTGCTTTTGTATTAAATAGCTTTTAGCTTATTCATCATTTTGGAAAAACAAAAAAATGAAAGCAAAAACCTCCATATCTGCAATACAGGCAGGTTCCTTTGAAACTCTGGGAAGATTCCCCATAAGGAAATCTCATGCTAAACCTAGCCAAAATATGTGCTCCTACAAGTAGTTTTTATTTATCTTAACAAGTAGATTAGGACAATTCCTTGTCAAAATTAAGTTGATTTTTTTCCTTCCCACTGGCAATCAAATTAGTGAATCTGTCTAACAGAGCAAGGCAAACTATTTCTATTTTGCTGACATTTTAGGGTGTGAATTAAGGCATGCAAATCCATAGAGATGATGGGAAGTTATCTGTGAATCATTCACCAAGATTTGACTTTAGTAACAGAATTACAGAAATAAAAAATAAACCATCAATTTTTACCGTTGCTCTTCTCCTCTAACAGAGATCACATCAACTGGGTTAAAGCCCTGAACAGTCAAGATGGATTAACAAATTGCATGAAATGCATCTGAGATTAAAACATGAAGTGAGTCACACAGCAGGGGAGGAGGGAGGAGTTTCATTCCACCTCCTGTCTCCTCCCCAGCCCCAGTTCAGCAGTGCCCTGCTCCCAGCAGCCGCACACCACACTTACTTCGGTCAGAGGCGTTTAAAAGCGCTGCAGATGACGACAGGCGTTTGCTCACGGCAGCCTCTGCCTGTTTGAGGTTGGCTGTGGAGGGCGAGCGTTTGCTGGCTGTGGAGAGAAGTGATGACTTTAGAACTGCCTTTATACTGAACCTTTCACACCTTGCCGAGAGCTCTCTCTCCAAGTATTACATCCTGAAAGCTGTTTCCACTTTTGTTTAATAAGAAACACAAATTATTTTCTTTTCCGTCCAACAGGCTTGATACCATTAGCACCAGTTGGGACAGGTACAGAAAAGGCAGGGTTTAGTGGAGTTGTGCCAGGATTTATGCATGTGGGTGCAAAAAAGGGATTTTCAAATCCTATGCTCCTAACATGCAAAGACAAACGCTACTGAGGTTGTGTGTTGTTACCAGAGTGGCAAGGCAGAGAAAATAACAACAGAACCTGGAAAAATTTCTTTCTTCATTCCTTCCACATGGGTATGTTAAAACAGTTTTGAAATCATTAGCTAATAAGTCCAAAGCAAAACAAACTATTTTGGAGGGATAAAACTAAGTCCTGAGAAAAGCCAAGAAAGTATTCCTATTTCTGACTGATTCACAAAGTTTGCTGTATTTTAGAAATTTTCAATTTGTCTCTAAAAGTTATTCTTAAGTTAATGTTTCCTATCAAATCTGCAGCTCTTCTGAGAAAAAATGAAAAAAACCTGCCACAAGAGGCATTAATTTTTTTTGTATGTGTATACACAGACACATACACACAAATAAAAATCACAACTCGTTTGGCAGGATTTATTACAAGGCAGATAAATACCTGCTTTTTCATTTCAAATAATGTACTTTCAGGATGAACACTACTCCGGAGTGTGAAAGCCTTGGAAAAGCATGTACCTGTTGCTGTAGAAACTCAATAAGCAGAAAACATTAATGCACACAGAGTAGTGCAGACCAGCATAACAATCACATGAAATTCTATACATCTAACACAAGTAATCGATTTTACTGACATACTGGACAGCAAAGATGATTAATCTGAACTCATTAGTGCATAAGTACCAAAGGACAAAGCAGCACTACTCACCACAGAGGCAGCATCTTTTCCCTTTGCCAGCATGCTACAACAGCCCCTTATAGCCAGAGCCAGGATATAAGGATTCCTATGGACAGCACTGTGGGAAGCTCTTGTGACAATGAACAAGAGCGAAGTCCCCATGGAATAAGAGGGAGACAGGGAGATCTACTGAATCTAGTTGAGAAATGAAGATCTGAGTTTAGTGGATGCTTTCCCAACACACTGACAAAATAAAAGGCGCATTTGATTAATGGAATCTGAGAACTGGGATAACTAAACAGCCTTAAGAGGTTTTATATATGAAAATCAGGAAACTCATAACTCATGTAATTGGGTGTTTTTGAAGGGGAAGGCTACCCTCTAGTGTCTGCTCTTAAAAGGAAATCCTGGCTCCTGCCTGAACGCAACTGAGTCCAATGCCTCCAAGCATCACAGAGACACTTCACACAAATTTCTCTTGGTTCAAACAAGCACTTACATGAAATCTGACATTTTGTCTATCACCTACTAGGACCCAGGTAAAGAGGTCAATGCTTTTTCAATCAATACATTTGCATGATCAGATGCACTCAACTTCTTCCCTACTTCCTTTACGGAACAATTTCTGCAAACTTTAAAGCCATTTTCACTAGAAAAGAAAGCTTTAGAAGACAGGATATTTCTGAGCCAGTCACTCTCGTTACGTAGCTATTTACAAAATATCATTTGAAAAATTACCTCAAATATCTTCTTTGGGAGAAAGTTAGAAAGCCTCCATCAAGGGGTTTGAAATGGAAGAAGCACAAAGCCCATGTGACACCAACTTCTCTATTTTTGTAATGGAAGGGGGAAAGCAAACTGCAGCAGCGGTGCCAAAGGAAGTATGTCTGCCATGCAGCAGGGCTTGGAACTGGGGAAGAAGCTGGGAAACATGGGATCTTATGAGAATCACTCAGAGTGAGGAGCTTTCAATCCTCACAGGGTTTCACTGAGAGAGGGTGCTGCAGCATTGCCTGAGGCTGGGTAACATTAGGCTACATAAAGTAAGATTAGCTGTCTCTCACTTCCTTCCAAATTTCTACTAGGACAAGGAAGCTCTTTATTTAGCAAGGAGAGACTCTGGCCGCCCCATTTCTATTCTAATGGCATGTCTCCAGTCCTGATGCACCTGAACCTCTAGTTCTGCTCAGCAGGCACCACTAAACCACCCCCTTTACCAGGACTGTCATCAAGGATGCTTTATTGCACAGCCTGGCCGTTTCTCTTGGCAGATCCACACCCTGCCTGTTTCATCTTAGCACTGACAGCAATGCCATTAATGTAACACTTGACTCTGGGGCTTTCATCAATTTTTACATTTCACCATCAGTGGGATCCCTGCTGTGGTCTCATGAATCACACTCTACATCCCACAGAACCACTGATGGCCAGGGAAATGTTCCATTACATGGGCTTCACTTTCCAGAGCACACCATCACCCCAAACTTCTGCTCTGCCACTCAGTGCTCCTAAATATTACTGTTGACACACCCGGTTCATGGAAGAGGTATCTGATTCTGTTTTCTTTTTTTTTTTTTGCACAGGAATACAACAGACAAGAAAGCCTTTTGTCCTAAAATAATTAAAGAATGTTTGAAATCAGTTCCCCAGATGGTTGTCATTTCAAGAAATGGGGCTTTAATCCCAAATCTACCGCAGAATTTGATGGCGGAAAAATAATATTGCATTGAAATTTGTTCTAGATGTGCAGTTAGAGAAGATGCACTATTCAGCCACAATGACAAAATAGAGCAGAGCTCATATGGTGTCATTTCTCAGAGTAAAAATAAAAGGTAATTGTAGTCTTTCCAGAAACTATGCAAATATAAGGCAAAATGGACCATACAAAGATTTTTTAGAAAGCCAGCTGGACTTAAGTATCCCACATGGCTTGGGTATATTTTTAGTAATAATTAAGTAATGATAATTACTTAGTAATGATAAAAAATAATTATGCCGAAATAGGAATAAATATTACAAACATAAAACCAGTCATGGTTCCACATTATCCACCCCATGCATGACAGTTTCATGTTTGAAACATTAACATAAAATAAAACACAATTTTAAAACAATGTGGGTACACAAGGGTTTGACTAGGACATTGCATTGTCTGTTATTTCCAAAGAAACTTTTTTTCCAGATTGGTGCCAAGTTACACAAATTGATCTACTGTTGCTGAACTATCTGCAGTTACTTTATGATGCATAAGTCACAGTTTAAGCATCTATTATTGTATCAGGAGCATTTGTGTTGGAAGATATTTTAATATTAAATGTGCTTCAGCACCACTGAAGATCCTCTACAATGAAAAGGACAGACAAGGCTCATTTCCTCACATAAATCAGGAGAGAGCAAGGAACATTACTTTATGTTTGTTAGTAGGAAAAACCCAGTGCTTTCTTAAACATGTGAATCAAATGTGATTTCCCAGTTTCAAGGCTAAATTATGTGCAATACAGTAATTTGATTTATATCTGTATCCAAGGAACACATGCAAAGCAGGTAAACCAATCCAGACACACTGGCTGATTTTGGAGAAAATTAGAGGCTCATGATGTGGAGGGTAAGGGAACAGTTAACTAAAATTCACACGCCTCTGCTGGGTTTCCAGAGTAGTTAAATCATACTCAGTCAGACCTTTACTGCATTTTCAAGTCTCACTTGTCTGTGTCACAGACAGCTGCACTGCATTAGTAATGCTGTGGGCACGCACAGACTGTCAGGATTCAGATTCAGCGGGGTCTCAGCTGAGAGTTTTCATCTCAAAAATAATTGTGCTTATTAAACATATGTATCAGTGATTCAAAGCATTTCTGTGAATGGCTCAGTCTGTGCACTGGAAAGTGCCAGAAGTCCAATGAAAACATATTTAATGTATAGAATTATCTTTAGATAATTGGGACAGCTCTGATTTTGCAAAACCCTTCATGGAAAAAGTATAAAACTGCACAAGGGACCCATTTCCTTTCACAACGTTTCTGCAAAATATAATTTGATCTTGCAAACGTAACTTCAACAGCTGGTAGAACAAAACAAGAAGGAAACAAACCAAGCCCTCCCATATACTTTTTGCAAATTAGGAAGCAATGAAAGGGTTTGAAACTGCCCTTAAAAACCCACAATTTAGACTACTGAACTAATTTATATTCAAATACTTGCCACTAAGAATTTCTCTTCTCACCGTGCTGTATCAAGCCATCTTTAAAAACCCAAATGCATATAGCCTTTCCCTGAAAATTCCCTCAGAATGCCATGACTTAAGCTGTAGTTGAATTAGTTGGAATGGATAGTTAAAATTAAGGGGGCTACTTTCTACTTAGGGATCACATTTGTTGCACAGCTGGCCAAGATCCAGGAAAAGATCTATAAGGAGATGGTTTTCCTTAGTTTCCGAGAAAGAACTCAAGTTTAAAGGGTTAGTAGTGAGTATAAAAGAACAGAAAAAGAACATATTAGAAATCAATACCACCAGTTCCACCTTCATCTGTGCTCTGTTGTTCTGTAGAAGAAGAAGGTTCATAAGCTAAGTCACTAGGTCAAATAGCAAAAAATGCAAGTTAACCAAAATATGGGGATGCTGCGTATCATAACGACAACTTCAATCAAAGCACTTTCAATCATGTTACCAACACACACTCAAGATGAAAGAAAATGACATTACTAAAACACACACGGTACAATTCCACCAATACAGAAAATAGGCTGAATTGAAGCATTTTTTAAATTTATTTTATTCTTGGCCAATAATTTATGTTATTTATTGGTGGTTAGGTAGTGCATGAAAAGATCCCTTCCACTGCAATCCTTATCTGCTGGTCTGATTTCAGAATGTTTACAAGCAGAAACAGTTAGTTGTGAAACAGGAAATTATCTGAGTTCAAATTAAAGAGTGTTAAAATGCATCACCTAATCCAGAATGGAAACCATGCTTCAAGAAGCTTGGACTCTCCACTGCATGTCTTTACCTATTACTGGGCATTCAAATAATCGGTCAGCATTCTGTAACTCCAAGGGTGTGTTTAAAACATTTTAGATGTGATACTAGAATACAGCTGGGTATTTCTGTTTTTATCACCAGTCTTAGCACTCCATTACATGCACTGCATTTGAAGGACTCTGAATGATTTTAACATTACACACTGTAATTCCCCTGATCTGATGTTTGGGGGCTGGTAGTGCTGTCACGTGTTGTATTTTCCAGGGAGCTTCTCTCCAGCTCTTCCCAAGGTCAAAAATAGCTCTAAGTCTGAGCAGCATTTCAGGGCAAGTACAGATATGATACTTTTCCATGAGCTACCCACAGATCCTCCTTTAAGATCCAAGATAGGAATGGATGCCCAGGTCCCTATGAATAGTGCTGCATCTGCCAGTGTTCACACATTATATTCTGTGATTTTAGTCCTACTAAAAATGGTGCCGCTTACCTGTTTTGCTTTCTGAGTCTGGAGTTACAGATCCTCCCCATGACCATCTCTTTTGCCGTGTTTCCAGCCGTTGATTCCGTTCCAAGGTGCGATGCAGAACTGCTTCATAGCGTTCCTACCAAACAACATCCCCATGAAGCTTGTCACTGTCAACCACAACCACGTCAGAAAGCAGAATACAGACTCCCCCCTGAATGATTTATTATCTGTTTTACCAGGCTT
The DNA here is from genome assembly GCA_013397895.1 of Origma solitaria. Taxonomy (NCBI): domain Eukaryota; kingdom Metazoa; phylum Chordata; class Aves; order Passeriformes; family Acanthizidae; genus Origma; species Origma solitaria. The sequence continues at coordinate 17,436 of VZRL01006982.1, read as the reverse complement.
TTGTTACCAAAATTATCATGCAAAGAATGTTGAAGGCAATTAATGGCTTCAAAACACTGCAAACATGATTAGGTCGAGCTAAAGCACAGATAATCTATTCTACTCTTTACTTAAAATAGCCACCAAACAGATTTCCTATTAAGTAAACAGCACTACTTATTTTCTAAATAGGGATGAACCCCAAACTGAGCAAAAGTAATTGATTACCCTTGAAACTATTTATATTATGAAGTTATTTCTAAAAGGTGATAAAAACCCTCCATTATAAAACACTAAGTATAAGGTTATTTGTATTTTCAAAGAACTATAAAAACAAAGACGCAGGTTTTAACAGACACTGACATTAAGAGAGATGTGATGAAACTAGAAACAGCAAGACATAAAGACCAGACCTCAGCAACCACTGCTGACAGGACAAAGGGGGCTGAAGGAAGTTTTTGCTGCTGTCTCCAGAACTAATAACTGCTAACAGGGGAGCTTTAGCTCTTGTGCATAAAGATGAACTGTAACCATGCTACACTCTTTCTTGCCAGCCAGGTTTTCACATGTGTCAAAAACAGATTTCTCTTCTGGAATAGTTATATCCCATGTGATCTTTTGAAGCAGTATTTGCTGCTGATACACTGCAGTAAGATGTCAAGGGAACTCATTATACAGCCAATTCTCCCTCTTGAGGACACAAGACTTCCACCTTCTTTCAACACCATTTCACAACACAAACTAAAAATGTTGCTGTGAAAAACAGACAATGTAAACTTGGAAGGAAGGGAGGAGGATTCTGCTCACTGACAAAAGATAAAACTAAAAGTTTTTGTTTGAAATACAAAGCTGAGCTTCCCCTCTTTTAGAGAAACCTGAACTAGAGTTACCTAAGGTGCGAAAGTACCCAGACATTATGTAATCAGTAGATTGTATTTCCATGGAGGTATCTGCAGTGCAGTAATTCTTCAGTCGGAGTTAAAGACATACGCTTCAATTTACAAGTGACAGAAATGAGCTTGAGTATGTATTTTTGATGCACTTCTATTTACCAAATTTACAACAGAAGATGGTAACTTGCTGGCAAAATTGCCCTAAGATAGCTTAGCTTCTATAGAAGTGATTATTTTCTCGTGGCAGAGTACCAAAGTCAGGATCTGTTTTCACCTTCTGACTGAAGGCAAGGTTTTACAGGTCAGATCCATACAGCCTGCACACCTGCCAGATTCTTCATGTATAAGTCTCTATGTAGAAGGTCATCTCCAGGGAATTGAGTAAAAGACAAGGTTAACATCAATCAAACACTCATTGCTAGTCCTTGTCTTCCTTGATTATTCACCGTAGTGGCCATTTAAAATCTATCTACCATCTTCAAAACTACATGAATAAATGTAATAAATGTAAAGGTAACACCTTTTTGAAACATAAGGGATGCTTTTTGCATAAAGTAGTTGCTTAAAGAGATGACACTGCACTGGACTTCAGTCACAGCCCACCCAAACATTTCTGTTCACCAGCAATGTAAACTATTCCATGAAGTTCAAATGGAATATCAATCTGATTACAGAAAATCAAACAACAGTGTAGAATACTGCCAGTCAAAAAGGGTAAAAAACCCCTGATTGTTAGAACAGTGTAACAACATTGGATCCAAAGGAGCAGCCAGCCAGGCTTACAGGCTCTTCACCACTGACCCACAGCAAGTTCCTACAATCAGCCTATGAAAGCACAGATGTGTGATGCTTCCACTGCTGACATCCTGGAAATGAACTCTTTCAGAATCTGCACATTTAATATCCACCAGAAGAGCTACTTGTCAAAAGGATGGAATAACTTTACGTATTTATTTCTGCTGTCAGCTTCTATCCATTTGCTGCGAGTCTTAAACTCAACCACTGTTCTGCCTATCCATGAGCTGTCAGAGCAAAGGCCAGTGAAAACAGTCACTACACAGTTCAAAGCAGCAAATGGCAAATACAGAGATAACATCACCATCTCTCATCATACAGGAATGAATTCTAATGGAGAAGAATTAAGAGAATGTGAGTCTCTCAGGCCACAACAAGGCTCCCAAGAAGCAGGACAAAGGAATAAGAGCAGTCTAAGACCTGTCACCCACACTGATTTACAGACAGACTCTACAAAGTGCTCTGAAGGCATCTGGAAATTGAGGAATATGGGGTGGCGTTTTTGCTCATGTGAAAAATAACCAGTGGTCAAACAGCCACAGCTCCTGAAGTCCTGAGTGCCTCAGCTCTATGGGGAAGGTGGACATGTGTCTACACAACCCATTGTTGATGGGGACAATACTTTAATGTTCTAATACATTCATCATTTCCATAACTTTCTCATTCACACCACTTCAAAGCATGGTAATGTAGGAAAACAGTGTAGTTTTTAAAAATGAAAGGACTTTGATGTATGTTACCTTTTCCTCCTCTATTTTTTGTTTTCTCTTTTCTTCTACTGCTGCCCTCCTTTGTTCCTCTTTCTGCTTCATTTCTTTTAGCTTTCTTTGCCTTTCTTCTAACTGTTTTTCATACTGGAGTTTTGCTTTTCTCTCCTTTTCAAGGATTTGTGTCTCTTTGGCAGCTGCAAGGATATTTTTAAGAAAAAATTAAAATCAAACTTAGCCATTCACTGATATTGCAAGGCAACTTACAAACAAGAGACTGCCCAAACAGAATTACTACCACTTGAAGTGAAAATGTACAGGAAGATGAGCTTGCAGAGGTGGATGACATCACACATGACAACAGAGTTGTCTTTAATTCTGTCCCCAGGTTGGAGCTGGAATTAGAAACTTGCCTGCCACTAGGCTTTACTGTCTAGACAGGAATATCGGGATATGTATATTCCCTATGTTAAGAATACACTTTTCTTACCAACACAACAGTGAAATCTCTGTAAGGAAGCAGTAAATTAAGAATCAAAAAGCAGAATTTTTTGTGTTGTGTTTTTCTTTTTTAATAACAAAATGTAATGAAAATATTTAAAGCACTGAGTGGCAAGATGGGAAGATTCTACAGCTCCTGCATCTGACTTCAAAAGAGTTGTATCACTATTCTCTGCAGCCTCCACCAAGGAACAGCTGTGTGCAGTTCAACAGGAAGCCTCAGGTCCCGTGACACAAAGCCGGTGGGTGAATGAACAGGGTATGTTCCATGGCCAGATAGATGAAATGAACCAAGTGACCAGATAACTACATCAACAATGCCCAGGCAGCATCTACACACAGGGCCCACAAAATATTTCTGAATGTTATATGCATCATATTCCTACCCTGTTCCCATGTTAGGATAACGCAATAGTTCCTGTTGTTGTGGGTCTTTGCTTTTATGTTAAGAAACAAACATACAGCTCAGAGAGACATGACTCCTCACAAGCTGAGAGCCCAAGACCCAGGACTGCAGGGCACACTGTGACCCTTTCATCTCCTGCTACACACACATGCACTGATTCACATCACAGTATAAAGCTAGGCAAGAGTTTTCTGCTGTTCTCTGCATCTCAGATTCCCTGCTAAGATAAAGTGCATACTGCTGACACTTCAATCCAGGAGTCATTTCAGTGTGCTGGGAAACAAGGGAAGCAGTGTTCAAGGCAAACAAGCCATTCAACTAGCTAAACCTTTTTTGGTTTTCTCTGAACCAGCATTCTCCAATCCTCAGTCTTCAGGGCTATAGGAAGCAGTTCTAAGCTCCAAGTTTTATTTTCCAAAGTGTTTTTGTTAAGGCTTTCAATAAGGAATTGGCTAAATTTGCCGGGTGGTCACAAAGAAATGGAAGGTCAGAAGTGACAAAGAACTTAAGAAGCTAAAACTCTCTACAGTGTTTTCCTCTCAAATTAAAATTTCTTCATTCAGGTTCACATATGGACACTCATGCAAGACCAAGAGCAGACCTTGCCTCTTGTCCCCAGTAAGCTGACAAAAAAGTGGAGTAAGTGGGATAGTAATTCCTTTATCATAAACATTTTAGAAAATTATATTTTAAGTGAAACATGAAAATACCGTGCTGCTTTTCCCGCTCTTCTCTACGCTCCCTGGCCAGTCTCTGCCTTTCTTCTGTTCTTAGCATGGAACCATCTATCACTGTCAGAACAAAAATTGAAGACACATAGTTGTCAGTGATTTTGAACATTCAAATTTAAATAAAAAGTCAAAAGTCTTTATATCAAAAGGAGAATGAAACTTTCTGAGAGATGCACACACCACCAAAACACTGCACACTCTATATAAGGATTAAAGATGTCATCTGAAAAATTCATAGAAAGCTGAACATCCTCCTTTTCCCTCCATTTCCTATCCTTCACAACACCATTTTTAAGAGGTGCAAGAGAAGGCAGACACCACATTAAAGGCTCAACAGGTATAGTCAAATGAAAGTCTACGATGTCAGCCATGTGTGAGAACATACCCTACTCCAAATTCAGCTCTGATCCTCATTCTGGTACATATTAACTCCCATGAACAAGAATGACAGGAATTTAGGAAAATGTCACCTGGGAACAGACAGTTCACCTGTCATGACAAATTCAGAGCACTGTAGGACAGCTCATTTGTAGACTAAGCAGAACCAAGACTTAGGCAGCCTTTGCAGGTATAAAAACTTGAATTTCAGCAAGAAGTGGGCTGGTAACTTGCTCAGAGCACAAAACAACCATTTATCTTTGCTACCATGCCCTGCTTACAAGACAAGCAACTTCAACTGAACTCTGAGCCAGTGAAAACCAGAAATCTGTCACCAAAACCAGACCCACAAACCATCTACCAGGTGCTCTGTGCTCTGAAGCCTCCTGACGAAAGAGCACCCAACTTCTTTTGAAATTTGTGCTGTTCAATCCTCACTAACTCTCCCTTGTGAACCCAGCGCTTCATTAAGAGCAATGACCTATAATTATACCTGGTTTAGTTGCTGTCTTTATTGAGGTCTGGACTGCAAGAGGGCTAATGCCACTTTGGCTTCTTCTTTCTTCTGCTATGGCTTGGGCTGCAGCAACTGTGAGAAAAAAAAATTCCACATTAAGAAAAGCTCTACAACTGAAAATCATTAAATAAATATCTATGAAATTCTTTTTTGAGGTTGCTGATATTTTTACTAAATAACTAACTGGGGGCTGCTCAAAGGAAAAACTTGTCAAATGAGACTTGAGACCTGGCATAGCTTTTTGTTGTAAAAACAACAGTTACCAAACCTTTTTTTTAAAGACTATAGAGTTTCAAAGATAAAACTTTATTACATAACACTTTTAAGACAAACCCCATTATTTTGCAAAGTTATTTGTCTGACTGACACTTAATAATAAAAACTCTTTGTTACCACATGTGCATTTGTGGGCTGGACACATATATGTAATAACCATTAGCACCAGTAGAATCATATTCTGAGATGAGACCCAAGCAGGGAGAGGTTTATGAAGACCTGTCATTAGTTCATGACATGAAACAGAAAGGGGATTAGCTGCATAAAGTAAACCATTAAGGGATGCTTACAACATACTTCTGAAACTGGATCTTCAAAAATAAATTTTAATTGTAAATTAAACTACAAAACAGTAATTTGAGCATTTGTGCAGAGACCCATTCACCTTATCTGAGTTTCACCAAGGTGAGTTCAGCAAAATGCAGACCTACGACTCACAGATAATCACACAGAAAGGAAATGCTACCAATATTAATTTCGCTAAATAACAAAACCCATTAACAAGTCAGGGAGACCAATTTACTGTATCACTTTCCCCAGATTTTCTTTGTTTTGGTATCAACTGTCACTAATCACCTTGCAGGGCGTGAAGGAGACGTGTTACAGGGAAAGCAGGCAAGGCAACCTGTAAGACAGCATTACCCCAGTGCCCTGCACAGCTCAACAGGACTGTCCTCACACACTGCCACCTTGTTCTCACCTTGGCTGACAGACACTGGCAGCTCAGCTGGGCTCCTTGGAAAAGCCCAGCGTCATGGGAAGAAAGGGAACACACCACACAACCACCCAAACACGAGAAAGTTGAGGCCAGTTTTACACAGAAAAGGCAAATCGACAAAAGGAACATGTAACATGCTGACATCTCAACCAGAACATGAAGGACCAATAGTACAATTTGCTGTTATATTTTAAAAAAGAAGTCTACAACTTTGCCAATGATCTGACTGCCCTTTAGAAAGAGTAGTGCAGAATGCAAAAGAGGAAGGAAGAGTCTCCCTCTTCTCCATGCATTGCCATGACAACTAGTTGTGTCATGGTAATAACCCTCCCTGAGGCTGTGTCCAAGAACAATCACCTCAAAGTGTTTAATTCCATGTGATGTCAGTGATAAATGCTGATTACAATACTTATTCAGCAACTCTAAACTGTCAACCGCAGCTGTTGCCATGTCTTGAATTAATTTTTCACTGCAGCAGCAAATGAAAGTCTTCCTCAATCCCATCCTATACATCTCAGAGGCTCTTTCCAAACAAGTCAGAGACCAGATATACACTATGAGATTACCAATTGGCAAAGAAAACAGCTTAAAAACGGCCCACTGTAATTTCAGTATCTAAATCAAAAGTCAGACAAAAATCTGATTTTTGTACACTGCTGCATGTTACATGGATGGGAACACAGCCCAAAAAAACACCAAGTGGAGAACAACAGAATTATCTATCCTAACTCTAGTAGAACTGAAAACAGCCAGAGGAAAAGCAGCCCACTGCAGGTGCTCTGAGAGCAGAAATCTACAGCCAAGGCACTCATATCCAATGACACCTTCATACATTGCAAAGACTGAAGGAACATAAGCTTCTTCAAATACCATTTGGATTTCAAATAAATACAGAAATACAGGTACATCTTTCCGCAAGGGAGGAGACAGAGGTGCCCAGGCAGCCTGAGCCAACTCAACTCAGCTGGGAAACGATCCCAACAGAACAAATTCACTCTGTACCTACACCAGCTTCAATTAAGACCAACACTGGAATTTTGCCTCAACTCTCAAATTTTAAATATCCAAATTTCCATAATGATGTTATAGTAAGAAGCAAGCTGCAATTAAACAGGTATAATATTAATTTTATTTTACTTGCAGAAGTATTTTACTATTAGAAATCTTGCTGAACAAACCAGTCATAATGGATGAAGGGGATTATGTATTTATTTATAAATTCAAAAATAAACATACAGTTGGAATAACGTTCATGATTAGAAGGCACTAATTTAAAAATGCGTCACATCTGCAAAGCAATTAGTCAGTTCATATTAATCAATTAAGGTTGCAAAAGATTACTTGAGGTTCTTATAAAACAGGAAAGTGGGTTACAGAAATGGTTCAGCTTGCAGAGGACACAGAGGTGAAAAAAGTCTAGAAATACCCAGCCAGAGGACTTTGCACATCAAGGTTTTTTGTATGTCAGATAAAATATTTTATGTTCACTCCTTCAATGCTTCATTATTTGCATAGAAACAATGTGCTTACAAATTTGAAAGTAGCAGATTTAAGGCACAAGGAGTGCGCCTTTGTGTCACACGGATGTGATCCATTTAACAAACAGACAGAATTCAATCTGAACTGGGGATCTGAACAAAAGGTTAATAAAAGGGGAACAGACATCACATTAGATACATCCCTGAGATATGTGAGCTCATTTTCACCAAGTCCCTGGTCAACAGACAGGTTTTATGGCCCTTGATATTTTAATGGTAAATTTACAATACAAAACTGTGATTTTCAAAGTCCAGATTTTACTACAGTAAGAGAAAATGAATTGCATATTGTTGCACTATGAAATCTTTAAAAATTAAGTATCTTATTTTGCTTTAATATGATAAAAGAAACCTCAGTGATTAATACATTTAAATGATTTTGGCACAGATATCTATAATTTCTTTGCCTAGTTTTCCATAATGAATGTAGCAGTCTGCTATGGAGCGAAGCTTCATGGAAAAGAATTTTCCACAAAATCTATCTCTGTAGAACAAGCCCAATACTTCTGTAATGAATCCGGATACCCCAGAACAGGAAACCAGTTAACAACCATTTCACTAGAACCCGTGTCACATGTTGCATTAATGGGGGGGTGCCTTCATGAATATATTCAGCAAACTGCCTGAAAAAGAAAAATTCTCTTAGAGTCAAAGTAAATCTCATATCTATTCTAAGCTCACCCTCCCACAGCAGTCTTTCACAACAATACTTTGTGATCGGCATAATGTGTGTGTTTAACAGTAGTCTATCTTAAAATGCCTGGGTAAAATAAATAAAAGTATAAGCCATGCATGAGGCCAATAATAATAATATCTGCATCCATGCATAATAAAATAGAGCTATTTGGAACATAAAATGATTAAGTAATTTGGGAAGCAGTTTTCCTTCTGCACCCTCACCCCCATTTAGCACCATAGGTCTGGCCGAACAAATCAGTGATAAACCACACCCACAGAAGCACCAGGAGGTGACATTCCAGATAAATCCAACTCTCCCAACTTCACCTCCAGCTCACGATCCACTGACAGTGCAGGCGCTAAGGTGCCTCCCTCACACTGAGCATGATGGTACTTCCCTTCCTTGATCAGGTTTCCAATATGCCCTGAAGAGACCGGCGCTAAAAATAAACCTTGATTTCTATTTCAACCCCTGCACACAGCTAATACCCTTGGCCCCTGCCAAGACTGGCAAAGGACCCGCTGCTGTTCTTAGTAAACCTCATTAGGGACTGAAGCAGCTCCATCCTTTACCCAGCGAGGTTCAAGGCTTCCATCCCATGGCCTCTCCCGGTGTCCATGACCTGGCCGGACGCTGCCCCGCTCGCTCTTTCCTTCCCTTGTGGAACTACAAAGGAGAGCACATTGTGCTGACTTTCACAGCAATCCCTCTGCTTCTTATGATTTAATGACTCGTTATGCAAAGCAAACAAACAAAAAAATCCCAGACTAAGCCTCTGAAACAGGCGGCGTTAGGAGATCTCCTGAATGTTAAGCATTGTACGAATCTAAGTGTTTCCACAAAAGTTTAAAGCACGTAACAAGAAGCCAATAAGCAACCCATGAACCAAAAGTGAACTTTCCAGCAAAATATCTCTGGTTTTATAGCAAACTGTACCAAATCTGCAAGACACCATTTTCGTCTTGTTCCACTACAGGGAGTTATTTTGTCAATAAATGTTCAGATCCTTTTGATAATTTTTGTACATACTTTCAGGAAAGATGAGGAAAGTCAGCATTCAAGTTTGCGATTTCTGTACACTGCCTTTTAAGCAGATTTCCACTCATTCATTAACAGAGGTTAAGACAAATGGATGCAAGACCGTACATTTGATGCTTTAAAAAAAATTAGGTATTGGTTTTTACACCATTATTCCCTGTTCAGATGACACCAGAGGAAGGATGCACCTTCACACAAACAGGTGGACAACACAGAAAGTTTGTAAAGATGAAGAGAAAGCCCCCTTTGTGTGCAATTCCTCTTTTCCCGGTTTTCCCCTTTTTTGTCCCTCCCCGTTGATTCCCACATCCTATCTTTGGGCTGCAAGGACTGACAGGCTCTACAAGCAAACACGTGAGCTTCCTGGTAGGCACCTTCTGACAGACCAGCTGGAAGGCAGATGGTTCTCCTGTTTTGTCTGGGCAGCCACCAGATGGGAAGCACACAGATCTGCAGAAAGCAGTGAACACTGTCTCTCAGCTTCAGCAGGCCAGAAGAGCTTCCTGTTGTCTCATCCCTATCCCAGACTCTATTTGCAAACTTTGTCCTATATTTATTCCCTACATGGGATACCTACTTTACTAACTTTATGTGTTTTCCTCCCTTAAGATCATATCTGCAGTTAACTGTACAACAATTTTGCTCCCAAACTTCAAGGCAGTTTAGGGTGACTTCTTCAGCTCATCACAAGCTTTGATCCCACTAGAAAACTCAACCCAAGCATTCCTTTGCAGTATATGGATTAGCAGCTCCACAAGTATTCAAGACATATTTACAAGAACTTAAGTTTTTACTCATCTTTAAACATCCACATTCAGATTAAGAGCTAGAAATAGTTTTTTTAAAAAGATCACATAATTAACAAAACCACTTATTTCTTATAAGGAAACCTGCAAAGATATAGCTGAAGCAATCTCAAAGAAAGGCATGAGGAAGGTTGCTAGTTAATTTTGTGTTGATCTTTGTATTTGAACCTTGCTTACACTGCTCAGCCACAAGTTATGCTTTTTGCTACTTAATGGGAAAAGCAACTGCCAGCACAATGCTCAGAAAGGACAAAGACATGTCACCAACTCTTGCAGAAGCCATCATCAGGTTAGTAAGAAGCACTGTCTGAACTGTGCATACAGGGCTGACAAGCTAAATCCATCCCCTTCTCTGGAAAAGACACCTGGCTTCCACAATTTGGGGTTCTTTATTAGTGAGGCATATTATTACTCATCTCTTGAAAGAAATCAAACTGAATGACAGAAGAAACTCTGCTGTCACAAAGACCCTTGTGAACCTTCTCAAGTTTAGCAGAAATATTTACCTGTTTCTGCATCCTGAAAATTCCAAAGCATCCTAATACACAGGACTAAAATGAAAGAAGTCTATGCAATGAATATGCTCTTATATAATTTCAAGTGGATTCAATGTAAAACTTACTAGTTATGTCACATAAATGCTTATAAATAGGTGTCTATAGATCTAACACTCCAAACCGGACAGAATTAGACACACATTTAACAGCTACAGAAGGGCCCAAAAGGTAAAATGGTGGAGTTTTAAACACAGAGTGAAAGATAATCAGTACCCAGTTTGCTGTACAGATAATTTTCTCTCTTTAATAACACTGTCCAATGCCTTAGGAGTACCTATGTTGTCCCTCAGTACTGGACTGGCTTCACAGATGCCAGAGCAGTCCCACTTTAACCTGCTCTGAGCAGCTCAGTTCCCACTGGAATTCCAGCTCAAGCACTGGCAAAAGCTACAGACAGAAATCAGCTCTCTGCTTTACTCCTCCAGCTCTGGAGGCTGCCTAACACTGACTCCTCTTCACACTCCTGCACTGCCACAGCAAAAAGTAATTTCAAGACAAACTCTTGCCCTCTCCTCTTATTTCACATCTGTTTTTTAAATTGTATTATTTCTTTCTTTTACAGTGCACTATCCATAACACAGGCAATAGCTTAACTTCTCTCCAAGACTTCCTTCTTTCCTGAACAGTCTGTGTTTTTTTGCTTGCTGGAAGCATGGCCTTGAAAACGCTTTTGTTCTGTTGTTTGCAGGCTGTGGCTATTGTTTAATTCACCCAGCCCAAACAATGCCAGCCCAGAACACTGCCGAGCACAGCGAGTCACAACGGACTTGAGACAAACACCGTGAAAACACCATTTTGAGCTTTCTCTAGGTGGAAGGATAGCAGATCCTTTACAAGACAGCAGTGAAAACTACTGCTTTTGCCTTTTACACTTGATGAATTTCTTATGGAAAATTTAGAGCTCATTCAAACACTGTCTGCACTTCAGAAGAGGAGACAGTGGTGTTGGCATTTACCCCTAAGAGACCAGACTCAAATCAAATCACTCAATACAGAAAAGTGCTGCAGGACACTGACAGATCCACAGTGTGTTTAATGTAGCAAACCCTCTGCCTAAAGCAGAACACTAGGGTAAAAAATGTAAAAGAAAAAACATAGATTTTCTTAAAACTGTACAGTTCACCAAGCTAATAAAAAAAGGGCAACTCTGAGACATTCGACTACACAAAATGTAAGACCCCAGCAAAGTAACCATGAATCAGTCCCTGCCCCAAAGATCACGAAAAATAGATAACTGAAAATTGGCAAATGGGTGCAAAAAAAGCAAGCAGGCAAAAAGAGCTAAAGAGACCAATAAAGAGACTATTCTTTTTCTTAATTCACTACCTAGGAGCAGGAAGTCTTTTAAAGAAATGTGAAAGCAAGGTGATACTCACTGATCTGGAGATGACTGTCCTTGGTTTTCAATGTCCAGAACACAACTTATATACTACTGATCAACACCATGCTGCAAAAATATGTTCCTCTAAGAAATTCTCTTGACAAAACCTAACAGAAGACAAGCTTTGAAATAAATAACTGTGTTCTTTTAGATGATGTTCTTTAAGTATAAAGACCCCTACAGGATTCCTATATTCTTGAGTCAATCCCTCTTGGACTTGGGAGAGGAATTTTAACACTTGGAAGCTTTGAAACACTTGCTCAGAGAACAAGCCACCACAATATCATTGCTCCCTCCCAAAATTCAGGTCAGTGCATTTAAACAACAGAGAGTGTCTGTAAATTAAGAGTCAGTTAAGTACTCATAAAAAAGTATTTTAGAAGTTCCCTGTGAATTATGAAGACAAACAACACTATGAGAGAGAAGTATTCTGAGCATGGCAAGCAGTAACTGTTTTCTTCAAAGGCAACATCGGCTGGGGATCCTTCACCTAGAAAGCGGAAGTTCCAAACTGACTGGAATATCAAAATAATTTAGAAGAAAACAAATATCAAGCAACTAGGTCAGCCTTCCTTAAAAGCAAAGGCTTGTGTCCATTTATGCACAGGCATTACGTAGCACAGCATAGGTTTCTGTCTCTTTCAAATCTGAACAGCATTTGATTTATCTTCCATGAACCCCACACTCCAAACAACTTAATCACCAGCATCTAGAAAGATTTTGATTATTGGACAGGCATATGCAAACACACTGAAAGCATATAATCAATTAAGATTAACCTGGTTGTAAGCTGCATAATTGGAAGCTAAATGGCACTAATTTATTTGTGGCAGGCAAGAAACTGGCAGTCCCAGTTGGATTTTAAAGTATCACAAGTAATCTGATAAGTCATATTCACAGAAGTCATTAAAATTGCATGCTCAGAATTTTATTTGCGAGGGTGTCCTTTCACAAGAGGACTTCAAGCATCTCCAATTATTTAATCAAATTTAAACACAACTAGCAGCTTTTGATCCCCCTGTTGCTAAGACTAACCTAGATTATTTCTTCCATTTATCTCATAGTAACCCTTCTTTACTCTCTTATCACCTTTAAGAACTGACAATTAAAAATAGTGTATCAGTACTTTAAATACTCCTCTGTTTTCTTTTTGAAAAACATTGGCGTATGAAGTAGCAGCAGTCCTTAATTCCAGTCACATTTTAAGACTACACACAGTTAGGGATAGTGTAAGCCACATCATCTCTGGGCTCTCACCAATGGATTTATGACCCTTGCAAGTCATTATTTGCTAAATAATTTCATCTGAATTGAAGCATGGAATCCAAATTTATATTCTGCAATTTCAACACATGAAGAAATATGTAGAGAATGGAACACTCTGCATAAGAAACTGAAAAAAATATGCCGTATGTGCACATGGTTTGGCTTTTTGTTTGTTCACTTTTTTGCCCTTACTGCAAGGAAGATATCTCTCTTGAATGCATTTGGAGAAATCTCAAGAATTTAAAGTTTTAAATTCAAATAAAACCATTTATAAACCACTTACAACTGGAAATAATCTTCAGAATGCTAAGCACCTAAATACATAGCATTCATCTTTATGAATCAGCATGAAATTATCCCTACCCTGTATGACTGTATTTCCATGAACAAGAAGAAAATTAAATTAAGGCTCATAGCCATCACAATTACATTAAGTTCTCAGCCTGATTGGGAATGTTCTCTCACCACTGAGATCTACGTGAAATCCAATTTCTGTGCAGTTCTTCGCATTTATTGTCTTGGCACTCTGCAAAGCAGTGTTACTACTTTCATGCAAAGAAACAGATGAAGGATAAAATACCTTTAAAACTTTCACCAGAGTTCTGAGGAGTTTGACAAAACAAGAAATTGAAGCCAGCCCCAGAGATCATTAGCTGAATGCCCCAGTAATGGGCTGCCTTTGCTCCACAGATGGAACCCGTACCAGTCACTCATTCAAACATCACCAAGTAAGACACCAACTGAATGCTCAAGATGCTTTTAATGTAGCACTCCCATGTCCGTGAGAAACCTGGCAAAGGAATGGTTTCCTTGTCTTGCAATTTCCCAGGCAAGACCTGAAGCCCTCCTCTACGGACAAACACACTGCAAATCCCAAAGGCTTCCAAGGATCCAAATTAAAAGTAAATTCTTTCTCTCTTCCAGCAAGCAGCTCTGATGCACAATTCATCCATTGTCTGATTGGATCCCAAATAATTTCCTCTAGACAGCAGTCACCACCTTCTGTTGTGGAACCAAGAATTTAATCAAGAGTTCTCTAGTACTCCTACAGGTCCTACAGGTGTTGATACAAGCTTGTGCTCTTAAGTTATGTTTTATAACTAGTACCTAGAGTCCAGACAAATCTGTGCATGTTCCTGACTACTTGCTTGAGCAATGAAGTTGCACTATTAGTTATCCATCCATCCATCCATCCATCCATCCATCCATCCATCCATCCATCCATCCATCCCATCCATCCTTATTTTCATGCCAATTCTGTGTACATGCACTTGGAAAAGGTGTGGCTAAGAATTGTGGTCCAGGCAAGATGGACAAAGCCAGACAGTGTCACTTCCACAGGAACAAAAAACTGATTACATGGAATGAAGCTGTTGTTTTATTAGAAAACTTCCAACCAAACTGGGACCTGCAGGTCATGATGCCTGCAGCTAGATTGGTCATTAAAGGCCCTTTATTTTTGTCCCAAACCTGAGACACGTTTCCCAAAAGATCATGCAGGTCTTGGAAAGGAAAATATATATGAACAGCTTTTAAATACATTGTTTTGAACAACCTTCATAACAGCAGTTCAATACATGAGTGGAAATCCTGGCAACAGCACAGGATTACCAAGCTCTGGTAAAGAAAACAAACGCAAAACAACATTCTCTACCACCCATAGTACAAAAGACAGGAGTTTTTAGTATTCCAGTGAAAATGAAGATAAAACAACAAATGGAGGCTACAGCAGCTTAAATTATAGGTATTTTTCCTCTCATTACCCATACCACTCAAGGAAAACCTCACTTACTGGATAAACCACAAGTACCTGACTATTCCCCTCTTCTCACATCTTAACAAGCTCAGCAGTACTTATGGCATTAGAATAGGATCAAAAATTCCTCTTCATCCCTGAAGGATGACAGCAGCAAGCATGGATCACAAAAATGGGGTAAGCAACTGCCATCTATGCATTGCTGCTTCAGTGTACAACTACAATTCATTTCTAATGTTAAGTGTTGTTCAGAAACCTTAACTGCCTTCTAGTTGTAGTAACAAATTCTGTTTTTTGTCATCCACCTAAAGGAAATAAAATTGGACAAGTGTGTCAGGGCAGAAAATGATTACAAAAGAACTGTAGAACTGGCATTGCAGGCATGAGTTGGCCTGCAGAATCTTAATTACAGTTGATAGTCAGAGAAGGAGAAACACCTATTCCTTATTACCTCAATACTAGACTGAATTTAAGGAAATATTTTTCTTGCCAAACGTACCAAATTGGTATGAAAGTTAGTTACAAATGGCACCATGGGTTTCTACACTTGCAAGACCTAAAATAATTAACAAGCACCAATCACACACAGATAAAACCAGTATTGAGGCTGGTAAGAGAGAGCAGAAGTGGCGAACAAGAACTCAGAAGTGTCTTTTGGTAAGGAACACAAAGGAACCCATGCAGAAGGCGACTGTACAAACAGTATGTATACACACCTCTTAGCCAGACTGCCAGAAAGAGGTGCGGTTTCTCAGAAAGATGCTCTTTATTTTTATTTTTATTTATTGTCTTTAGATGTGAGATTCCCATCCAGAAGTTCCCTGGCAAATGACTGAAGGCATGCAACACTGTATTTATTTTCCATAGATGTTTGTTCTCCAGATTGATTAAGACAGCAAAGTACACAACTGCCCAGAGAGCAGCAGAAACTGGGTCCAAGCATTCTAGTTCAGGTATTTTGGAACTGAGTCCCCCCACGCAGCCAACCGAGCTTAGAGAAGCAGGAAGTTATATCCCTCCCCAAACATGCCAAAGCATAGCGTGGGACTTAACATCGAGGTTCCTTTGGTTGTCTTTTTTTTTCTACATCTTTTCTAAACAGCTGCGATATCAGACTTGTTTGCTGCTCACAACTTCTCCAAAGAGCACCAAACACTGTGGCAAATTATCTTGCAAATTCCACTGTCAACCACTGGATTGCAAGAATGATTTCTAAACATCATTTGCTCTCTCCAGGGAGTGCTACTGACAAGAAGTCAGGAGCAGAGCAGCAGCGGCCTGGGAGCTCACAGACAGCATTGATTCACTGCACATTAGCACTGCGTTTATTTTTGAGCACATAACTGCTAGAAATGCATTCTATGTACACTGAAGTTTAGATTCTGGTTCAGTGACTTCTATCCCCTCAAGGAAAAAAATTCAAAGTCTAGCCTTTCCAGGATCTAGTGAGGGGGTTTGTTTTTTTAAAATGATGTGCATCTTATAGCCTATGCATATCTAAAGGAAGATGGAGCTGCCTGGCCCAAGAAGCATTTCCTCTCTGATTTTGGGACTAAATCTAGGTCATGACAGCTGTCAGCAAATATGGGCGCCCATCTTTAGAAAAACTTAGGAGCCATCATGTAACTGCATCCAATATGCAAAATAAAATTCAGCAGCTCTAGCAGGAAGAATAAGGTTCAAACAGACAGCCTGCGCAGGTGAGAAGTGCTATCTTTTGGCAGATCTTTATCCTTCTGGAGCACTAAACTGTCTTAATTTTGAAACAGAAACAAAAAGTAATTAAATAGTATTTCTGACACCCAACACACTGAAGAAGAATGCCAGGTGAGAGTTGTGCATTCAGGACCCTTTGCCAGCATTCTTCTTTATGTAATAACACAGATACACTGAAAACGATCACGCAAGAGGCTCTCAGAGTAGTTTCTGTACCTAGTCCAAGTTAGTGAGCTTAGATCAAACCACTATTCTCTTTACTTATTCTTTTTGTGACTGGGATAAGAAAATGTTTATCTTTTCTAATGGCTCACCCACAAAGCTTTTGCGTGGAGATGTACCATGAAATTATGCTGCAAACACATATCGTGCATGCACAATACTCGTTCCAGAGTATGATATTATTAAGGACCTTAAGTATAAATAGGCACATAAACACAGCCAAAGACAAAACCAAAGCAGAGCTTCTTTAGCCCTCTTATAACGCCAGTTAAAAAATTTTTAAAAAATTTTTTAAAAATTTTAAAAAAAGGTAAAAAAAAAAATAGGGCATTATTCAATCTTTGATTAGAAATCAATGCCAGGGGTTGTCTCTGCCTCCTGCACTTGGGACCGAACACATCGCTGGGGCAAACCCTCTGAAGCCAAGAGCCACCACAGACACCGGGCAAATTCGAGAACCGGTGAAAAACGGGCGGCTCGTGCAACGCAGCCTCCCCNCCGGGCGGGCAGCGGGGCTGGGGCCGACCAGTCCCGGCGGCCTCCACTCGCGGTGCCCCTTCCCCGCCCCGGGACCGG
>VZRL01006981.1:34861-49456 GCA_013397895.1 Origma solitaria | reverse complement strand
TATTATTATTATTATTATTACAGCTACCCCAGCCAAACGCTGCCTGGGAAGAAGCTGGAATCTGCAGTGCATCACTTGCAAGGATCTGGAGGGTCCCCAGGTGTCACCCTGCTGCCTGGTGACTCCCAGGACAGGGACAGTGTCACTCCAAGCCCTCTCCCACCTCCTGCCACACAGCCAAGAGCTCTCCCTCCTTGCCCAGCTGGAAGTGAGCCCTGATCCATTCCCAGACCTGTCAACCATTCCAGCGATATGAGGCGAGGAGCGGTGCCAGGCTCATACATAACACCCCACTGCCACCTCACAACAATTTACATTGCCAGTATTTTTATCCCCAAGCTCTTCCCAAGAAATTGAATCATTTGGGTTATCAACATTTTTCCACTGCACAATTTCATTTCCCTAAAAAGGGCCCATCTTTCCTTGAGAGAGAAGCAAATACCCTCAGAATTCAGAGCACCCTGTAAACATCTCAGGTCAGCCCTGACGAGGGCTGCAGGCACATCTCGGAGTCCTCCTCCTGTGACTGCCAGAGAAGGGAGACAGAAAGTCACCATCCTGCAGGAATTCAGGAGGAATTACTTCCCGGAAAGGGAAGTCAGACCTTGGCAGGGCTGCCCAGGGAGGTTTGGAGTGCCCATCCCTGCAGGTGTCCAAGGAAAGCCTGGAGGTGGCACTCAGAGCTCTGGGCTGGGGACAAGGTGGGCATCGGGCACAGCCTGGACTCCATGGGCTGAGAGGGCTTTTCCAACCTAAATGATGGCAGGATTTTGTAATGCAAATGGAGAGATCTCTTTTGTCAGATGTTAAGGAATAATGCAGAAATTAATCTTTCTAGCTCCAAAGGGGAAAACAAAAGTAGATTCTTGGCAAACTGGTGAAATATTTTGGTTGAGAATGGATTTTATCTACAAATTGTAAGTGTATCCAAGTGTTTTTCACTCAGCAGCTTGAGCCAGGGGATGTCTCACGAAGCGGAAACAGCTCTTTGGGTGTGTGTGACAATGGTGAACCCCCAATGAGTTGGGATCACTGCCTCCAAGGCCTCTGTGTGTCCTGCTTTGCCTTCAGTCAGAGATCCCAAAAAGCACCGAACAAATGAGGGCAGGAGGGAACAAAGGGAATGGTGATGAATGAGCACGGAGTTATGCAAAATCCTGATGTTAAAGGAGTTGTTTTACTCATGTGCTGCCACTTGGGAGGGTGTCCTGGCGCTGCAGAGCTGCCCCTTGGTGGGGAGCCTTCCACAGCTCCTGTCCCTTTGCTGTTCCTCATGGCTGGCATGGGATGGGCTCCTGGCACGCCGCCATTCGGGAACTGAGGGGCTGGCTTCATAGGATCATGGAATCACAGACTGCTTTGGGTGGGAAGGGACCTTAAAGCCCCTTCAGTGTCACCTCTGCCATGGGCAGGGACACCTCCCACTGTCCCAGGCTGCTCCAAGCTTGGCCTCGAGCTCCAGGATTTATATAGGAAGCATTTCCTTTCCTCCACTGGGGTTCCTCACCATCCTTTGTGCCTCCACCATTCCTCTGAAGAGGAATCCACAAAGATCCTGGGTTCAATATTTGCTGTGTTAAAGATGAGTATGGGAATTATTCCGTCTTGGAAGCAAAGACAGAGTGTGTTCCACAGGAGTCTGAGGTGGGAGCCTAAGGAGGTGGAGAGAGCTCTGAAACAACTGAGGAGCTCACGACTCTCTTCCACCGGCACACTGAATCCCAGAATCCCCCAAATACTGACCTTGGAAAAGCTCTCTGGGATCACCGAGTCCAGGCTGTGCCCCATGCCCCACCTTGTCCCCAGCGCAGAGCACTGAGTGCCACCTCCAGGAATTCTTTGGACCCCTGCAGGGATGGGCACTCCAAACCTTCCTGGGCAGCCCCTGCTAAGGCCTGAGCACCATTTCCAGGAGGAAATTCCCCCCAGAGCTGCCCCAGGATTCCAGGGGTCCCTCAGCAGGGCCAGCACAGGGGACAGTCCCTGCCCTGGGGCTGTGCCCACACCGGGGCTGGCACAGCCCAGGGGCCATCGGCCTCCTGCCCCCCCGGGCACCCCTGGGCTCGTGTCCAGCGCTGGCACAGCATTCCCAGGCCCTTCCCCAGCTTCCCAGCCCCTCTGCCCCAGCCTGGAGCGCTCCAGGGGCTCGGGGTGCCCCAGGGGCAGGAGCTGGCACTTGGCCTGGGTGTCCCTCACCTCGCCGGCCTCACCCCACAGATCCAGCCTGTCCCCATCCCTCTGCAGAGGTCCCACATCCCACCCAAGCCAGTGCCAGCCGACATTCCCTGGGCACCAGCAGTAAGCCCCAGGCACTGCGGGTGCTGCTCTGCATGGAAAGGGGCTCTGTCAGGATTTTTTTTTAATAAAAAACTGCCCTGGCAATAAACCCTTGAAGGCCTCTGTGTTGGACAACTGTGCACTCGAAATGAAGAGCTCCTTCTAATCCTTCCCTGCGTCTGAAGCTCCCAAAGAAAGAGATAATATCAGAGTACTTTGTTTTGATCATCAACCTTATCCTCACCCAGTATCTCGTTAAGCAGCCTCCTAATTGCTGCCCTACCCCATGCTAAGGACAGAATTTGCACAGCTTCTTGATTTAAATGTTACTGTTTAAATTAACTGCTCCACACCCAGACACGAAGAAACCGCAGCGCTTCAAAAGCTGCAGGAAAAAGCTGCAGAAAAGGATCCCAGAAGCCCTGGGAAAGGAACGGCACAAAAAAGGCCTCCTTTAACAGCTCAGTCAGTGCACATGGAGCTCAACACATCCCTAAAATTCACCTCCAAGGGCTCCCGGGCTCACATCAGCTCTGAGGGCAGAGGAATCTCCCAATTCTGGACCTGTATTTCAGCACTAATTCGGCAGGATCGGTGTTTCCAGCGGCCCCTCTGTGCTGACAGCCCCAGGGAAGCAACACCAGCAGCAGGAACCCCGGGGGAATTCGGGGCTTCGCATTAAACATTAACCTTTGAGTGTGAGATTTGCAACTGCATTTGAATATTAAACCAGCCAAACAAAGTGCCGGGGCGCTTGAAGTGCTGATTTCCATCCCTTGCAGGACTCCAGGCTCCTCCCTCTCCCGCCTGCCTGGATCACTTTGATGCCACTCAGGGCTGGCTACCCCGTCTGCTTTAAGCAACAAGTGACATTTTTTCCTGGGTCACCACAGCTGAACCCCTTGGAAATCATTGTTAATACCCAGACTGGGATCTCCAGTCAGGGGGCTGGAATTACCGGGGTGCACAAGCACCGTTTCACAGAAATCCCACTTTGTCAAAGTCCTTCCACGGACTTTGGATATTTCCATCTTTGCTGCCCCCACAGAATAAGGCAATATCACAAAAGACACTTCTGGGTGCTCAGACTGAGGGCCACAGAGCAGCAGCATTTGCAAACTGAGAATTCCTGCTGCACCCCACGGGGAGATCAAGAGCTGCCCGTTCCACAGACACCTATTTGATCAGCACACGGCTTCAAGTGAGCCAGAAAAACAACTGCAGTGCTCCTTTCCTGCTCCTTCATCCCAGTTCAAAGCCTCCAAGGTGAGTCTGTGTCTGTACCTGCACTACAACAGCCCAGCCTGTCACACACTGCAGCTTTTCCCAGAATATTCCACCGTTCCTCCATCCAACGGACACGGAACTGAGGCCCGAACGAAGCAGAGCCCTCCAAAAGGACATTAAATGCATTTTCATTTCCTCGAGCTTTCAGGGCATTACAGACACAGTCCATGCAAAGTTTAAGCAGTTTTGCAGTTAAGAGAAATAAAGATACTTCAGAAGCAGCACAGAATGGAAAAGCCCTCCCAGCCCATGGAGTCCAGGCTGTGCCCAATCCCCACCTTGTTCCCAGCTCAGAGCTCTGAGTGCCACGGGCAGGCCTTCCCTGGACACCTGCAGGGATGGGCACTCCAAACCTCCCTGGGCAGCCCTGCCAAGGCCTGACCACCCTTTCCATGGAGAAATTCCTCCTTCTTAACCCAGTTCCTCAAATTCGGGTAAAACATCTTCTCCAGGACAAGGCACCACCAGCCTGTTTTCCCTGCATGGTACCACTTAAACTCTGTTTATGGGTCAGGCTTCATCCATCATAAAACATCCCAAAAGGGAAACAATCCCTGGGAACTCTCAGACCCACCCTTAGGAGGTTCCATGGGTTTTACCTGGACAAAGAAGCATCAAAGCTCAGCCTGCTCTGGGAACCCCAAGGCAGCAGGACACTGGGAAGCTGCTGACCTGAGGCCAGAGTTTGCTGGGTATTTAACCTGTACTGCTGGGAAAAATGGGTTTCCTTTTTCATGCAGTATTAGCAGGAAAAAGAATAACCAGCCAGATCATTCCCCCAGCTGGCTTCCAACATAGCTGCAGGAATATCTGAGCAGGGAGGGAGGGCAGGGCAGTGGAGAAGGATGGAGCAGCAGGAAGGGCACAGGGCTCTGGCTGAAATGCCCATCCAGCTCCAGCTTGGAGCACTGATTCCAAGCAGTCACTCACACTGGCACTGAATTCCCTTAATCATAACCAAAACCGCTCATAAAACCCATGGAATCTGTAAGGTGAACATTTCAAATGACTGAAAAGGATGACATTTATTTTTCCAAGTTTAATAAAGAATCCTAGGGATTGTATCAATATTGGGAAAATAACTGAACATCCACCTTGGACAAAGGATCAATAGTTCTCTTGACCACAGAAGCATGGAATGGTTTGGGTGTAGCTTGGAGTCACCTGCTCCAGGGAAGGTCCCTGCCCTTGGCAGGGGTTGGAATGAGATGGGCTTGAAAGTCCCCTCCCATCCAAACCATCCTGGAATTCCATGATTCCCCTCAGGAGCCTGAATGGGCCAATCCACAGGAACTGCAGTGATTCCCTCAGAAGGAACTGCCTCTCAATCATTAAAAACTGAACCCAGCAGGGCACTGCTCCTTTTATCCAGGGCCCTTGAGATCTTCCTGGTTCTCCCAGCACTGGCTCTGCTGGTTGGCTGGTGGTGATCCCACCTGCTTTCCCAAAATAACACATTCCTGACCAGGGCACAGTCCACAGCTCTAAACAAACCAGGATTACACAACAGGATTTTCCCCACATGGCCAAAGTCTCCTGTGCCCATCAGGTGATCCCGTCTCACTTCACTGCTCCTCGGAAAACTCCAGCTCAGATCCAAACCCCAAGGATACACTCAATACTCTTCCTTGCTGTTCTCTTCTAAAACTAAAAATAACTCAACACTTTTGTTCTTGGGAACCGCACCACTTCATTCCAGCATTTGCTTCCAGGTATTTGAAAAAATATCACAGAGAAGCTCAAAGAATCCCAGGATCACTGAGGTTGGAAAAGCCCTCCCAGGCCATGGAGTCCAGGCTGTGTCCAAGGCCCACCTTGTCACCAGCCCAGAGCACTGAGTGCCACCTCCAGGGATGGGGAATCCAGACCTCCTGGGGAGGCCCTTTCCAAGGCCTGAGCACCCTTTCCATGCAGAAATTCCTCCACATGTCCAAAATTCACCTGTGAAAAACGATGCTGAAGTGGCCATTTTCTTCCTGCAAGACACAACATTCCTCAGCAGAGCTGCTGTTGGAAACGGAGGGAAAAGCAGGAGCAGGGAGGCCATAGACACACTGGAAGCACTCCCCACATTAACACCAATGCCCAGTACCAGTCATTTCATGTGTCAGAACAAAGGTGACAGAAGGGAAGGAAAACAGAAATTGCCTGTTTTGCAAGAGGAAGTTACGGTGTAACAGCCATGAAATCGGGTGCGCAGTTACTGCTGGCACCACATCCCAAAACCCCACACCAGCATCTGGCATCCTCAAGTGCCTTCACATCTTTTGGAAGCTCCTCTGCTGCTTCACCCTTGAGTCTTCAGAGCCCTCAGTCACACGCAGCAGTCTGGGACTGGCCATAACTAAATGGTTCTTCTCCAAAGCAGTAGGAAAAAACTCAATAAAATATTGATGAACTTCTGAGCTTCGGGTCCTCCCCACGGCAAGCACTGAAGAAGGTGGAGGAACCCTGTCCTCTGCCTTAAGGACCCCAAAGCCCACCCAGTGCCACCCCTGCCATGGCAGGGACACCTCCCACTGCCCCAGGCTGCTCCAAGCTCCAATGTCCAGCCTGGCCTGGGACACTGCAGGGATCCAGGGGCAGCCACAGCTGCTCTGGGCACCTGTGCCAGGGCCTCTCCACCATCCCAGGGAGGAGTTTTTCCCCAATATCCCAACTATCCCTGCCCTCTGGCACTGGGAAGCCATTCCCTGTGTCTTGGCACTCCAGGGCCTGATTCAGGGTCTCTCTCTGGCTCTCAGATCCTTCAGATCTTGGAAAGTGCTGTGAGGTGTCCACACGACCTTCCCTTCCCCAGGCTCAACATTCCCAACTCTCCCAACCTGCCTCTAGAGATGCTCCAGTCTCTGTATGGATCTGTTCGGCTCCTCTGGACTTGCTCCAGCAGCTCCATGTCCTGCTGAGGCCAGGAGCACCAGAGCAGTGCCCTACACTCCTCTCAGAACTGAAAACCAACTGTGCTAGGCATGTGCAGGACAGTGACTTCAATTTGGTTCAGTGCTTTGGCCTTAGAGAGATCTCCGTGGTTCTGAACCTCTTCCTGCTTCCAGCACCAAACTCATCCATCCACTGTGGAAGAGGCAGAAGGCTCCCCAGGCAGAGCTCAGAGTCTGGACATGGCAAAACATCCCATGTCTCACAGCCACGGAATCATTCAGGCTGGAAAAGCCCTCGAACATCACCCAGCCCAATCTCCTGTCTCGAGCAGCTCCCAGGCCACCTGAGCCAGGTGAGGAGGTCCTGTCCCAGCCCTGCCCTGCAGGTGTCCCCTGCCCCAGGCTGGGTCTCACCCAAGGTGCAGATATTTATCCTGAGAATGACTAATCTCAATTAGTCACCCAGATTCCCTGAGCAGCAGGAGACGAGTGAGCACTTCTCCAGCACAACTCATCTTTATTTCAGACTCCTGCACCGACAGGGAATAAGCATCTGGCTCCTCCACTGACTAAAACAGGAACCCTGAATGGTTACCGCGGAAGGAGGGATTTATATCACATAGGTGTGAACTTTGGGCGAGGCTCCAGCCCCTGGAAAGTGAAGGCAGAGTCTGAAACAGTGTCAGGGAGAGGGGAAATACTTAGAAAGTAATGGAAGAAAATTTAGGCTATACCAGGGACAATGCAATGGTAAAGAATGATACAGTAAATTAGGGAACCACAGAATGGTTTGAGTGGGAAGGGATTTTAAAGACCATCTCATTCCAACGATGGCAGCGAACAAGGACTAGAAGATGCAGAAATAGTAAATAACAACTGAGCACAGAGAAAAACAATCTTCCAATTGAAAAATAAAAAGGAAAGAAGCCACAGGGCTAAGCTGAAAAAACATCCTTCAGTGGTTTTTAATTTGCTAAATGGTGCAGCCTGAGCACCTGCTCAGCAGGAATGGGGTGTCCTGGCTCAGGGGCTGAGCCCCCAGGATGACCTGGATATTCCATTCCCCGGGCTGAGCTTGATTTAAACTAACACGGAATCATGGCTGTTGGCAACACCGCTGCAGCCCCACTGCTGCAATCCTGTCACATTCCAACCCCACATTGCAACTGCCTGGCAAAACTTCCAGCAGTGGGACTCATGTTCAGTGAAACAGAAGTGCAGCGTCATGGGATCGTTGGGTGGGAAGGGACCCCAAAGCCCCCCCAGTGCCACCCCTGCCATGGCAGGGACACCTGCCACTGTCCCAGGCTGCCCCAAGCCCCAATGTCCAGCCTGGCCTGGGACACTGCAGGGATCCAGGGGCAGCCACAGCTGCTCTGGCAATTCCAGCCCAGCCCCTCCCCCCCCTCCCAGCCAGCAATTCCCAATTCCCAAGATCCCATCTGGCCCTGCCCTCTGCCACTGGGAAGCCATTCCCTGCCTCCTGTCCCTGCACGCCTTGTCCCCAGTCCCTCTGCAGCTCTCCTGGAGCCCTTCAGGCCCTGCCAGGGGCTCGCAGCTCTCCCTGGGTCCTTCCCTTCTCCAGGGGAACATTCCCAGCTCTCCCAGGCTGGCTCCAGAGCAGAGGGGCTCCAGCATCTCCATGGCCTCTCTGGATTCACTCCAGCAGCCCCACATTGCTCTGCTGTTGGGAGCTGCAGACTCTGAGATGAAGCAGCAGAAGTTCTCAGGAAGGGGAGGTGCCTGTGCCAGCCCTGCTCCCTGTGAGCCGGGCACCAGCACAGCCCCACCAGGAACATGCTGCACCACAACGCTGCCAGTGCCATCCAACCACGCCCTGCTTAAATCCCCGGGACAGCCCTGGCCCTGTCACTCTGCTCCTTCCTGGGCCCCGCGTCCCTGTGCCCTCGCCGGGGCCAGCACTGCCGTGCAGCTCCCAGGGCACTGGAGGCTGCTCCAGCTGCGGCGCTCCTGGCGCTGGCCCCGCGCCCACGGCTCTGCCGCTGCCATCCCGCACGGACACGGTGCCAGCACAGGGCACCTGGCCTTGTGCCTGCTCCTGGCGCTGTGCTACCGTGCCCTTCGTCCTCTGCCTCGGGGACATGGGGACAGTTTGCAACCTGTGAGCTCACAGGCTCAATTATCCTTCTCAAAGAAAAGAAATCCATCTTAACATAAAAGAATTCAATTAAACGGCGTCCCGGGGGATCTGCCGAGGGAAGAAAACACAAACAGCTAAGGAAACACAACCTTCTCATCCCACCCCGCTGCACAGCCAGGCAAGGAGCTGGAATGAGCTCCAGGCTGTGCAAGGCTACGAGGAACGGCAGGAAAGGAAGAAACTGCCACATGGAACAGAACCCAAATGTCACAGCAGAGCCAGCAGTGCCTTCTCTGAGGTGTGACAGAACTCAGACCCTGCAAGGAATCAAAGGCAAAACTGAAACTGAAGTCGCTTCTTGTGCTCTATTTCCTTCTTCCTTCCTGTGGCTGCAGCAGCCAGACCATCCCCACTCCTGCAGCTTGGTGTCTCTCCCAATGCCAGGCTCCGCTCTGCTGCCACTGCTCTGAAAGCTGCCCAGGGAAATCAGAATCAAAGTGACTCCAGAGTCATCAGTGTCACTCCAGGCCACAGAGCTGCAAGCAGCAGCAAACCGCAGGACTATAATTCCATTTAAACCCTAGTTTACCAGCACAGGCACTCTGGAAAGGCAGCAGGGGCACTGCCAGCCCCACACAAACCCTCAGCTGAGCAATCCAGATGTTTGGGAAATCCTCCCTGCAAAGCCACCAAAGCCAAAGTACCACAGGGCTCCAGCTCAGGCCCAGTTCTCTTCAGCACCTTCACAGGAGAGCTGGATGAAGCTCAAAGGGACACCAGGGGAGTCTGCAGATGGTACACAACTGCGAAGAGCTGCTGATGCCTCAAAGGCAGAGAGGCCCTGCAGAGACCTGGACAAATCTGAGGGCTGGGAATCACCAACTGTGTGAAGTTTAACACCAAACACATGCCAGATTCTGCAGCTGGGACAGGACAGTCCTGGATGCGTGGACAGGCTGAGATGGAGAAGCTGGAGAGCAGCTCTGGGAAAGGACCTGGGGGTCCTGGTGGATGGCAAGGTTGTTCTGAGGCAGCTGTGCCCTGGAGCCAGGAGGGACATCCCTGTCCTGGGGGCCATCCAGGGACAGCATGGAGGGAGGCGATTGTTCTGCTCTGCACTGGGGAGGCCTCATCTCCAGTCCCAGGACTGGGAACCTCAATATAAAAAAAATACAAAGCTGTCGGAGAGCATCCAAAGGAGGGACATGGGGATGGGAATGGTCCAGAGGAGCCACATGCAAAGCAGCTGAGGGCACATGGAATGTTCAACTGGAGAAGAGGAGACTGAGCTCAGACCTCCCCAGGGGCTGCAGCTTCATCCCGAGGGACAGCTCTGATCCCTGTGACAGGGACAGGACTGAGGGAACGGCTAGAGCTGTGCCAGGGCAGGGTCAGGCTGGAGATCAGGAAAAGGTTCTTCCCCAGAGGGTGGTGGGCACTGAACAGCTCCCCAGGGAATGGGCACAGCTCCAGAGCTCCAGGAGTGTTTGGCCAATGCTCCCAGGGATGCACAGGGTGGGATTGTTGGGGTGTCTGAGCAGGGCCAGGAGCTGATCCATGATCCCTGTGGGTCCCTCCCAGCTCAGGAGATTCTGTGGAAAGCTGTGCCAGAGAAGTTTCTCGCTGCACCCCGGCCAGGGAAGAGCTCTGAGTTCTGCCTCCCCCAGGGACTCCCTGCCCTTTGCCATTTCCCCAGGAGGTTTTTTTCTCACGCCTTCCAGCTTCCCCTCCTGCCCAGGTCAGCCCCGTGTCCTCAGGCAGCCCCGGCTGACTCCAGGGGAAGGAATGGGCTGTGTGGGGGCTGTGACACTGGGGACAGCCACCCCCGCAGCACTCCCAGCTCTCAGGTAACAGGTGGACACAGGAAAGAGAAACTGAGAGGGACAATGAGGAGCAATCCCAGCCCAGCAGCTGCAGAGCTGCCAGCTCAGGCTGAGGAGCTGCACTTCCTCCTGACATCACCTCACCCTCGCTGTGGTGATAGCCCCCGGTCACAGCTCAGTGCCACGTGGGGTTTGGTTTAAAGGCGCCCCTGCCAAAAATGACAATTCTGGCCAGGCTTCAGGCCCTGCAGACATTTATTATTGTCACTGCTTGAGGTGCCTCTGCTTCCTGTGGGACTAACAGGCACTGACAAACACAAAGATGGAACATCCAGCTTCCCACTTCCACTCCTCATCCAACACCAATATGTGTGGCACTCAAATTCCACCTAAGTCTGAGCCTTTTTCGTCTGAGATTTTTAAGCCTGGCTGTGAAAGCTTCATTTCCTGAGATAACTGATATTTATTTGCCCAAGTTTCCCTCCAAACCAGAGTTAAGGTGCAGGTAAAAATAGCCCAGGCGGGTGATAATAATGTCAGTATTGGTTATTGCAGTGCTGGTGGCTGGGGAGGATCAAAACAAGGAGCAGGGAAGTCCACCAGGATCGAGGGGAGGATGGTGGGGGGAACAGGGACCAGAGAGGGAAAGAGAAAAGCTCAAGTAGAGAAACACAGCAGCGGCCAGGAAAGACAACACACTCCTGCTTCCAGTAATATTGAATCAAAGGAGACACTTAAGAGCCTTTGTTGCTACTCCTGGTCACACAGAGGCCACATTCCTGCCCTGAGCCTTCCATAAACCCCTGACATCTGTGGATTTTCCACAAAAAGGAGGTAAAACCGCTGCAGCCCACAAATGTAATTAGGAGCAGGGCTGTGTTCCCCATAAATAGGGCCAGGAGTGAGGGACTGCTGCTCCCGGCTGAGGCTCCGTGTCTGACAGCCTGGCCCGAGCGCTGCCGTCACTCATTAACTCACTCTATTAACTCCTCAATTAGTTCTTCAGGAATTCTGCATCCAGCAAAACAAGACCTCCCACAAACCTTCCTCCCTGTAAAGTTCTCTGAAGTTCTGTCAACCTGGCACAGGCTCCCTAGGGAATGGTCCTAGTTCTGAGGCTGCCAGAGCTCCAGGAGCATTTGGACAATGCTCCCAGGCACAGGCTGGGATTTGGGGGGTCCTGGGCAGGGCCAGGAGTTGGACTCGATGATCCCTGCAGGTCCTTTCCCACTTGGGATATTCCTTGATCCTATGATTGAACCACCCAGCTCCTCCTTTGCTCTCAGCTCACCGACCTCACCCATTTCTCCTGCACCATTTGCACCCAAATTTCCCAGTTATTCTTGTTCTACTCCTGTTCCAAACCCAAGATTTACTCCAACAAGAGACTCTCCTATTTCCTGGCATTCCAGTTTGCCCATTTTTATGGTTGAGCTGCAGCTCCTGCCCTTCAGGCACTCTGACTTGCAGCCCCTGTTAAACCATGCTGCTGGATGACATCCATGGAGTCACGATCCCGAGCACAGGATCCACGGCTGTTCCACCTGCACCTGCACACCGGGGGGTCAGCAAGGAGAGCAGGAAAGCTCATCCCTCTGTTCCCAGCCCCAAGCTCTGGTGACCAGGGACAGGACTGAGGGAACGGCTGGAGCTGTGCCAGGGCAGGGTCAGGTTGGAGATCAGGAAAAGGTTCTTCCCCAGAGGGTGGTGGGCACTGAACAGCTCCCCAGGGAATGGGCACAGCTCCAGAGCTCCAGGAGTGTTTGGCCAATGCTCCCAGGGATGCACAGGGTGGGATTGTTGGGGTGTCTGAGCAGGGCCAGGAGCTGATCCATGATCCCTGTGGGTCCCTTCCAGCTCAGGAGATTCTGTGGTTCTGTGATGCTGGAATTCCTCTGTACCACTGCTGGGCTTCAGGAAGAAAAGTTTTGGATCCCCTTTGCCACCATAAAACTCAGTGGACACCTTGAACGAAGCAGTCCTTGCACAGAGCATGGAAAACCACCACAGAAAAACACTGGGATATCTCCCTACCAAAGTTGAGAAGAAGCATTAAGGACCCAACCCCCCCTTCTTGCTCAGGATCTCAGTGTGTGGGGAGGGCAGGGATGGGATTCCCTCCAGCTGCCTCCCAATCCAACCAGGAAACTGTGATCAGGACTGGAGGATCCCACTCTGGAACACGGCCCGGCCCCTCAGCCCCCTGTTCCCCAGGGAAGCTCTGCCAACAGCGGCCTCGAGCTTCCCAAAAATCCTGTAAGCCCACAGAGTGCTTTTCTCCTGGTAACAAACCCCCGAGCTGCAGCTCTCACACAGCGCTGCCTCTTCGTTATTATTTTTGACAGTTTCCAATTTGTGAAGTCAGAAATCCACCCTGTCCCTCCCACAGCACACGCAAAGCTCCTGGAACACCAGGCTGAGCAGGAGATGCTCCACAGCTCCTGCATCCCACAACAAACCTTCCCCCCAGGGCGAGGGTCTGCAGGAACCTCTCCTGCACCACCTGCCCCACGGGCACCTGCTGCAGCACCACCAATCTGTCACCACTGCCAGCCAGGACGCTGTCCCACATCCCTGGACTACAGCGTTAATTCAAAGAAAGTGAAAAAATCACCAAGAATATCGGAGAACAAGCCTTAGTTTCAGCCAGTTTGTTTCTACCCAGGCCTCATCACCTTCTCCCAAGCTAATGTCATGCAGGCGAGCCCAGGCCACGATGTGCTCCCACTGACAGCCCAAAATTTAACTTTGCTTCCCATGAGATCACCGTTGGTTGCCATGGAAATCCCTATACTACCATCCACAAGGATTTTTTTTACCACTGAAGTATTTTGGCAGTATGTTCGCTTTTAAGTGTCAGAGTAATAAGAGAAAACATAAATGTTTCTTCTCTAATCAGGCTTTAAACAGAGCTTTATAACCCAAATCTGCTCCCAAGAGCTTGGTTCAAACCTGTGAGGCTGGGCAGGGCTAGAATCACCACCTTCGCCTTTCCAAGAGACCAAATGAACAAGGAAAACAACCTTCAAGTTTTTAAAACATGAATTTCCAAGCAGGGAGCAAGCAAGGAAAAATGTCTCAGGCCCCTCTGAGTTCTCTCAGTTTCTTTTTTTCACTTCCTAGTTTGGGTTTTTTTTTTTTTTAGCTGGTGAAAAACAAGGCCCTCAAATTCAGCAGGGCCCTCCCAGCCTCTGCCAGGAGCCGCTTGCCTGTCAGATCAATCTTGTGGTGATTCCAGCAGGGGCCTCGACTCCTACCCTGGTTTCTGGTCGTTAATAAAACCAGCATGGTGACATTTATGGCCAAATTCTGCACCCGGAGGTTGGCAGGTCCCCAGGAGGGTGACACCCCTGGGAAGCCGATCCCCCTTCTGTGACCCCTGCGAGGGACCTGACTCCTGGAAGGGTGACCTGACCCCGGGAAGGGACCAGACCCTCGGGAGCAGGACCCTGACCACTGATCCCTCTCCTCTCACCTCCGGGACGGACATGGCCCCCGGGAACAGGACGAGACACCTGGAGAACGGACCAGACCCTTGGGAAAGGGACCAGATCCCCAGGAAGGGGATCCGACCCCTGGGAAGGGGACCAGACCCCTGGGAGGGCAATCTGACCCTCGGGAAGGGGACCAGACAGCCGAGAGGGACTTGACCCATAGGAGGGGAACCAGACCCCCGGGAAGGGGGAACCCTTAGAAGGGTGATCTGACCCCCAGAAGACGGACCTGGCCCCCGGAAGGGACCTGACCTCCGGGACTGACCTGACCCCCAGAAGGGGACAAGAACCTCGAGAGCGGAACCTGACCCTCGGAAAGGCGACCAGACCCCCAAGGGCGTGATGTGACCCCCGGGCAGGGGACCCCCGGAAGGCGACCAGATCCTCGGGAGTGCGCTCTGAGCCCTGAGAGGGAACTGAGCCCCAGGAAGCGTGACCTGACCCCTGACCTTGCCACGGGCACCCCTCCCGACAGCTCCGGCCACTCCCGGCCGTTCAGGTGTGATCCAGGACCACCTGGAGCCCGCAGCCCCATCCCCCAGCCCCGCCAGCCCGCCCCGCACGCACCAAAACACGGCAAAAGGAAACTGTCACGCGCAGAGCAGTCGGATTTAACCCAGATCTGCACGGAACGAGGCGACGGGGCCACGGCCCGGCCCCGGACAGTGGCTCGGAAGAGGTGGTTTTTAACCCCTCAAACGGTGCCGAACCCCCGGAGCGCGGGGGACGGCTCC
>VZRL01006981.1:3674-25646 GCA_013397895.1 Origma solitaria | reverse complement strand
TGGGATCTTTGGGGTCAGGGAGGAGCTGTGGGGCACAGGGCTGTGGGGCACGGGGCTGTGGGATCCTTGGGGCTGTGGGGCACAGGGCTGTGGGATCCTTGGGGTTGGGGAGGAGCTGTGGGGCACGGGGCTGTGGGGCACAGGGCTGTGGGGCTGACGGGCTGTGCTCTCTCTGCAGCTCGTGTATCCGCACGACTTCAGGCTCACCGAGAAGGAGGTAACTCTTGGTTCCCGTTCCCTCCCGCGGGAGCCGCTCTGGCAGGGCTCTCACGGGCGGTACTTTCTTGCAGAAAACGAGCATCTGCTACCTGTCCTTCCCAGACTCCTACTCAGGTAGGTGACCCCAGGGGTGTCTCGGGGCAGGATGAGGGGACAGTGCCCGGCCCTGGGGCTGGGCCAGGGGCTCCTGGTGCTGATGGCTCCTGTGCCCTGCTGGGGAGGCCTCCAGGAAATTCCCGATGGAACCAGGAGGGTGAATTCCCAGGGCTGGCAGCTGTCACGTTCCTGACTTTGGGAATGCCCAGGGAAGGCAGGAGCTGGGGATGGGACACTTCCCAGCAAGAACGTCCCAAACCTGTGTTTATAAACCACAAAGGGACAATGAGAAATAAATCTGCTCATCCAGCCAGGCCCTGGGGCTTTAAGGGCTGGGTTTTTACACCTTCATGGAATCCTGGAACGCTTTGGGTGGGAAGGGACTTCAAAGCCCATCCAGGGACACCTGCCACTGTCCCAGGCTGCTCCAAGCCCCAAAGTCCAGCGTGGCCTGGGACACTGCAGGGATCCAGGGGCAGCCACAGCTGCTCTGGGCACCTGTGCCAAGGCCTCCCATCCTCGCAGGGAAGAGTTTTTTCCTCTAATTCCCTTTCCATTTTCCTTCCCATTACCCTTCCTTTCCTTTCCCTTCCTCTTCCTCTTTCCCTTTCCCTTTCCCTTTCCCTTTCCCTTTCCCTTTCCTTTTCCCTGTCCCCTTCCCTTTCCCTGTCCCTGTCCCTTTACCTTTCCCTTCCTTTTTCCCTTTCCCTTTCCCTTTCCCCTCCCTCTGGGATTTCTCTCCTTTGGTTTCTCCCCCGTCCCTCCCGTTCCCGGTTGGATTTCCCGTCCCCATCCCCGCTGCAGTGGGGCCATTCCCGGCTCCCAGCCCCTGTCCCCTGTCTCCTGGGCTGTCTCTGTCCCAGGTGGCCTCGGGGACACGCAGTTCAGCTTCCGGCTGCGCCAGGCAGGGGGACCCCGCAGTTCCCCATTCCAGGATGACGGGAGGTACAACCGGGAGGCGCCGGTGACGCTGCAGGTGGGTGCTGGCCCTGCCCTTGCCTGCAGGGGAAAAGCCAAGGATTCCCGGGATTCGGTGTCCCTGTGGAAAACACTGCTTTCCTGTGGCTGTGGGAACAGTGAGAAGAGGAGGATTGAGCACGGGGCTTTCCTTCTGTGCTCACGGGAGAGGGAACTGCGGGGAGAGGGAATGGGATCAGGGGATCAAAGATGGGACTGAGCAGGGAAGAGGGAACTGAGCTGAGCCAGGGGGACTCCAGCAATGCTGGGAGAGGGAACTGAGCAGGGACACCTGCCACTGTCCCAGGCTGCTCCAAGCCCCAATGTCCAGCCTGGCCTGGGACACTGCAGGGATCCAGGGGCAGCCACAGCTGCTCTGGCAATTCCAGCCCAGCCCCTGCCCACCCTCCCAGCCAGCAATTCCCAATTCCCAAGATCCCATCTGGCCCTGCCCTCTGCCACTGGGAAGCCATTCCCTGCCTCCTGTCCCTGCAGGCCTTGTCCCCAGTCCCTCTGCAGCTCTCCTGGAGCCCTTCAGGCCCTGCCAGGGGCTCGCAGCTCTCCCTGGGTCCTTCCCTTCTCCAGGGAACATTCCCAGCTCTCCCAGCCTGGCTCCAGTTGTGTCCCCATGGAAAGCTCTCCCGGAGGGCTGTGATGGAGGCTGGGATGTGTCAGAGCAGGGGAGGTGGCTCACGAGGGATTGGTGGCAGTGGGGCTAGGCTGTCCCTCACTGTCCCTCTCTGTCCCTCTCTGTCCCTCTCTGTCCCTCCCTGTCCCATCCCTCTCTGTCCCTGTCCCCGCAGCGAGAGGCCGCTCACTATTTCGGGTACGTGTACTTCCGGCAGGTCAAGGACAGCTCCATGAGGAGGGGCTACTTCCAGAAGGTCAGTGCTGAATGCAGAATCCTCCCTGTGGCTGGAAAAGCCCTCCCAGCCCATGGAGTCCAGGCCGTGCCCAATCCCCACCTTGTCCCCAGCCCAGAGCTCTGAGTGTCACCTCCAGGAATTCTCTGGACACCTGCAGGGATGGGCACTCCAAACCTCCCTGGGCAGCCCTGCCAAGGCCTGACCACCCTTTCCATGAGGAAATTCTTCCTCATGTCCAACCCGAGCTTCCCCTGGCCCAGCCTGCGGCCATTCCCTCAGGTCCTGTGCTGTCCGTGGGGACATGTCTGTCCCAGCACTGAGCACAGTGTCCTCCACCTGCAGGAGTTCCTTTCAGACACCTGCTCATGCAGAAATGAGATTTTCCATCTCCACTGAACCATCTCCACTGATTGCTCAGGAGATGAATTGTCACACTTGGATGAGATTTTGATTCAAATTTCCAAGTTTTGTTCCTTTGTCCTTCCCCAGAGTTCCTTGACTTGGTTTGTCTGCCCAATTCCCATTTCAGGAGCTGCTCCTTTGTGCTCCTCCACCTGAAATGGTTTTTGGAGCTTTCAGCCCACCAGAAACAGATTTTCATTTCCTCTCCAGCTGCTCCTTTGCCAGGCCATGCTCCCATCCCTGTGCTCCCCCGAATCCTGACTCACACGCAGCCGGCAGAAATTCCACCCAGGTGCTGCTTGGGAGCTGCTGCATGGGTTTTGTGTCGGTTTTTTAAACTTTATCGCTCTCTGAGCTGTACCAAAATGCGCAGTGCTGGCAGCGATGGGGTCAGGGCAGTTCTGATCCCCGGTGTGCCTTTCCCAGTCCCTGGTGCTGGTGTCGCGCCTTCCCTACGTGAACCTGTTCCAGTGCCTGCTGCAGCTGATTGCTCCCGAGTACTTCGACAAGCTGGAGCCCTGTCTGGAGGCAGGTGAGCTGGGGACAGCGATTCCAGCTGGGGATTGTGGGGCTGGGTCAGGAGGCTCCTGAGAAACAGCTGGAATGCTCCAAATGGCTTCATTGTGGAGCAAATTCCGGCAGGGAAGAGCTTCCTCCTGCCTGTCTGAGTGAGAACCAGGTGGAAAGGAGGGGTTGGTGGGCAGGGAGGGGATGGAGCTGTCAGTTTGGATACAGGATATTCCCAAATAACGCAGGGTGTTCCCAAATAATGCAGAGTGTTCCCAAATAACAGAGAGTGTTCCCAAATAACGCAGGGTATTCCCAAATAATGCACAGGGTATTCCCAAATAACTCAGGGTATTCCCAAATAACGCAGGGTATTCCCAAATAACACACAGGGTGTTCCCAAATAACTCAGGGTATTCCCAAATAATGCAGGGTATTCCCAAATAACGCACAGGGTATTCCCAAATAACACACAGGGTATTCCCAAATACTGCAGGGTATTCCGAAATAATTCAGAGTATTCCCAAATAACACAGGGTATTCCCAAATATTGCAGGGTGTTCCCAAATAATGCAGGGTATTCCCAAATAGCGCAGGGTGTTCCCAAAGCCCGGAATCTGCTGTGCCTGTGCCAGGCCTTCACTGCCTGGGTGGTTCATCTGATCTATCAGCTCTGGGAGCGGGTTTGCCGTGAGCCAGGGGCGTGTGTGAGCTGGGAGCAGGGAATGGTTCCATGCCCGAGCTCCCGGGATGAGCCGGATTGTCCCTGAGGTGAATGTTTTCCCTTCCGCCTTCCCTCAGTGTGCAACGAGATCGACCAGTGGCCGCCGCCGGTGCCGGGCCAGACCCTGAACCTGCCCGTGATGGGAGTCGTGATCCAGGTACGGGGCCGTGCGCGGGAGGGGCGCCTGTGTTCCGTGGCTGTGGAGCTGCCGTTCACCCCACGTTCCCCCCGAGCTTCCCAGTCCACCCGCTGGGATTGGGGCTGGGGAGTTCCTCGCTCTGATCCCATCCCGGGGTGATCCCTGCTCCTGTTTGCAGGTGAGGATCCCCTCCCGGGTGGACAAGCCAGGCTCCAGCCCAGTGAAGCAGTGCAACCAGGAGGTGAGAGGAGCACGGGTGGGAAGGGCAGGATCCTGAATCCTGCCGGGGTTGGGGATTCGGATTGAGGGTTTGGATTGGGGATTCAGATTGGGGATTCAGATTGGGAATTCAGATTGGGGTCAGGGCCGTGTCAGTGGTTCCACTCACCCAGAGCTCTCTGCACCCGGGCTGGGTGCTTTCCCTCATTGTCCCCGTGCTTTTCCTGGCAATTCAGGCCCTGCTGGCTCTCCTGCCTTCACCTTTGAGTTGTTTGGATTTGCCTCTGTTCAGCCTTGCTTTGGATTCATTTTCCTGTCCCTTTTCTCTGCTGTGACTAACACTGGTTTGGAGCCACACCTCTAACCCTGCCTGGCTCCCTCTGCATCTCAAACTCTCTCCCACCAGAGGAAACTCTGGAAAACAAAGGAGCAGACGTGGGCAGCCTTTCCCAGCTGGAAAAGAAGGGATTCTTCCTTAGTTTATAGGCACAGAAATTAATTTTGGATTGAATGCTGCACCCAGCCCCGCTCCTGCTCACACCTCGGGGTGGGAACCTTGTTCCCTGCTGTTCGGGGTCAGTGTCGGTGGAATTCCAGCCAGGATCCCCCATCTCCTCACAGGTCACTAACAGTTACTAACAGTTCTCTCCCTTCCTCACCCAGAATCTGTTACCAGCCCCGCTGGTTCTCCCCAGTGTTCATGAGCTGGATCTGTTCAGGTGAGAGGCTCCTTCCAACCCTCTCCCCTCCACCTGCCTCCCCTCCCTGCTGGGAGCATCCCATAAACCACGGGGATGGCGCAGAATTGCCATATTCCAGGGACTCGTTTGGGACTCTGGGCAGGGTTGGAGCCCAGGGTTGTGCCCCGGGCTGGGAGCAGCTCCTGCCCAGAGCTCCCGCGGGAGGATCCCAGGCAGATCCAGCGCTGGGGGTGCCATTCCCGTGCCCATCCTCTGGAATCCTGGGGGTTCTGCTCCCTCAGACTCCCTGGGAGCAGCCCTCGTCCATGGGAAGCTCCTGAGGTTTAACGACGCCGAGTCCAAGGTGCTGCCCTCTGTCAGGGCAGCCCCCGGGAGGAATCCAGGCTGGGGATGAGCGGCTGGAGCAGCCGTGGGAGAAGGATTTCGGGGTGCTGTGAGTGAGAGCTGGCCAGGGCCCAGCCCACAACCCCTACAGGGGAGGGGGATCTGCCCCTGTGCTCAGGGGAGACCCCACAGCAGCAGGACCTGGAGCTGCTCCAGAGAGCCAGAGGGGGCCCTGGAGCGGCAGGGGTGTCCCTGGATGGGCTTTGAGGTCCCCTGCCACCCAAACCATTCCAGCATTCCGTGTTGAACAGGCTGCTGGACTTTGCTCACAGCATTTCCTTTACACTTGTGTAAAACAATTGAGTGACAGCCCAGGTAGAGACACCCAAATTCCCTTGCGGAATGCTCAAAGTCCCTCCTAGATCCCAGATTGGAAGCACATCTGGGGGGCTTGCAGGCCACAGCTGTGTCTGCTGTGTCCTGAGCTGCCCCCCTGACCTCGGCCTGTCGCTGTTCCCCCCATCCAGGTGCTTCCAGCCCGTGCTGATCCACATCCAAATGCTGTGGGAGCTGATGCTGCTGGGGGAGCCCATGGTGGTGATGGCACCGTCCCCAACTGTGTCCTCGGAGCTGGTCCTGGCCCTCACCAGGTGCCGCCCTTGGGGGCTGAGGGGCTGGGAACGGAAAGGGGACTGGGGGCACCTTGTGGCTCTGCACAGCTCCTGCCATGAGGGGACAGCCGGGGGGGTCGGGCTGTGCTCGCAGGGAACAGCAACAGGAGGAGAGGGAACGGCCTCAGGCTGGGCCGGGGAGGGGCAGTGTGGATTTTAGGGAATTCCTTCATGGAGAGGGTGGTCAGGCCTTGGAAGGGGAAATTTGGAGTGCCCATCCCTGCAGATGTCCAGGGAATTCCTGGAGGTGGCACTGAGTGCTCTGGGCTGGGGACAAGGTGGGGATCGGGCACAGCCTGGATTCCATTGGCTGGGATGGCTTTTCCAGCCTCCATGACCCCCTGCCAGTGTGACCTGTGGTGGGACAATGCCCTGCTCCAGGCCCCACCCCCGGGGTGACTGTGCCATTGCCAGGGTGACCGTGCCATCCCCAGGGTGACTGTGCCATCCTCAGGGTGACCGTGCCACCCCCGGGGTGACCGTGCCATCCCCGGGGTGACCATGCTGTACCTGAGGTGACCGTGCCACCCCTGGGGTGACCATGCCCTCCCCAAGGTGACCGTGCCACCCCCGGGTGACCGTGCCTGTCCCCGCAGCTGCCTGGCCCCGCTGCGGTACTGCTGTGACTTCCGGCCCTACTTCACCATCCACGACAGCGAGTTCAAGGAGTACACCACCCGCACGCAGGCCCCGTGAGTGCCCCCGCGCCCTGCCACCCCCCAGGGACACCCCGAGCCACCGGCGCTCAGCCTGTCCCCTCCTTGCAGGCCCAACATCGTCGTGGGTGTCACCAACCCCTTCTTCATCAAGACCCTGCAGCACTGGCCACACATCCTGCGGGTGGGCGAGCTGCGCATGTCGGGTGAGCTCTGGATGCCAGGGGGCTCGGGGTGCCAGGGGGCTGGAGCTAGAGCTCTGTGGGGCTGGCAGGGAGCTCTGGGGGCTGGGAAGGCAGCTGGGGGCTGGCAGGGAACTCTGGGGGGGCTCAGGGTGCTGGGGGGGCTGGCAGGGAGCTCTGTGGGGCAGGGAAAGGTGGCTAGGGGCTGGGGCTGGAGCTCTGGGGATGCTCAGGGTGCCGGGGAGGCTGGCAGGGAGCTCTGGGGGCTGGAGCTGGAGCTCTGGGGTGGTGGTCTCCCCACTGCATTCCTGGGGGCCCAGCAGCCCCAGCAGCTCCGGCCTGGGCTCTGGCCGTGCTGGGATGAGCCGAGGGCAGCGCGTGCGGAGCAGGAATTGCTGTCCGGGAGCAGCCGGGGAGGAGAAGCCCTTCGTGGGCAGGAAATGGAGGGGAGAGGTGCAGGGAGAGAGAAACCTCCTCAGCTCTGAGCTGGGAGGCCAAGGACGCCCTGAGGACGAGGAGCTGGCTTTTGGCACAGCCTCATTGCAGGATTCCTGCCGGGAGGGGAGCTGGGGCTGCTCTGAGCGTGGAGGCACCAGGGCAGGGCAGGTGTCCCCAGCACAGCCCACGAGGCAGGGACAGAGCCTGAATGTCCCCTGTGTCACAGGAGACCTGCCCAAGCAGGTGAAGGTGAAGAAACTGGCCAAGCTGAAAACCCTGGACACCAAACCAGGTGAGCTGAGGCCTTTCCCCAGGTGTCCTTAGCCAGGTTTGCCCTCCCCCGGAGGGTTCGGCAGCAGACTTGTGTCCATCCCCACAAATGCCCGCGGCGGTGTTTGCGCCTCTCATCCTCACCTGCTGCCCGGCGCCATCCCGAGCACACGGGACAGGCACAAAGGCCACCGGCAGCTCCTGGGCCGCCCGAGCTGGGATCTC
Organism: Origma solitaria; assembly: GCA_013397895.1. Lineage (NCBI taxonomy): Eukaryota > Metazoa > Chordata > Aves > Passeriformes > Acanthizidae > Origma > Origma solitaria. The sequence goes on along the minus strand of VZRL01006981.1, from coordinate 18,050 downwards.
CCCGGGTTGGTTCCATGGGTCACTCCTGCCCTCGGCACTGTGCTCACCCGGCACAGCTCCGTGTCCATCGCGGGCCTCGCCGGGAGCTGCTCCAGGAGTTCCCTGTGCGTGAATTCATTGTGAGAAGTTCCTGGAGGCTGTTCCGTGCCCCTTAACACTGCTGCATTGGCAATTCCGTCATTTCCTCACGGTTTATAAATGATTTTTGGAGTTCCACGCTGAGGGATTCTGCCAGGGTTTGTGCTAGGATCTCAGCCCTGGGCAGCTGAATAGGCAAAAATGTGTTTCTAACTCCTGTTTGTTTCCTGATTTTGTGGTTTTCCCGTCTAGGAATCTACACTTCCTATAAAACATTCCTTCACAAAGATAAAACCTTGATAAAAAGGCTACTAAAGGTAAGCACTTCCCACTCTATCCTGGGTGGGAAAACTGTGCCAAGAGCTTGGTTTGAGCAGACAGAGCTCTCCAAAAGGAGCAGAATTTACAGTTTGGGATGATTTAGTCAGTTTTCTATTTTAATTTCTATTTGGACATGTTTATCATGCCAGGTTTAGGATTTTTCACTTGATACTAAAGATTAAAGTCTAGTGCTAACAATAAACTGAGTGGGAATAATGGATATAAAATAAAAAAGAGCCTGAAAAAACCCCAGATTTTGTCTGTTGACACTTGAAATTTTAATACGTTTGAGTAGAGAGTGGAATCTGTATTTTGGCATCTGCACTTTGGGGTCTGCACTTTGGGGTCTGGATTTTGGGATCGGGATTTTGGGCAGCACTTCAGGCCCCCTTGGCTGCAGAGCTGCAGGTTGTGTGTGACAGTGAGGGGACACCTGAGTGACTCTGGGTTCTGTGTGTGACAGGGGTGGCACCTGGGTGACCCCACACTGTGACAGGGCTGACACCAGTGCCCTGCTGTGTGTGACAGCGGTGCCATGCTCTGTGTGACACCGGTGCCCTGCTGTGTGTGACAGTGGTGACACTGGTGCCCTGCTGGGTGTGACACCAATGCCATGCTCTGTGTGACACCGGTGCCCTGCTGGGTGTGACAGTGGTGACACCGGTGCCCTGCTGGGTGTGACAGTGGTGACACTGGTGTCCTGCTGTGTGTGACACTGGTGTCTGCTGTCCCTGCAGGGCATCCAGAGGAAGCGCCCCTCGGAGGTGCAGAGCGCTCTGCTGAGGAGACACCTCCTGGAGCTCACCCAGAGCTTCATCATCCCCCTGGTGAGTGGGGGGACACAGGGGGAGGGGGACATGATGGGAGGGGACACTGGGCAGGGGCAGGAGCAGCGCCTGGCACAGATCCAGGACCGGGGAATCCTGGAATGTTGGGTGGGAAGGACCTTTAACGTGACCCCATGGCAGGGACAGCTCCCACTGTCCCAGGCTGCTCCAAGCCCCAATGTCCAGCCTGGCCTGGGACACTGCAGGGATCCAGGGGCAGCCACAGCTGCTCTGGGCAGCACAGGAGGCTCCTCCCCTGTAACTCGTTATTTTATTATTTTTCTGTTTCTCTGCTGTTTTTAGGAGCATTACATGGCCAGCCTGATGCCCCTGCAGAGGGCCATCACCCCATGGAAGGTGCGGGGAATTTCCCGGTGCTTCTCCTTTGCTTTGGGATTGGGAATGGGCTGGGCTGGGCACACCCCTGGGAGCTTTCCCCGTTGGAGGAAGGGGGTTTTTACTCCTCTGAAAAGCAAAGAAAAAGTTGAAAGAACCCCTGGGACAGATGTTCCCAGTTTTGCCAGGAGCTGAACCATTGGGAATCCTGCAGGAGCATCAGCCTTGGGGTGTTCTTATCCTGAGTGCACCTTTTCCATGGGAAGTGCCGCCCTCATTTTCCCAGTTTCTTTTGGGGTTCTCCATATGGATTTCCGTGGCCTTTCCGTGGCCTGATCCGCGTTTCCCCGTGCAGAACCCGCCCCAGATCCGCCCGTTCTGCCAGGAGGATTTCATGAAGAGCCTGGAGCACGCGGGCCCCCAGCTCACCTGTGTGCTCAAGGGGGACTGGCTGGGGCTCTACAGGTGAGGCCTGGCAGGGACCCCTCGCATCCACAGCCAGCCCGGAGCAGCTCTGGGAGCACGGGGGGGATCTGGGGCTGCCCACCTGCACAACTCATCCGTGGATTGATCAGGGTGGGCAGGAAGAGCAAATCCGGGATGAAAGCAGCCCTGGGGTTTGTGTCCTTCTCATGAGCAGAGGCCCCGCAGGGGAGTTGGGCCAGAGTTCTCCTGGAGAGTTGGTCCTGAAGGGCATGGAGAAGACTCTTGGTGCAATAGGAGTGGGAAAATCCCAAAGCTGGATAGCCAAGGAAGGAAAACGGGAAATGCACAGAGGTGGAGGAGGGAATGTGGCCCAGGAAGTGATCAGAAACAGGAATTACAGAATTACGGAATTTTGGAATAGGTTGGGTGGGAAGGGACCCCAAAGCCCATCCAGGGACACCTGCCACTGTCCCAGGCTGCTCCAAGCCCCAATGTCCAGCCTGGCCTGGGACCCTGCGGGGATCCAGGGACAGCCACAGCTGCTCTGGTAATCTATGCCATGTCCTGGTGCATCCCAGAGCCAGCTCCATGTCCCTGTCCCCTTCGCAGGGCCACCTCAGGGAGCTCTGGGGCACAGGGTGGGGCTGTTGGATGGGACCATCGCTGTGGGTCCCTCCCACAATTCCCTGATTCCTGACCTCTCCACAGGCGATTCTTCAAGTCGCCCAATTTCGACGGTTGGTTCCGGCAGCGGCACCGCGAGATGACTCAGAAGCTCGAGGCCCTGCACCTGGAGGCCATCTGTGAGGCGGTGGGTGACAGGGACAGGGACAGGGGTGGGACAGTGCCAGGGATCCCTGACACCCGTGTGCCATCCCTCTGGCCCTTACCAAGCCAGGCTGAAAGCATCAAGGGCCCTTAGTTTATTTTATCCCAAGTAGTGGGAAGAAATTCTTTACTCAGAGAAGGGAAGGACCCAGGGAGAGCTGCGAGCCCCTGGCAGGGCCTGAAGGGCTCCAGGAGAGCTGCAGAGGGACTGGGGACAAGGCGTGCAGGGACAGGAGGCAGGGAATGGCTTCCCAGTGGCAGAGGGCAGGGCCAGATGGGATCTTGGGAATTGGGAATTGCTGCCTGGGAGGGTGGGCAGGGGCTGGGCTGGAATTGCCAGAGCAGCTGTGGCTGCCCCTGGATCCCTGCAGTGTCCCAGGCCAGGCTGGACAGGGCTTGGGGCAGCCTGGCACAGTGGCAGGTGTCCCTGCCAGGGCAGGGGTGGCACTGATGGGCTTTGGGGTCACTCTGTCAGGAGTGAGGAGGAGAACGCCCCTGCTCATCCTTCAGGCTGTCCTTAGGGCAATCCCCGGGAAGTGTCCCTGACAGAAGCCACTCTCTCCTTAGGACATCGTGGCCTGGATGAAGGACAAGTCTGAGGTGGAGATCGTGGACTTGGTGCTGAAGCTTCGGGAGAAGCTGGTGAGTCCCTCCCTCTCTCAGGGAGGGGAGAAACCCGGGATGGATCACACCTGCGCCTTGGAAAGCCTTCTCCCTCCCCGGAGAACCGGGAGACTCAGGGCATTCAGTGTTGGTGTGAAATCCTCACGGCTCTGAGGATCCAGGGAGGTTCTTCACCTCCCCAGGCGTCTCCTGCCTGTCTTTATCCAGAACGAAAGGCAGAGGGAAGGGCCCCGGGAATGTGTGTGAATTCCCAAAGGGAAGGGCACCAGGAATGTGTGTGAATTCCCGAGGTCAGCGCCCCGGGGATGTGTGTGAATTCCCGAGGGGAAGGGCCCCGGGGATGCGTGTGAATTCCCAAAGGGAAGGGCACCAGGAATGTGTGTGAATTCCCGAGGTCAGCGCCCCGGGGATGTGTGTGAATTCCCAAAGGGAAGGGCCCCGGCAATTCCCATTCCCGATGTCCCGCAGGTGAGGGCCCGCTGCCAGCACCTGCCCGTGAAGGAGGAGACCCTGCAGAGGGTGAGTCTCTACATCGACACCATCATCGGCTCGCTGCCCGAGGACCTGCAGGCCGTGCTGCACCACCCCTGAGCCGGGACGCTCCTGGAGCGGAGACCCTACCCGGGGCGCCCGCAGCGCATGGCACCGCTCCCGGCGCCGGCAAGTGTCCCCTGGGTGGCCCCAGCAGGGCACGAGGTGACCCCAGGGCTCCGCCCGGGCGTGTGGGGCCCACTCGGACACTTCATCCTCGTCCACGCTTGGATCCTCAGCATTCCCACAGCCCCATCCAGCCCGGGAGGAGCAGGAGCGGCCCTGGGGGCCATGTCAGGACAGGACAGCTCCTGATGAGGACGAGGAGGTGACAGTATTGTCCCTGCCCTGGACAGCCGCTGGAGCAGGAGGAGGAATCGCTGGACATGGAATGCTGCTGTGTTTTTCCAGGGCAGAGCCAGAGGAGGGGCTGGAGCATCCGCAGGGATCAGGGCTCCCCGGAGTGCCTGGGAACGGCTGCTGGCAGGAGCTGGCCCCAAATCTCATTTATTCTGCTTGAAAATCCAGCCCGAGCTGCGGGGACACCGCGGGGGCGGGGGCTGTGCCCGAGGCACCGGGAGAGCTCCCGCCGGCCCCTTCCCAATAAAACCTGGAGAGGCCAATTGTCACCGCCTGTGCCGAGCAGGAGTGCCGGGAATGGGCCCTGCTGCTGTGCCCCGGCTCCAGAGGGATCCCATTCCTGCCCCTGGGATCCCCTCCTGCCGGGAATGGGCCCTGCTGCTGTGCCCCGGCTCCAGAGGGATCCCATTCCTGCCCCTGGGATCCCCTCCTGCCCGGGAATGGGATTGCTGGGAGCCGCGGCGTTACTGCCCCAAAACCACATCGCACCACTCGGAGCTTCATCTGGGCCTGGAATTTCAGCCTAAAAGAAGGGTTTGGGGGGGATGTGGCAGCGTGGAGGGGTCAAACTCGGCACCTTTGCACAGGGCAGGATTTGGGATTGTTCCTGCGCCGAGCTGGGGCAGCTCCCAGCGGAAGCTGCGCCGTTTCCATCAGTCCCTGCCCGCTCTGGGGGCTGGGGAGGGGCTAGGGGGGCTCAGAGGGGGCTGAACTCTTCCTGAATTTCCCTTCTGGAGCCAGGCAGGAGCAGCAGAGGCTGCTGGGTGTCCCACTGCCTCCGGCCTCGCTGGAGTGAGGAGTTCTGTGCAATATCCTTCGGGATGGTGTAAATGCTGTACATAGCCGTGTGTGTCCGTGCAGGCCCCAAACCCCCTGTAAAGCAGAAAATCTTAGCTAAAAAAACCCTGGAGCCAAGCTGGGTCCTGGTTTGGGGTCTGGGCAGGTTTATTGCGCTGGGAATGCTTGTCCCTGCTCTTGGTGGTCACTCCTGGCCATCCCAGTTTTCCAGAGGGTTCGCAGTGCCCAGCCCGCCCCCTGCCTGTGGCTGGGTGTCCCTCTGCCCGTCCCGAGGCATGGAGTCATGAAATCATTTGGGTGGGAAAAGCCTTGGGCACCATCGAGTCCAACCATCCCCAGCACTGCCAAGGCCACCCCTGCCATGTCCCCAAGTGCCACATCCACACTTTGGGCTTTGAAGGCCCTCCAGGGACGGGGACTCCACCATCGTCTTGTAGCCGTTCCTCAACAGCCCAAATTTCCTCCTTCAGGAATTTTCCCTCTCGGGGATGTATTTTGAGCTTTGCGTTCCTCCCAAGGCCAGGCCCCAGCTCCTGCACACCCATTGTCACGGAATCCTGGAATGGTTTCATGGGAAGGGACCCCAGAGCCCACCCAGTGCCACCCTGCCATGGCAGGGACACCTGCCACTGTCCCAGGCTGCCCCAAGCCCCAATGTCCAGCCTGGCCTGGGACACTGCAGGGATCCAGGGGCAGACACTTCTTTTCCAGCCTCAGTGATTCCAGGATCCTGTGCTCCATCTCTTGGATCTGCTCTGCACGGGTCAGGGGTGGGCGTTGTGTGGGACCCTGCCCAGCCCCACCTGTGCCCTCCCCAGGGCCCTTCAGGCGCGGGGGGCTGAGTCCAGGGACATCTGCAGGGACATCGGGAGCCCATGACGGGGGTGGCACTGGATGAGCTCTGAGCTCCCTTCCCACCCAAACCATTCCAGGATTCTCTGAACTGCTGGGAATGTGCAAATCCCACCAGGGCTTCGGGCAGCCCCGGGGAGCGGGATGAGGAGTGGGCTCAGGGAACGGCCCCGGGATGAGTTGGGGGCTCAGGGAATAGCCCCGGGATGAGTTGGGGGCTCAGGGAATAACCCCTGGATGAGGAGGGGGCTCAGGGAACGGCCCCGGGATGAGTTGGGGGCTCAGGGAATAGCCCTGAGATGAGTTGGGGGCTCAGGGAATAGCCCCTGGATGAGGAGGGGGCTCAGGGAATAGCCCCCGGGATGAGTTGGGGGCTCAGGGAACGGCCCCGGGATGAGGAGGGGGCTCAGGGAATGGCCCCGGGATGATTTGGGGGCTCAGGGAACGGCCCCGGGATGATTTGGGGGCTCAGGGAATAGCCCCCGGGATGATTTGGGGGCTCAGGGAATGGCCCCCAGGGAGTCGTCGTAGAAAGCCTTGAGCCCCCCGGGGGGCTGCGGGGCACGGCTCCGCGGCAGCACCTCCCGACGGAAGTTGTCCCTCGTCCAGCCGTAGACCAGACTGTGCAGGAATCCCTGCAGGGACACGCTCAGGGCCTGGGGGACACGGGGACAGAGGTCAGAGCTCCCTGTCCCTTCAGCGACAGCCCGGGCAGGGTGGCACAGGGACACGGGGGACTTTCCCCTTGGTGTGGCCAATGAAAGCACGTCCAGCCCCAGGGAAGAGCCGAGGGTGGAACTCCAACCCCAAAGCCGTGGGGAGAGCCACGCTGGGCCCAGGGCTGTCCCCAAGGGCTGTCACAGCTCCTGCGGGCCGTGGGGACAAATGGCCAGCCTGGAGCCCTGGCAAAGGGGCTTTACTCACTGTGGTCACGTAGAGCGCAAAGAGCGCGGCAGGGCTGATGCTGGCGAAGGAGAGGATGGTGAGGAGGAAGGCTGCAGGTGGGACACAAAAGGACATTCCTCGGTGACACCCCGGTGTGACCCCGCAGGTTCCGGGGGCTTTGGGACCCCCCGGCCTTGCCTGGCGTCCAGCAGAGCAGGAACACGAGCTGGAAGGACCGCGAGGCTCTGCCGGCGCCGCGGCCGCTCCTGCCCCCGAAGCCGCCGTCCCTGTCCAGGCTCAGCAGCGGCACCGCCGCGGTCCCCCGGCACCGGAGCCGCACCCGCCGGTACAGCAGCTGGGGGGAGAGGGGCTCGGGGGTCAGCGCGGAGCTGGGGACCCCCCAGGACCCCCCGAGCCGGGACCTCACCGAGCAGCAGCCGAGCACCAGCAGCAGGTACAGCAGGAAGATGATTTTCTCCTCCAGCCCCGCGTTCTTCCCTCCGCCGGACTGGGGGGCAGCGGGAAATGAGCGGGGCCGGGGCCAGCGACCCCCCGCGCCCCCGGAGCCCCCAGGAAGGGTGGGCGGACAGCGAGGGAGGAGCAGCGCCCACCTGGGAGCAGAGGTCCTGGGCCGGACGGATCAGGAGGAGGCAGCTGGAAGGACAGAGGCGCTGCTGACGGCCCCGAGCCCCGCGGTGTCCCGGGCAGGGCGGGGCGCACGGGCCGTACCTGGAGCAGTACAGGCTGAAGGTGTCGTTGTGGCCGGGGCTGTCCCAGGGCACCACGGGCGCGATGTCGGCGACGGCGGCGCCGCGGGCGAGCAGCTGCGCCAGGAGCGTCAGCGCCGGCACCAGCCTTGGGGAGGGACGGACGTGAGAGCCCCGGGAGAGCCATCCCGGCACGGCCGGGGGGCGGCGGGCCGCCCGCGGGCACCTACCAGGCCAGGATGTAGGGAATCCCCTGCCAGGCGCTCTCCAGGCAGCGGCTCCGCTCCTGCGGGAGAAGCGCCCTGAGCCGAGGGTCCGCCCCGCTCCGCCAGGACCAGGGGAACCCCGAATTCCCGGGAAAAGGGCCGCTCTGGATCCCCCCGATGCTCCCCGGTCCTGCCGGGACCGCGTGCGGCCAGGACGGCCCCGGGCTGTCCCGGGCGGGGCACGGACCTGCAGCGCTGCCGGGGGCCGCGCTCGCCCCCCCCAGGACGGTGCGGTGCGACTCGAACGCGTAAACAGCGACCATGAGAAACGAGGCGGCGTAGAACGTCTGGGAGAGGAGAGGGAGAGCAGATCCTGCTGCATCCAGAGCCTCCAGGGCACTTTCCACCTTCCCTCTGCACCCCGACATCCGGCTGTCCCCCGTCCCCTCCTTTTGCCCTGCATCCCGACAATCCTGCTGTCCCCCTGTCCCCTCCCCTCATCATGCCCTGCACCCCGACATTCTGCTGTCCCGCTGTCCCCTCCTCTCATCATGCCCTGTTCCCCAACATCCTGCTGTCCCCCTGTCCCCTCCCTGCTCGCGCTCCGCACCCCGACACCCGCCGGCCCCCAGCAGAACAGTCGCGGTGCCCACCCCGCGGAGGGAACCCCAGGACAGTGTCCCCAGGGCACTGCAGCCGCAGACAGGTCCCCGCAGTGTCCCCTCACCGTGGTCAGCATCCGCCCGTAGGGACAGGCGGCGTAGGCGGGCACGGAGAGCGGCTCGGGCAGCAGCGGGATGGCTCCCGTGCCCAGGAGCGCGATGGCCGCAAGGAAATCTGCCAGGGCCAGCAGGAACAGGGGGCGCAGCTGGGGACAGGGCACCGCGTTAGTTCTGCTGGCGGCAGCCCCCGGCAGCGGCCGCGACCCCCAGGAGCTCCCACGGCCCTTCCCAGGCCGGGCCCGGCTGCTCTCGGCGGCCGGAGCGAGTGCCGGGTGTGGGGCACCCTGCACCTCCTGCCCCCGCCCCGGGGGCTTTAAACCCAGCGTTGGCCCGGCTTTGCCTCGAGCTTAGCTGGGGACAGAGCCAGCCCTGTGTCCCTGGGAGCCGGTGACACTCACCTGGATACGGCAGCATTGCCAGGAGCCAGTGGCACTCACCTGGTGTGGCATCACTGCCTGCCAAGATCCGGTGACAGTCACCTGGATATGGCAGCACTGACACTGCCAGAAGTTGGTGGCCCTCACCTGGATGCGGCAGCACCGTCCCTGGGAGCCGGTGACACCTGGATGTGGCAGCAGCGCCGGTGGCACTCACCTGGATGTGGCAGCAGCGCCCGTGCCAGGAGGCGACAGCGAGGACGGATCCGCTGCCCAGGAGGCTGGAAGGGACGGGGCCGGCGGTGAATGTCCCGGCAGAGCCGCTGCCACCCCCAGGGGCCAGCCCCGGGTGGGGGACCGGGGACAGGACCCACCTGAGCAGCGCGGCCGGGAGGGTTACGCCCGTCAGCGCCAGGACCTGCGGGAGGCACGGAGGGAGCGCGGGCTCGGAAACTCCGCAGCGGGACCACCCCGAGCCTCGGCCCCCCCGGCACGGGGGATGTGGTTTCCCATCCCACGGGGGCTGTAGGACCCTCGGCACGGCCGGACTCGCCCCCTCGGCCATCCGTGCCCGAAGCCGTGCCCAGGAGCCCCGGCAGAGGCGTTTCCGGGCGCTGGTGGGGGAATGGAGGGGCCAGGGCCGGCTCCTCGCCGCCCTCTCGGCGGTGCCGGCACGCGGGGGGTTCGCTGCTGCTTCCTGCCGGGTTTTCCTGCTGGGATCTCCTCCTCAGCACCGCGCTTTCCCTCGCCCGGGGCTGGGCAGCGCCGAGGAGCCGCGCCGGGAGCGGCTCCTGACGGCGCCGCCGGAGAAGCGGAGCGGCCGCCGGAGCCGGGGGATGCCGGCCCGGGAGTCAGCCGGGAAGAGCGGGGCAGGAGCCCGGGAAGCGCCGCTCCGGCCCAGCCAAAGCCCTGCCGGATGTCGCCCCTTCGCTCGTGGCCGTGGCCGCCTCGGGCCGGTGCCCAGCGCTGCCCCAAACCCCGCGCGGGGAGCTCCTGGGGCAGGATTTACCGGAATGGGAAGGCAGCGCTCAGCTGAGGCTCTCCCGGCTCTCCAGAGGGTTCCCACACCTTTACCTGCACATCCGAGAGAGCCGCGGGCTGCTGCTGTGCTTTGGCCATGGCCGGCGCTGCGAGCCCGGAGCCTTCCCGGCCTCAGTTCGGGATGGATGGACTGGAGCGGGAGCAGCTCCCGCCGCTGCCCGGGACGGCTCCACGCCCTCTGCGGGACACAGACACGGCCCAGCCGGAGGAACCTGCCCGGCCGGGGCAGCAGGAGCTTCCCAGAGGAGCAGCCGGCTCCGTGCCAGCCCCGGGAGCAGGGAGGGATCAGCCCCCGGCGCGGGAGAGCCCAGATGAGCGCTCGGATGCCACTGGGCACACTGGGAATGAGGGAAAGCGCCAGGAGAGCAGCCGGGAGCTCCTTGTCCTACTGGAGAGTCCAGAGGGGTCCCGGAGCTGCTGCAGGGCTGGAGCCCTTCTGGAGCCAGGCTGGGAGAGCTGGGAATGTTCCCTGGAGAAGGGAAGGACCCAGGGAGAGCTGCGAGCCCCTGGCAGGGCCTGAAGGGCTCCAGGAGAGCTGCAGAGGGACTGGGGACAAGGCGTGCAGGGACAGGAGGCAGGGAATGGCTTCCCAGTGGCAGAGGGCAGGGCCAGATGGGATCTTGGGAATTGGGAATTGCTGGCTGGGAGGGTGGGCAGGGGCTGGGCTGGAATTGCCAGAGCAGCTGTGGCTGCCCCTGGATCCCTGCAGTGTCCCAGGCCAGGCTGGACAGGGCTTGGAGCAGCCTGGGACAGTGGCAGGTGTCCCTGCCATGGCAGGGGTGGCACTTGGTGGGCTCTGGGGCCCTTCCTACCCAACCCATCCTGGGATTGCTGTGCCATTCTCCTCTGCATCCACTCACCTGCCAAACCACGACTGAAGGTGCAGGAATGAAGCATTCCCGTTCTCACACTCCCAGGAACCTCAGGAAATGAAGGGATTCATAATTTTGTGACAATTTTAAACCCAAGGATGTTCCAGTATCCAGCAAAAGTCCCCAAGCAATGCCCCGCCGGTCCCCAAGAGCCACCAGAGTCCCCTTAAACATGAATTTTACCTTTATTTCAGGATATTAGCTGAAGGGAAAGGGAGGGAGGAATGTGGGGAAGATCTGAGGGAAGGAGGTAGGAGGAGGGAGAGGGGCTGGAGGGGAGCAGGGGAAGGAATGGCATCAGGAGCTGCAGGACGGTGACAGTGACACTGAGCTGGGCACTGCTGGGGATGCTCCCCCGCAGCTGCTTCCTCATCTTCCTCTGTCCGGAGCAGACCAAGGGCACAGGGAGCGGATCCGTGTCCTCCCAGCTGGATCCTGCCTCGTTCCTCCTGTCCCAGATGGATCCTGCCTCGTTCCTCCTGTCCCAGATGGATCCTGCCTCGTTCCTCCTGTCCCAGATGGATCCTGCCCTCTTCCTCCCATCCCAGCTGGATCCTGCCTTGTTCCTCCAGTCCCAGCTGGATCCCGCAGTATTCCCTGCTCCAAACTGTGACCGCATGCTGTCCCCCTGCTCCAGGGCTGCAGCTGCGTCAGCAAAACATCCCAGGGCATTTCAGGGTGCCCTGGCTTCCTTCTTGCACCAATTCCCAAGAAATCAGGGAAGAACCTCCTGGTTCCCGAGCCCTGGCCAGGCTGTCACTGTCACTGTCACCAGGCTCACTGCCTGGAGCTGTCACCTCCCATCCCTCACTGGTGCTGCAATTCCAGCAGGAGCAGCCCCTTCCTTCCCAAATCAGCACCACAGAACAGCCAAAGTTCCCTGGAACCCACCGAAATCAGGAGCAGGGCACTCATTTCAGCCTTTCTCCTGCCTCCTGCTCCCAGCTGGGGTCAGGCAGCTCAGATTCCCACTCGGCAGTGCCTCGGGAGATCCTTTATCAGCCCCAGGGAGATCCTTTATCCTTCCTGCAGTCCCTGATAATGCCGGAGAGGATCCCTGAGCCCCTGGATGAGCCTGGAGCTGCATCCACGGGTTAAATGTGGCTCTGGAAAAGAACCTGTGGAGAAAATGCCCGAGATTTCCTGCATTGAGCCACATCTCCCTGAGCCTTCCATGGCCTGGTGCTATTTTAGCTCCACCTAAAGTGCTTCCCACTTTCATCTCCTGAGTCACCAGCCTGGCTGGAGTTGGAGGATCCAAGTGAATTCCACTCGATCCCACGCCTGACAGGTAGGGATTATTTTTAAATCGCCTTTCAAAAAGCTCAGCATCTTCAATTCCACGGTTTTCAGATCAAGTCCCAACTCTGAGCAAATTCCCACCGCAGAGGCTTTGTGGCTGGAAAAGTTGGCACAATCCCACTGCAAATTAGTGCTGAAAACACCAATTGGAGCCCAAATCCTGGAGAGCTCCGGGCGTGGCTGGGACGAGGTTTTGGTCAGGCCTTGGGAGCGAGTCCTTCTGGAAAAGGGAATAAAATCCACCCCTCATCTCTTGCCGTGGGGCCACCAGGAGCCGTAGGCCGAGCTTTTGGCGATGCTCAGCTTCTCCTCAGGGCTGAAGTGCAGGATGGCCAGGATGGCCGTGAGCGTCTGCTGCCGGCCCCGCGCGTCCGGCAGCGTCAGGAACCGGTACACCACGTTCTTCAGGTACTCCAGGTTGGCTCCCTCCCTGCTCTTATCCCGGCAGCTCTTCTGGATCTCGCCTCGGAGCGCCGCCACCTCCTCGCGGTGCTTGTCCTCCTCGGCCAGGAGCCTGCCCTGCAGCTGGTGCAGCTGCACCTCCAGCTGGTGCTTGTGCTTCCTCAGCGCCGCGATCTCCACCTCCTTGCGCGCCAGCTGCTCGGCGTACAGGAAGAAGGTGGGCTCGGAGCCCGAGCCCAGCTGCAGCGCCTGTGGGAGGATCTCCGAGGAGTCCTGGCTGGGAGCGTCCCCGGGGGCGCCGTCCCGGCAGCCCTTGGGGCCATGGGGCAGCGTGAGGGCGCGCAGCTGCTCCAGCTCCCGGTCCTTCTCGGCCAGCACGGCCAGCGCCCGGTCCCGCTGCTTGTGCATCTCCTCCTCCAGGCGCAGCGCCCGCTCCCGGAACTCCAGCTGGCAGCGCTCCAGCTCCTGCCGGTGGATCTGCTGCAGCTGGGACAGCTCCTGCTTTTTGGCCTCCAGCTCCTGCCGGTGCTGCCTCTCCATGTCGTCTGAGGCCAGCTGGAGCAGCACGTGCTTGTCCTGGAGCTCCGACAGCTGCTCCCGCGCCTCCTCCAGCTCCTTGGCCAGGCCCACGTCCTTGGTGGCCTTGCTCTTGAGCACCTGCTGCGCCCTCACCTTGTAGCGCTCGAACTCCTCCTTGAGCTGCCGCAGCTCCTGCTGGCAGTGCCCGCCCGGGGCCTTGTCCCCGTTCCCGTCCCCAGAGCCCGGGGGTGGCTCTGGCTCCCGCGGCTCCTCCGTTTCTGGCCCTACCGGGCCCTTCCCGGCGGCCACCTGCAGGAGCTTCCGCAGCTTCTCCATCTTCTCCTTGAGCGCAGTCACGTCCAGGGTGGCCTCTTCCATGGGGGCCTCGCCCAGGGAGCGGCTGGAGGCGGCGATGGCCAAGGTCTTGTTCTCCAGGTCCAGCTGCACGATGCGGTCCTTGAGCTTCTGGATGGTGGCATGGTCCCTCTGCTTGGCCTTCTCGTAGGTGCCCAGCAGCTCGGACACCTGCGCCACCTGCGCCTCCAGCTCGGCCACGCGCTGCTCCTCCCGCTGCGAGCGCTGCCGGAGCTGCTCCTCGGCCTGTGCCGTCTGCGGAGTGACACCGCGGGGTTAGGGCAGCACGGGGACACCGGGGACACAAAGGGACACACAGCATCCCTGCACTGCTCTAAACCAATGAGGGGTCTTCCCCACCTCGAGAATCCTGCCTGAGACACCTCCCTGTCCTGGCTTATTGGGGATTTGTGTGCTTGGATCATGGAATGGTTGGGTGGAAGGGACCTCAGGACCCATCCAGTGCCACCCCTGCCATGGCAGGGACACCTGCCACTGTCCCAGGCTGCTCCAAGCCCCAATGTCCAGCCTGGCCTGGGACACTGCAGGGATCCAGGGGCAGCCACAGCTGCTCTGGGCACCTGTGCCATTTATTTCAAACCTGCTGGAATCTGAGGGACTGGGAAACAGAATTTGTCCTACTCCAGCTCCAATCCTTGGATACAGTCTGCTGTTCCCAAGGATTGCCATCCCATCAATCCAAGCCAGGATGCTTTGGACTCTGAGGGACCGCAGGAGGGAATTTGTCTCCTCCAGCCCCAAACCCTTCTCCAGGCCCTGGATATATGCCACAGTGAGTTGCTCCTCCAGGACTGCCATCCCATCAATCCAAGCCAGGATGCTTCGTGTTCTAAGGAACTGGGAGATGGAATTGGCTCCTCCAGCCCCAAACTCTGCTCCTATCCCCGGACCCCACCCCCATTCCCAGCCAGGAATCACCTTCTTCATCTCCTGCACCAGCTGCAGCTGGAAGTGGTTCTTGAGGCCGGCCATCTCCTCCTGCAGCTC
>VZRL01006980.1:2408610-2471087 GCA_013397895.1 Origma solitaria | reverse complement strand
ATTATGCCACCCCAGGACAAAAGACATAAATGCCTTTCTTTTCAGTCTTTTGAGGAAAATCACACAGCAAAAATGATTTGACACAGGTTTTAAAGGGTTTGGGGGACAATGGGAAGCATAGTTTTTCATGCTGTCCTAAGGCTTGTAATGCAGTTTCTTAATGCCATTAATTTTTGTATTGCTCACATTAGCAATTAACATCAGTTCCTGTCCCTTAGGGATGGTAGATTTGGGTACATTGCACTAACAAGCACAGTTCTTAACAGAAGGCAATTCCACCATTTAATGTTTTATCCTGTCATCCAACTTCAGAAGCGTAAGTCAACAGTCATATTTGTTTTCTTTATTTTTAGCTCTAAAAATGCTAATAACTTACAGTATTTATAGATGGTTTCACATGCATATTCAAAACTCCTTTACTGGAAATAGGTTTATGGTTGAAACATCTGGTCAGAAGACCTTAACAAAACAGCTATTGTACCACTATCATAAACTGACAGGAGTCAGTAGACAGGTAATAGTCTTCTTAATTTCTCTGAAACATTTCTATTTTGCATAAACCAGACATGAAATTCAGGGTCCTGACCAAGGATGTAACTTTTCCTATATTCTCTGGATTTAAAAAAAAATAAAATGTAAAAAATCTTTCTGTTAATATATAGCTACTTCATTTTCTGAGTAAACAGCAGCTGAAGTAAGGGGAAAGCACCACTTTTCTTCTGCCAAAAACCAGAAGGAAATTCCCTGCTTCTGTTCTGTTCTTTGCTATGGCAACCTGCTCCTCAAAGAAGAGTCACCAGGAGGGAAAATCTCTATTGGGA
Source organism: Origma solitaria (assembly GCA_013397895.1). Lineage (NCBI taxonomy): Eukaryota > Metazoa > Chordata > Aves > Passeriformes > Acanthizidae > Origma > Origma solitaria. Next base: position 2,470,266 of record VZRL01006980.1, on the reverse strand, counting down.
TAACAGTAAAACTAAGCAGTATTTGAAGATTTTCTAGTCTCTCACCTTTTTGCCTTCATGTATCAGGAGGCTGTAAAAACAAAGTTGTTGTAGCTGGCACTCCTCTAACTCCTTTTTTACAGAAAAAGCCCTTCCATCCTTCCTTTTCCCATCCAGCTTCCCCTTTCTCTAGGGATCTATATATTTTTCTTGAATTCATTGTACAAATTGCTTTTTCCCCCTCCATCTAAGATAAGAAGCTGCAATGAAGTTCAGTCTTCTGAGCATTCCAAAGTCACTGCTCAAGGACAGAAGTAACTCCAGAAAAGTTAGGAAAACAGTAAGGGAAGAGCATGAATGAAGAAAATTAATGAAAAGGGACAGCAGAGTAGGACAAAAGGACATAATGGTAAAAACATCAACATTTACTTGTAACAGGTTTCACGATTACTGTTATCATATTCCATAGCATTTAAATAAAGACAGGAAAAAAGAAAAGAGTGAACACTGAGGGAAAGAGCAAGTCAGAATTAGAGAGGGAGGTAAAGCCAAGGAATCGACAAATGGAAAACCATGGCAGCAAAAGACAATAAGAATTGTTAGTCATTTGAATTGAAAAACAAATTTGAAGACAGAAGAGAACAGAAGGAAATCAAACAAGATTGATCAGATGGAAGAAAAATATATTATTGCGAAGAAAGTCTTAAAATATAACATTACAATAACATTCAAATAACTTCACTTAGCTGTTGAGGGTTATGACTGTACAGGAGAAGAAGGAAACTAGACTGATCACATGGAATGATTATGAATGCAAGAGGTCCTCACATTCAGATACAATGAGGAAGTAACAGACACAGGCTGAAGAAGGGATTTTCTCTTTCAGTTTACATTACCAACACTGATATATTCCATACGTGTTTTGTCCAGCAGAAGTAGCTGAGGCCTAAATGCATGCTTCTTGACTATTTGACATCAGTCATTTCAGTATTTAATAAAATCACTTTCTGTGGAAAGAGATGCTGCATTTTTGCTCCATTTAAAATTCTTTCTTTTTTCCCCTTAAGTTCCTAAGTTCCTCCTAAGCAAGAAACAAGACATAAATTTGCTCATCGATGAAGAATAAGATCAGATTACTGGTTTTAATCTTTTTAAAATATATTCTATTTGTATCTGTGTTACAGAGAAGCCTAAAAGCCCCAGTCAAGATCAAGGCTCACTGCTGTTGACACTGTATAAATGTATGGATCCAGTTCAGAGCTGGCACCTAGCCATCCAGTTTGGAACACAAACAGTGTGATATTGCATCAGCTCCCAAAAGACCACATAGACATTCTCTGGGTAATTTAGAAATCAGGCTCTCCAACATTTCTGACTGTCTTCCTGAGCACTTGGTCATCTTTCTCTAGAAAAATGTCTTCTGCATCATATATGTGTAGCTAGAAGGAATTTAGGATAAAGAGCAGTGAAGAACTAAAGCACTGTGTGTGCCAAAAGGCTTCAACAGTTTATATCCACTGGGCCCACTGATTTTTACCAGTCCGCATCTTTATTTTTTCATTTGTTTCAATAATTTTAAGGCAGCTCATACACTTAAATCTTATTTGAAGTCTCAAGTAAGAGGCACTGTAATAAAATGAGCTATTTTGCATAAATGATTCTGTACAGGTGCAAAGGGTGATGGTATCAATGAAAGGAAAATTATCTTGATTAATCTTCATTAACTACAGTATTTTAACATAAGATAGGCAATGAAATTCAGGGACTGGTTTACCTAACTTCCAATCTTTTAAAGCCTCACAAAGGTTCCCTGGGCATTTAGAAGTGCAGGTGTGTTTAACCCAACTCCTCAAAACGAAGTTCAGCTCTTTTTCTGACCAATTATCTCTGAACTCTCAATTCTGCTGATTTCAGTAATTTCTTCTGACTGAAGAGGCACCTTTTTAAAAAAAAAAAAAAATTGCTTAAATCTTATTCATCTGGGAGAAAAAACTATTTCTTTGCCTTCTTTTTCCTGCTGCCTAGCTTCTTGAATTATTAATAATGCTTTGTTTCACATTGTTTATCAGCATGATTTCTGGATTATGACTATGCACACACAGACACACAGACACAGACACAGACACACGTTCACAACTATTTGCTTTGTTTTCACATTCTGGGTATCCTTGGTTTTCCCAATAAAATACAAAGCTGCACTCCAGAAAAAAAAAAAAAAAAAAAAAGGTGAAGTTACATGAAGCAGATGAAATAGATATTTCCAGCAAGACAAACTATGTGAAAGGTGCGAATGAAGCTAAAGAACAATGTACTGCACTGTTCCCCAATACCAAGTGTGGAAAACACCTCACAAATACTGGTTATAAAAGTAAACACGAGTTGTCCAAGGGAAAGAGAAAAATTGGCCAGAAAAACAGTAGGTTCTTTAAATAAGTACTTCATTTGAATTTCTGGGTTTTGAAATCAACTTAAGATTTTGATATGTGAATGACTTACAAATCCAGTGGGAACCAAAAATTAATTCAGTGGAAGAAAAATCTTTACCCTAAGGCATTAAAATTGTTTCATTATATGTGAACTAGTTTTCCTGAAATTGTCTGGTATATTTTTAAATTTAGATGGGGGTTAGATAAGACATACAGGTATACTCCATAGTAATCTTCCCTTTTCCTTGTAGACTGACCTTTCAGTTCACTAGCACAAATTTCTCTGAAATATCTGGCAGGCAAAGCAGAGCTTCCATCTTGGTTGTACAATTCAACACAGCATTTTGACCATTACAAATCCAGCAAGTATTAAAACATGCCATTCTACATACAGAGCTACTTTCAAATGCAGGCTATAATTAGCGAAATCCCCTCTGCTCCACATGAGCATAAAGAATAGTACTAGCTGTGTGTATAGTTAGGTGTAGTTGATATAGTCATTCCTTGGTTCTCACACTGGCAAAAAGCTGGTATAATACAATCAGGACAGTTATTCCCAGAGAAGCAAAAAGTTCTGGGCAGCAGCTTGACATTATATATTTTACATCTTGTGAGCTGTGACTTAGTTAAAACTACCGAAATTATCAGAATATGTGTATTTTGCTTTGAAACTAAGAAGAATTACATACAGGACATTTTTTTTCTTGTACAAAGTCAGCAGTTGAGAAATCTGCCATGCACTCAATTATTAATGTGAGCATGAAGTTAGGTTGGCCACACCAACTGAGAGTATGACCTGCAAAACCACAGGTACATTAGCTACCCTGAAGGGAATTCTATTTGATTCATAGTGACATGCTTGGGCTCACCTTATATTCTCTTTCATCAGGGTGGAGATGATCACTTGTATTTAGATTTTTTTCCTTTTTTAATGTGGCTAAGAACAGTCCTCTACAACAGGCCTTTGTGGACAGCAGTTCATGGACTTAGGACCCTCCAGAGAGATAAGGATCCGGAGGGATTGTACTCCATGCTCAGGCAAGCCGGTTTTGAAGCTCCATTGCTGGGACTCCAGAATCAGTAATGCACAAAATAGTCCCCTACCGCAAAATGATTCCCAAAGAACCCCATAACTCTGAGTCACTGATAAGATAATCATGATCTCTGTCAAAGTCCCTCTACTTTTCAGGCCTTTTCTGTTTCAAATACCTGATCATATTTCCTAATATTACTGCCCTTAAATAGCAATAGTGCTGTCTGCAATAATGCCAATCATTAATGATAAACTAACTACATTCCTTAAATAAATGAACAGCTAGCTTATAATATGATACTGTCCATTTTTATTTTGCTTTGCCTTTCTGGGACTCTGCAGACTACAGCCATTTGCAACAGGTCTTCTTAGGACCTTGTCTTGGAAAAGACAAAACGTTCTGGCTCTAATCCAGGAAAGCACTTAGATACATGTTGACATTTAAGCAGATGAGTGGCCTTAGTGAGGTCAATTGACTACTTACTTGTGTAAAGCTAAACCTGTCCTGAAATATTTTGTTGGATGGACACAGACTATTCAACACTTTGAATGATTGAACATTTCATGAGATTGTACGCAATTACTATTATTACACAAATATTTTATGTGATAATAATTGCCATCCAGTTGATTTGAAATATGCAAGTTTATATTCAGTGAATAATTAATGTATCAAATTTCAATCCAACCCCACATAAGAGGTACACAATTACTTCCAGTAAATATAAGGTATTTCTAATTGACATTGTGCTTTTCTGCAGGGTTTTGGTGTGCCGAGATTGCAAGGATAGGATATACTAGGGTCTGAGTGTGACCCCAAGCCTGCCCCACAGAGCCTGGCTAAGATTCTGTCACTCCTGATTTGCTCTCAGGCAGACACTTGCAGCAAGGGTAGTTCCTGCACCTCTGTGAAGGAGCAGGTTTTGTAAAACAGGGCAAATGACCAGACCCCAAACTTGCCAGCACTTTTGATGGAAAAATAATATCAAGATACCTTGGCATTATGTTGCATCTCAAGTTGTAAACTAATATTGCAGCATGGAAGCTGAATGTTGCTTCTTTGCCCTATAATCCAGCAAGTCCATTTTTCAGTGACATGAGACATAGCTCAGATTTCATTTTTATTCTTCCTCTACCGTGACTGAATGGCTTTCTGCCTTCATTACTGATGTATTTTTCCTATGTAACATCATTAACAGAAACGCACAAAGAATGAGATTTTGTGGTCACTTACAGGTTCTTTCTTGGAGGTACCAAGCACAAAAGGGAAAGAGAATACACCTTTTATGATGATTCCCAGGAAAGTTCAGCTGTGTGGCACTTACAGACCTCTCCAAAATAAGCAGGGGTCTGTAAGTGGTTTCTGCTGGGACATACTGAGAGCAAGACTTTGAGATCTCAGTGAACCACTCTACTAGGAGGAAATAATTTGTTAAAAAGGGACATGATCATGGAGTCAGAACAACAGGGTTTATCTTCCAACTTCTTTCAGACTTCTGTCAAATCACTTAATTAATTATTTTAGCAAAATTTCCAAGGCTTTCTATTAGAGCTAAATTTCTTCTAGGTCCTGATATGGGTACATTACCTATATAAATAATGAGGAAATATTAATCAATGAGATCCTAATTAAGAATTTTCTAGTTCTTGTCTACTTATATTTTTTATGTTTTTCATGTTGTTCTAGAAGAGGAAATGTGGAAAACTAACACACAAATATGAAGGGCATAATTTTCTTTATGCTTTCCTTACACTGTCCATGAACTATTTGCCACCAGCTGAATGCCACAGAAGGTTATTGTGGAGAAGTTAATCTCTGACCTTAATTTTTCCAGTACCCCATAATCAGCGAAGTCATCAACGTCCAAAGGTGTGCAACTCCTCCTTCCTAGAATTCTGATGTTCAGCATGAAGTAAAACACTACTCCACAGGTAAAGCCAACAAGGTTTACAAAACTTCTGAGTTTAACTAGCTACTAGGAAAAATAAAAGTTCCATTCAGTTCTATGCAAATTATCACCTTGAAATTTGAAGACTATCTCCAATCACACTTGAGTGACGCAACCCTTTTCACTTCTCAAAATGATGTTGTAAATCTTGCAGCAATAAACGGCCTCGCAGGCGCATGGCACTTCCTGCTCGCTCTGCGGCGAGGAAAGGCCACGCTAAGACCGTCTGCCCCCGACACTGGTCAGAAGCAGGAAGCCAGCGAAGCATCAGAGAACAACACAATAACCCAGATGCTTGGAACCCTCACCAGCGCTTTGTCTGAGCTTGGCCAAAGGTTAAACTGGCTCCCATGGAGTCATCTCTTCTGCCTTGATTTTTTGCTGACTTTCTGTTGCTTGTAAAACAGGAAGCAATGGCCACACTGAACTCCAGCTTTTTTTCACAATTGTTTGTTTGACTCAGCAAATCTGTTGTTTGTTAATTGTTTGTATTAGGATACCTAGGATTTCAGTAATTCAGAAACCATCAGATCTTTTTGGCTTTGAAAATGTGTCCATGATCATTCATAGTTCGTGAGAATATCAGTTCAAAACACTTCTGCATATTTGTTTTGTTACAACACTATCAGAGCACAATTCTAAGGAGAACACGCCTTCAAAAAGTATTCAAGAATGCATATTAAGAGAAAGTATGGAAATTGTAAACACAGCTTGAAAAAATAAGCGTGGTCATTAAATTCCAACACAAGAAAATACCCTGCTGGGCTTTTTCATGTGAAAAAAAAATCACAAAACCCTATGAGAACCTTGACCCAAACTCCTCTTCAAATCTACCTGGAACAAATACCAGTTTTATAAGTCTTCTACTCAAGTGTGTGCAGTTGAGCTTTCTCTTTCTCTTTTTCTATCAGTGTTTCCAAAGTGCCTCCCTCTCACTGGTTACCAGGCAACAGAACAATATTGCTCTGCATGCACATCCAGCAATAAATGACATTATACTGTATTTTTGCAGAGTTTCTCAAAGAAAATAAAGATGTCCTGAAATACTGTCTTGTGAGATAAATAGCTACTGCCCAGAAGACATTTAAATGCTTGAAATGCTGGATTTTTTCTTCATAGAAAGACAGAGATTGGAAAAAAAACCCAATCTGCTTCTCTAATAGAGGAGCTCCCATCCAAAATTAATTTATAATGCTGAAATAGACCACACTGTAAAAGAAAGCTGCTTCAGTTGATATTTCAGACAATTAACAACCTTTTAGGTTCTACAGCCACTTGCATAAGCCTTTATCTTACAATCAAGGCAAGACTAATGAAGCAGCAATAGACATCAAGTTAAAGTACTTTCAGTGTCCTAAACACTAAAATGCCGTCTGTATGACAAAGCTCTTTTTTTCTTGTTTTGTTTGCTAGTTTGATGTCAATCAATCTCAAGAAAGTTTAGCAGTTTGACCAAAAATCTTTGCTTTTGATAGCAGTTACTGAAGAAGGGCCCAAATCCAATAAAAGCACACACCTTCTCTTAAGCCAAATCATCACTGAGAGGAAGGGATGGTTTTCAGCCCTTCTTCTGGAATCAAAATGCATTTAAGAAAGGTCTGACTCTCGATCCTGATCAAAGTAACTCTAGATTCTTTTATGTAGTTTTGATTCAGTTTCAGATTTCACATTGTAGATCAAATTCACCTTTATGTAGCACTAAGATCAGAAACTGAAGGCTTTTGCAGTTTTTTCACTCCCAAAACAAAGGGGAAAATCTTTAATTATAAACAAATATCCCACGTAATCCTACCAGAACATGAAATATCCTGAATTCTTAATCCCTAATTCTTGAATACAAAGGTTTGCAGTGGTACTAGTGAATAGCCCCCACAGGTGTATTATACAAATTTATTTTAAAACAATGTCAAGGATCAAATCTCAGAATACTCATCAGCCTATTTTTTTACTCTGCTGTGGTCAAATTACATAATTTTCTAAGACAGTTTTTATTTAAATTTATATGGAAAACTTCCATTTTTGTTACACTTCTGTTAGTCTGGTTTTTGTTTGCTTGGCTTAGATGCAAAATTGTGATTAATGTTTTCAGACTAGATAAAAATCTGTTCCCAGAATGATTTGACACCTGACCTTCAGGACAGACAGTGCACCGGGTTATATATGACACCTGAAAAAATAGTTCCATTACCTGCTGCTGTTGATTTAGTAGTGGTATAGAGTTACTTGCTAGATAACAGCAGAAAGATTTGTGGTTTTCTTTCTTGGATCTGGGAAAACACAGTACAGCAAAATGATGCATTCTCAGCTTGTCTAGATAACATAAATAGCATTGCTCAATGCATATATTTGACACTTTATTTACTCCAAAAGTCAGCATAGATGAGCATTGAGTCTATACAATAAACACCTCAGTTCTGTTTCTAGCTCTTGCAGGAGGAACAAAATGCAAACATAGGATTAACTTATTTACAGAATGGCTGGAGCGCTAGCTGGCAATTGCCTGTAGTGGGAATATTATGCCTTGGTCAAAAGAAAGACTCCAGTCTGCACTGAAATATAAATAGCAATCACAAGAACTAACACCTCAAGGCATGACCTGGCTTGTACTTTAATGACATGTAAGTCAGTATGCCAGTCCTTCCCCATGCAGAGCTTGTTTTAACTGAACAAAATATATTATCAGCTTATTTTACAATTCATAAAATCCAATACACTCAAGAGTACTTGTTGAACCATATATACAAAGTCTCCAAGCAATAGGTAACAGCCTATTTTCTCTGCAGAAGAAAGCAAACAATTATATCAGTTGGGATGAGAGTGAGTGATAAGATGACATGTCTAGAGAAATCAGCTAGATCCCTTATGTGTTCATTCTAACTGTTGACTTTATCCATGGAATTTTTTTGATAAAAATATTCTAGTCACACAGCAAAGGGGAGATGGTGGCATCAGGACTGGTCTGAAGCCAACTTCATTTTTTATCTTATTAAAATTATTTATTTGAGTAGTCCTACTATGTAATAGGGAAGAAAAAAACAATTAAAAGTGAGTATTATTTTTTATATGTTGTCAATGATGAGAAACAATATTTGCATATTGAATCCCTTTCCACATATACAGGCACACAACTTGCAATCCAATTATTTTAAGCTAGGCTAAATGAAAAAATAGACAGTGCTATCTCCTATAAACCAGTCAATAGACACTGTAAAGATCAATAATCTAAAAAACTATTGACCGCTCATGTAACAACCTGTACTTTCCATTACACACTAAACAGTATTGTAGATCAATATTTGCCAGATGTCCATTTGGAAATGAAACATTCTGGCTATGGTCTCTGTCCTCAGCCTTGCAAAAAAGTACTGGTCCCTACATTTCATTTAAACATCCCTGGTGTGCTGCAGTATTCCACCACCAGCACCTCCCAGAAGCCTCATTACCTTCCTTTTCTAAACTTAGTGAGGGAGTTACTTTCCATGGCTTTCATTACTCTGTCCCACACTGTACAAATCAGACTTCATCATTTTGACAGTAGAATTGTGTGTATTTGGAAAAGGGTGAGAGGGAAGTGCCTGATCTAGTAATGAGGGGGAATTCCTTATCTTTGAAGGAAGCTGATTATCAAGACCAACACTTTGGACAAGCAAGCAAGATTCTCATTTACACCTGTTTTATTGATGGATCTGAACAATAGGCTGAACAATAGAAAAGCTGAACAATAGAAAAAAGCAGCTGTTAAAATCCCACTGCTACTCCCCCAAACAGATTTGAGGCACCGAAATTGTTGAGCACAGAAATGTTCCCACCTCTTAGTTGTAGCTGGCATGGGCACTGGGCACTCAGAGCTGCAGCACAGACTAAGGCTCCAGTGGTGGGGCAGAGGGGCAGCGGTGGCACTGCCAACTGGATTTCTCTCCTCTGAATCCTGCAATGAGAACTCAGCACTGGAGCACTTTGCATCTGAAGGACGAGCTGGATTTTGTGTTGTCAGAGAGGGAGAAAAGGTTTAAGTAGGTAATTTTTAGAGACTGTCAAAACTGAAAAGTGTAAACATTGTTAACATCTCTTTAAAATTCTGGCAGGGAATGAAAGCCACCTGGATGTGTGCCATCCTCCAGTTGCAAAACCGTTTAGCAAACCATATGCTGCCCTAGAAGACAGGTCCTAGACAGAGCTTCCCTGATAGCTTTGGGAGCTGCACTCAGTAGCCATTGCCCAATCCATGCAGCACCACTGTGTTTCCTCTTTCTGCAACAGCCTTTGCTAGATGGGTCCTAGAGACAGCGGGCACCGGTAGGGAAAATATGGATGCATCTTTTCAGCCTTGTGCAGTACCTCTTTCCACTTGGCATTGATGTAGAAGGGATTCAAACATCCTCCTGGTTTACCTGTGGTTGTTAAAGAGAGCTTAAATCTCCTTCGTGTTTGATTTTGCACAATATGTTTCTAAGGAAAATAGTTCCCCTTTATCAATATAATTCTGCAGTAATTTTATGGGCATCTGTAGTCCTTCGTCAGTGAGAAATGGATGGAAGTGATTTCAGTCAGACATTAGGATTTTTCACAAGTTTTCTGCAGCTTAGAAGAAACTCTGATTTAATAACTGCAATGTGGATGTTTTTAACATGCTGTCAAGGATTGCTACGCAAAAAGACTCTGAAAATTAAAAAGTCAATTGCTTACATTTTACTGTCTTGTCTGAGCAGTCCTGGTGCCTGTGTCAGTACACCAGTGTATCTGAAGCAGAATTTGGCCCAGTGATGCAAGATGTCATTAACATTTCAAAATAGGCAATGTTTTGCAACATGACAAATATCCTATAACTCACATAAATTGCATACATTTGCACAGACCTGTTTGGTCACACAAAAGACTCATTTTTCCCCTCAAATCCAAAGGGCTAAATCTGGATGCCTTATCCTCAATCCTGCATGCCGACCATCTCAACCTACCATCTCAACATTAATTAATTGTATGCTTCTCAACTCTGTATCTTCCCAGTCTCATAAATTATTCTGGCCCTTTCGTCCTGACATTAATTACAGTGCCTCACAATTCACACTGACACACTTCATCTTGGACTCAAACTGTCTCTCGTGGTGATAGCTCCAACCATACATACCGATCCTACAGTTCATACTGGTCTCACCCATCTTTAGTACCTGTAGCCTATAATGTATCTATCATCATCCTATCATGTCCACTGCCCATCACTGCTCCATCTGCACTTACCTAGGTTCTCCACTGCTTTTTCCGGCTCCGGGAGGAAACTTCAGATATCATTCACCCCTCTCCACAGCACTGGAAACCAGGCAGAAGGAGAAACAAGGTATTTTAGCAGACTGGGGCATAGAGAAAGCTAAAAAACATTGAGAGCTCTTATTATAGATTAATATCTTTTCTTAGTGGATTAATGCAGAACTTGGTTTGAGCTCATACAAAGATTGGTAATTTTTCAGCTGCTGGTTATAGTCTAGATTTCTGCTATACTGGGGAAAATGCAAAGTTCCCAAATGGGACTAATTTAGACATCCAGGGCAGGCTTGCCTAGTTGGGTAAAAGAGCAACAGTGTGGTCAAGTCCTGTGGGAATTTTCCAGCCCGATGGCTCTGCAGCATCTGTATTTTGGCAGTTTCACCAAATGCTCCCCGGAGCACACAGCTGCCAGCTGGAGGCTGGCAGAGCCTGCGGGGATGATTTCTGCCAGCAAATGCCCTGGCGGCCTCGCTGCCTTCCCCAAAGGCTTCTTCCCAGCTACGGCATGCTGGTGCCGAGCAGGGAAGCCACAGCTCCGGAGGCAAAACAGCAGGGAGACAGAGAGGTCTCAGGAAGGCTGCAGCAGCAGGAGGGCTGCCGAGCACTGTGCTGCGAGAAAGAAAATGATGAGATGAAGGGAGGGGAAAAAATCAACCTCTTTCTAGCTAAGTACAGTGTTCTTCCTCTGTTCCCGCCATCCCTTTTTTAGGACATTTAGGAAGAAACAAACCCCTGCCACCCTCTCAAAACCTCTCTCTTCATGGCAAGCACAGTCCCAGCAGCCCACAGTACTCTTGGAGCCCCAGCTGTGCATTTCAGGCATGACCACCGTAAGGCTGTCCCAGCCACAGCCAGACTAGCCCAAGGATAGCAAAGCCTATCCTGCTATCTCAGGAGATGTTTCTATTCCCTGCAGCTGCAGCAAGAGATTTAATCTGGATGCCTTACATCTGTTAGGGAGCCTGGCACCATGCACTGCCACCCTGTAGTGAGAAGCAGGATTGGAAGTAGAAAAATGGAGCAACATACTCTATAGAAGAGCTGTTTTCCCCTAAACGTCACAACTGCTGGCCTCCTTGTGACAAGAAAAGAAGCAGAGAGACTGGAACAGCAGAGCAAACAGAGGAAGAATCCAGGCTTGGGTATAAGAACAACAAGGGAAGGATTATTTTCAGTCAGAGAGCAAAATCACAGCTTAGCAGAAGGCTTTAGCAAGGGACAGTGTCCCTTTGGGAAGGAAACCTGCACAGAATTTGCATTTTAGTAGGGAAATCTAATATGATTTTTACAAACATATATGCCAGAAGTTTCTCTTACTCCAGCAGGTTATTATTCTCTCTCTCAGCTTTACAATCAGAAGCCGAAACACCCGTAGCAAGTCCCAAACCTTTTTAAAAATAGCCTACTTAAACTCTTCTTTATTTGATTATAGGACCATGAAAATTCCCAGGTGTGTTTTTTTAAATTTTGCTGCCAAGAACCTGAGAATCTTTGCTGTCACAGTCAGCTAGTTCAGTCATTCTGGACATTTGTATTTCAAAGAAAACTATCAGCATCCCAGTTCAAACAAAAAAAAAAAACTTGGAGAAGCCTGAGCAAATCAGCAAGAACATGATGCAGAATGCTGTAGAAATCATAAACGTATTTTACTAATTAGATTAGAATTAGCTGGAGTTTTAGTAAAAGCATGTGAACAGTTACTGTGTTATGCACTCTGCTGATGTTAACGTGATGTTAAATTACAGCTACATACAAATAAAAGCTTTTTCAATGAGCAATGAAACCAATATTTTCCTAGTGAACTTTTGAACCTCTATTATTTCAAAATGTATTAACATTGCTGGTAAAGGAAGAGAGAGATTTATGACTGATGGTTTGGAAATTCTTGCTTTGTGAGGCATTCTGAGGACAAAACAGTCATGAGAAACCTACCCCCTATCTGCCCAAGCAGTTTGTGCTCCAAAGCCAACCAGGAAACCATCCCAGCCAGTATTTAAACAGATGCCAAGAATAAATATAATGTGTTCAAGAAAATATGTTAATAATTCTTTAATGCCCAATGGATGTATCCATACATACACAAGCCAACAAACGTATGGCTGGAGATGCCACCACTAAAGACTGCAAAGAACTGAGCTATCAAAATCTACCCTGACAGTAATCAAGTGACACCTTGTGCTTCTGTAACTTGCTGAAGATTGTCCCTGATCTGATTGAATACGGTATTACCCAGTTATTTATAACATATTGAAATATTCAGCATAGTTTTCCCATTTGTAAAGAAAATAATGAAAGGTTTCACTTGTTTCCTGGAAAAGTTACTTCAACTGTATTAACGAAAAGCACTTTTTAAACAGATAAGTACTAACATCAGTGTTCATCTTTGTTACTCTCTTTCTAGTATCCCAGTTCTCATTGATAGTGTCTTATCTTCCATGTTATCTTCTACGGAATATGTTGGTAGAGACTGTCTAGTCTGACCACATGCATGACAGGCCAGAGAACACAGCACAGCTATCTATGCATCAAGCCCATGGAGTCTGCTTGGGTTATGGCCAACAAAGATGCCTGTTTTTCACTCTTTAGTTTTAGTGCTCTTTCCCTACTCTTTTCTTCTTCTCCAGCAGGCTGAAATAATTCATACCACCGGAGACATAGGAGCCGTGTGACGCATTTCCTCGCCTGTGGGGTCCATCAGCTGAGAGATTGTGTTTGATTTCTCTTTCTTTATTACATAATTTATAAATATAGTAATAAATTGAAGCATAACTTTGAAATTTACCACAGGCCACAAAGAGATGTAGTTCATTTTATCAGAGTGGAGTCTATCTGCACAGATACTGCAACAAAATACTGTACCTCACAAAATCCATAAACTGGGATTTGACTTAATAGATTGGGAATATTGTTTGAATGGTTAATTTATTGACAGCCTCTCTAAGACAAATTATGCAGAGATTTCAAATCTTATTTATTCCAGCTTTGCAAAGAGCTTAAGGACTATCTGATAAAAGATGTAATGAACTGCATATAATATTGTATATTGATACTGTCTTCATTTGGTTTTTTTAGAAAAATCACTTTTTTCAGTGGATTCATACTTATAGATCATCATAAAATTTCTCCTTCCCCCTCTTCTTACTGTCCTTATTTGCCTTTCTCACTCCTTCACTTATTTTTATACACCTCCCACATTTCCTGGCCCTCATGCTCCCCCTCCCTCCCACCTCCATCTTTTCTACCTTTTTGCACTATTTTTGGTTTTTCCACTCTTTCTTTTAACATGCCATTCAGGATCTATGAAATAATTCCTCCTGTACTGTTCATTATTCCCCGCCTCCATACAGTATCCAAAATACCATAAATGTCTGCCTGCATCTCTCACTCCCTTCTCAGAGCCTCTCCTTGTCCCCTGTGCCTCGGAATGCTTTCTGCACATGCTGCATACCCTGCAATCTTCTCCTATTATCCCTCCCGCTATTCATTCAAGCTCTTGAAGCCCATCCAGTTTCTGCTCTGTACTCTGGCTCTTTTTGCTGCCAGAAAATGGTTTAGTTCTCATATTTCTGGGCAAGGAAACAATCTCCATTTCCTATTTCACTTCCTAGATATCGTTTCACCATCAAACGTCTCTGTCCTTTATATTCAATCCCTCCTTCTCCTCAGTCCTAGCTGATCTTAAATTTCTGTCTTGCTTTCAGCCATTTCGAAGTTCAAGTATCACAGCATCATTTATCCTTAATGTGTCTCTGCCTCTTTTATTTGTAACTAATCCCATGTCAAATATACATAACCAACTTATCCCAAACTCCTCCAGGAATACACAGTTACTGAGAGACAGTTCTTTCTAGACAAAATATTTACAGGTCCACTTTCATTGTAGGATAAGGAATGACATTGCCCCCTGCATAGAAATCACTACCTCTCAAAGGAACCCCTGAAAATCCTATTCAATACAGTTTCATGTTCTGTGGTGTTTTGCATTTAAATCACAATAGAGATTTTCATTACTGTGTTGACCAGGTGAAAATCCTTAGAGAACTAGTAGTTATTTTCTCTCAACATCTTGGTTTCCCCCCCGGCTTTCCTTCTTCATCTGTCAATGCTTGTTTCTCATAAACATCAAAGGTCTATTAGCTGATAACTGCCCTTTTGGTCAGTTCTACTTAGAACTTTATACATAATTTTATCATAATTTACTTCCAGTGTCCCAAAGTTTCTAAAACCAAGGTCATGCTTCTCTTTTTTCTTCCTAAGAATGCCCACTTTACATCTGACATATTTAACCTTCGACTCAGAGGCTTAATTCTCTGCTAAATTTTTCTGAGATGGCAGAAGTCATATATGGCCTGTCTGCTGCTTCTTTGGAAGAATTAATTACAGTAGCGCTTGCTTCAATTCTCCAATAAAGTAACAGTATTCTTAGATATAGTAAAAAGTTTCATATTCAAGGAAAAAAAAGTGAGCATTTCATTTGGGCTTACAGTTAACTCCTCAAGTCTAGACTTCAAAGTGAGACTGTATTTATGAGATTCAGTAAGTCCTGAGGGCTCTTAGTCTGAAAGTCACTGAAAAAGTCTCTGAAAAGCAAGAAGTGTGGGATCTTCCCTTCCTCCTGGAACGAAGTTATGATTCACAGCAAGCAGGCTAAACTCAATTAAAAAAAAAAAAAAAATCAAAAGGAAAAAAAGTCATTACAGAGTCCAGTCATATCACATCTATCATATTAAGGTTCAAGTTGTTAATTCTCAGTGAAGGTAAATTCTGCATATTCTTCTAACAATTGTCAAAGAGATCTTATCCAAACTGCCTTCATTATGGACAGATACTAAGCTCAGGTTCTTAGGAATATGTCTGCAACAGTAATCAGGGATGAACCCTCTGCTATTTTTCAGTGCAGCTAATTCTACAGTTAGGATAGAAATCTGAAGATGAAACCTGCCCATCACCTGTACTCATGACTGCCACAGCTGCTGGTTGCTCAGGATTGCCCCCTTTACATTAGAAGAAGCTTCTTGTAGGTTACAAAAACCTGAAAGGTCTTTAAATAAACATGGCCAGAGAATTCCTGTCCTTCAGCCCTTTTCTTTTTCTTTGATACACCAACCAGAAGGAGAGGGAAGTAGGAATTTGCTAGATGGTCTCCACAGCACATAAAATGAAGCAATCCTCCCCATTTATTCACCACTTACTCGGTCAGGGGGGCAGCTACTGCCACTATTTTATAGCACAAAGTGGCTGTACAGCATTAAAGAGCATGACCGATTATATTCATTACTGTCTATATGGCTCATAGTAGGCTGCTGCCAGCTTGTAAATCCTAAATGTGAAACAGTAATTTTGATTATATTTTATTATTGGAAGAATAGCCCGCTCTTCTTGGAAACATTTCCTCCTTCCTTCTCCTCCAAGACACCCATAAATTATTTCAGTCTTTTCAGTATAGGGATTTCAAAGTGCCCTTTCAATTAAAAACCATTTTTACTAGCTTGGATGGTTCTCTGGTTACAGTTTGGTTTTTATAGTTCTAATTTTAGGAATATGGTAATCTGAAACTACAAGGGAGGGAATACCACTGGTTCTTCCAGCAGCTGAAGATGAAGCACATTCCAGGGTTAAATGGCTCTTGGTTAATGCTTGAACTAATTTAATCTATAATTATTCTCAATGCCTGAGAAATGTCTGCCTAAGTGGGAAGATTATGGTTTTGTGGTTGTTTGGAGTGTCTAAAATCTCTCTTGTTCTATTGTGTTGCATCTGTGTGTCTGCTAAGAAAGATAAAATATAGCTGAAATTTGACATTTCAAAATATATAGCTGGTGCAAACTTTGAGGAGTAAAATGTGTGTGGTGTGATTCAAGAGAAAAAAGGTAGCTGGAATTTTTCCAGACGTGCCATCCTTGAGCACATTGCTGTAGATATTCAGGATCAAACACTTCTCAGTTAGCAACAGCTTTAGGATGGATGTACACATATCCTCCCTCCTCCCACACTGAGCACAGGTTTACAGCATTATGCCTGCTCACTTACACAACCCCAAAGGATTAAAGAGACCCTGGAAGAGAGAAAGGAGAATAAATGATGAAAGTGCATGTGGACAATGCATCTTGAAGGTCGCTGTTTACAGAGTGGATTTATGCACAGACTGCCATGCTCACTATAAGCCACAGGCACAGACAAAAGAAGAAAATATTAAATCCTTTTGAAATAGAAAGACATGGCTTGTTTGACATGCCAGTTGTGACATGATCCCTTGTCCCTGGAAATGAAAAGTCTTTGAAAAAATATAAGCAGGTTAATGTTCTGATTTTGGCGGAAATCTGATTTAGCGTAGGTAGAAACTGCCTGAGAGGAAAAAAAATCACATGAGTTTCACTTATTTTCCAAAAAAGTCTATACCCAGCTTTTTGTTTGCTTTAAAGAAGAACAACAAAATAACCCAAAAAACAACAACAAAACTGTAATGAGGACTAACGTTGCAAAAAAGATCTAACCTAATCTCAGGCTGAGGAAGGCAGAAAAGAATAATAATTTTTGAAAAGTTTTGCAACTCTATATGAGACACATCAAAACCCACCAGACCAAGCAAAACTCTGAACAGTGTAACAGAAGTTGCAACCCCTACTGTCAAATCCCAACTTGATCTACTGAAGAATTTCCCTCAACTCAGTCCAGTCAGCATAAATAAGCAAGATAACTGAGTCTATGATTTATGTTTTTCCACCTTCCAACTGTTTGTTTTTTATGATTTAGGTAATTTGGGCAAGCTTTTATGTCAAATGCTCCAAGACAAGAGGGGAAGCAACAGATGAGGAATGTTTTCTGGGCTTATATATGTATATATGCCGAGCAGAGATAGGGGGTGGATGACACTGAAACAGTGCCAAAAGGGATGAGATGAGGTAGGTGTGACAGGTAAAACTGGAGCCCCCCTGGCTGCCTATGTACAAGGTCTGCTGACCCAGTTTTAAAGAAGGTTATATATCTTTGCCTAAGTCAGAGAAGGGAGATCTAAACAAGACTCCCCAAAACCTTGTTCAGAAATTAAATTTACAACTTTCCCTCTCTAGGGCAGTCAATTGTGTTCATCACCAGTCATATTTTATTTTTATTGTATTTTTATTGGTTTTACATCATATTACATAGTACTGTAGGCATTACACAGAGATCCTACGACAGCCTAACTTTATGCTAGAGGTTTGCAAATACGTATAAGGAAATGCTTTCTGTTTCAAAGAACTTGAATCTACTGTTGGTTATAGATAATAATTTTTTTTAAAGGTGAGAAAGAGAAAATCATGAAATATAACAATCACACAGCAAGTGCCAGAGAGGTCTGACTTTGATGTTGCTTATGCTGAAATAAATCTGGAGAGGGTTGACTTTACACAGAGGTCTAAACCAGTTTAAGAACTGCATCAATATGGAGAAAGGGAAAGGAAATTCTGGGATTTCTGGGAACTAAGGAAAAGCCAAAAATGTATTTTTCATCAAAAAGAGAGAAAAAGAGAAGTTAAAAAATAACACGGGGTTGAGAAATAAGATGTTGATGCTTGTTCAGGAAGCATTTGAGAGCATTTATACCACACCAATGTCCTTTCTATGAAGTGAACCTAGATGAGCCCAGGAGGGACTTCATTTAAGCAAAACCATTGGAAAACAATTTCTTGGATGGAAAAGTAGCATGTTGACAGTCCTTCAGGCTGGGAAGAAAAGGGGAAAATTAATATACTAGTAGAACAACATACAACAGAAATTATGATGGTGGGCCACTAAAGACACAGCTCAGCAGGGTTAGAGTCTTCCCATCTTCCTCCCCACATGGTGTTCCCCAGCAAGCCTTCCCACACATCTGACTGCTGCTGGAGTGACCTGAAAGATGCTGGAAGGACACTGAGAAGGGTAAGCCAAGCAAGGGCCTCGCATCCCCTCCTCCCTGACAACCAGTGCCCAGTCGGCAGCTTTTGTCCACAAGCACCTTCCCAGGACAAGACAGGGGAAACACAATTTCCTATAGGTGGCCCCTATAGCCAGGGACTGGAATTGTCAGTGTGAGTGAGTGACTGACTGCAGGAAAAACTACTCTGGACTAGTTTGCTATTTCTTAGGGTGGTACAAAGTACCACACAAGCCACGAAACAGTCAAAATATCTTTCAGCTGCAAACAAGAAAAGAAGTTACTTGGTGGACTAAGTAAAGACCTTGAGGAGATACAAGGCACCTCTTCTTGTCTGAGTTTCACTTTTGGGTTTTCGTTTTTTTCACTTTTAATGTGATGACAATATAATGGGAGAAATATAAGGAGTCTGTACATAACAACCAAGTGCAGACATGGATCAGCAAGATAAATCTGAAATAATGGGACCGTATGAAAAAAAGGTTTTTAAGTTAATTGATTCCCCCCCCCCCCATCATTGCCCAGTGATAAAATTAATACACAGAGAAAGGAAAGTGAAAGACTTCAGAACAGGTAAAAGGGGTAATTCTAAAATATAAACATCCTTCTTGAACCAGAGGAAAAATTAATTCCTTTTTTGTATGGTGCTTAAGCGAGAATCACCAGATTAGACACATTGTTTCTGTCATTTTATTTTATTGTGCTGTAACTAGAAGAAGAAATCAATAGACACTAAAAAGGTATGCCTCCAGAGAAAGCTAATCAACCTATTATTGACTTACCTACAGTTATTTTTTTAATAGAAAATATCAAGACAATTTTCAGGACTCAGATATCTTGATTGAACACAAAGCCTTGGCAGCACATAGAAGAGCCATCAAAGTGGCAGAAAGACAACAGGAAACAGATTTCACTGGGCAGAGATCACTGCTAGGATACAATACTTCACTGCTAAGGACACACTAGATATTTGGAAGGAATATAGAATTTGCCTTATATTTGCATTATATTTCCCTTTTAAATATAACCCAAACAATATGCAAATGTATTTTGGAATACATATATGCATATTTACATGTTTGATTTCAGTAATATAAATGCTTGTCCAAAGTTAGATGCTCAGTCACCTGAACTTTTTTGCCTATAAGTCTTTCTGGCAGGAAACTATTCATCAATATTCACATTCAGAGTGGACAAACCCTGAGATGTTATGAGTAATGCAAGAGCCCCCTCACACTGTCCAAGTCCCAGGACAATGTGTTACGTACTATATAACATTCCTCAGTTTTTCTGCAGGGCAATGATTTCATCTGCAGTGCATCTGCTCTCTGTCTGCTGGAATAACTCACCTCATTCATTCAGAGGATATTTTCTAACAACAGAGCTCCTCTCACGTCTCAGTTTAAGGACAAATAGCCCTTTTAAAAACAAACATCTGGCCAAACTCTTATACTAATTGCAAATGTTATCCCATAATTTAAAGTAAAGATCTTTATTGAAAAAGGTCGTTCTTATTTATAACCAAGAAGACTTTTGGTTAATTTTCCTGCTACTCAAATAAATTCACATTTTGTACTCACTTATATTTCAATTAAAGAATTATTGGAACATGAAGAATTTGCTTCCTAAATTAAATAGGGATGTTGTGCCATCAGTATAACCGAATAGATCCAAAGCTTTAAAACCTCAGGTCAAACTTGATTTTCTGACGCACTCAAGTTTATTACTCAGAGTGGAACATATCTTAATATAGGATTTGAGTTTCCTTTTTCTCTACAGATCAAAACAGTAAGCTGGCTTACAGAATTAATCCTCAGAATCAGATGAATCAAATCACTGCTTATTGATTTAATAGATGAGAGTTTTATTTGATTTTGAAAATGTTATTTGTAATTGCTAATCATGTTTTTATCTGCACCCATTAGTATTTTTACAGTGAAAATACATGACGTGGAAGTCATCTTTAATACACATGAATAGCTGTGTCATCTACCACCTATTCCTCTAATCTCTCACCATGCACAGCACTGAAATTCCAAGTAATCCAGTATTTCCAACTGCACTCACAAACTGTACTGGTGAAAATGTGTTCATGACATAGTAAGTGTGGTAGCCTAGTTACCTGGAGGAAAGCCTGTTTTGAAAACTACTGAAAGAAGTTGGAAATAGGTACCTATTCTCAGCCTGTAGACAGATGTCAATCTTCTATGAAGATTCATGTATATCCATAGTGGAAGAGAGTGGACACAAGAATGTGACTTTCCACTGCTGTGGAGGCTGTCACCTCAGCAATGTTGCTCTCTCTGACTCAACAGACACCTCCTACTCTGCAAAATAGAAGTTACTGAGAAATTCCCAAAGCTGTTATTTTAAGATCTGTTCATTTTATCAAGCTTTCTGATACCCATTAATAAATAAATTTTAAAATAAGCAGGGTTTTCAAAAGCATTTAAATTACATAGGGAGTATAAGGCTCTAAATCTCATTTTACCTAGACTTTTCTTTGTATAGGATCTGTTATGATGTTTTAAAGAAAGAGCAAATGAAAGAGATCTGTTCTTTCATAGTTTAAGCTTTAGCCCTCCATGTGAAATTCAGAATAAAATGTGCTCCCAAGGGGTTTACAGCAAAGGGGTTTATAGCGAACCCCAGGGGTTTATAGGAAAACCCCTTTGGGAGGTAGTTACTTATAACTTTCTTTCCCAAACACAGCCATGCTGGCTGACAACATTAACGTAATTCAGAATTTCACATACTGGTGAATGTATTAACTGATGGTATTTGAGTTGTTTTGAAATGCTGCCTGAGCCTACAGATGCTGCCTTGAAGCATCAACAGCAGCTTTGTCAGGTGGCAATAATTCCACTGCTGCTGCATTCAGGAATAGTTATCTCTTGCTGTTAAGGCTGCTCTGTTCTGTGCTCACTGCCTGAGACTTTCTCATACAAAATACTTGAATCAAAGCCCTTATCTCCCTCCTTCCTGGTATTTAAATAAGGCACTATTCCTCCATAATCTGCATCCTTCTGATGTAAAAAAAAAAAAAAACCATGACTAATTGACTAATTTTTAGGGTAGTACAACTTTTTCAAACATAATTTTCTACAGTAGGAATGGACAGTGCTATTTTCACAAGAAAATGGGATGCTCCAAGAGCCAAATCACACTGGTGGTTTGTCTCTTCATCTTTCTGTGATTCACCTGAATTTCTGACAAGAGTTTTAAACAATATGATCGTATTTGGCTTATGAATCCAAAGGTCGAATGCATTGTAAGTATGAAAAATCCTGGTTTCACTTCTTCTTTTCACTAACTTGGCAACCTTAAATATGATTCAGAGCTTAAGTTGACAATTTTTTAATAGTTTGTTTCTTATTCTGAAAATCCCACCAACCTTGGTTTGATTGACAAGATTGACAATCAGGGTAATCAATATTTGTACAGCTTAACTGTACTCCTCTTCAAACTACTTAAATTCATGTCCAGTAAAGTGTAGCCTGTGGCAAACCAGAATGTCCTTAATTTGTAGCCAGAATTTCCTCAAAGATTTATCAGCAATCTAAGTTGTAAATACACTTATAATTTCAGCAGAAAGCATTGTTATTCATGTACTACTGAAAACTCAAAGAAACACCTGCCCACATAAGCTGGCAAACAAAGGACTAAGGAAAAGCTGACCTTGTAGCCAAAACAATGTTAACTGCCTGGCCATGGACCATTTATTTGGGCCACAATCCTGATCCTGTGGATGGAGGTTGTCCCTGTGTTGCAGTAAAGATATGCTTGGCGATGTGGACTCTGGGCTGGCTGCAGCTGCCCCCCTGCCTGTACTGCTGGCTCCTCGAGGAGTTCAGGCCCCCACTCCTGCTTCCTCAGTCCCCAAGGAACAGCCTTCCCTGACACGTGTGAAGAGTGACTGACGGGTGTGAAACAGAGAAGAGAAAATGGAAAAGAAGGTCCTGGCCCAAGTATTATCCAGACAGTGCTCCAGGATGCAAGGAACAAAAGAATCTAGATGCATAAGAAGAATAGGGCCTGATCAAATCCCATTTACCCACAGTTTTTCTAATCTGGATTAGGCAGAGGGTAATTTGATGTAGCCTTGAGCTGCAGACAATCAGTTTGCAACTCAGGTGACACAGTAGGTCACTCCATCCCTGCTTTTGCTTTGAAGTGGTGCAGCAAGATGCAACTGCTACTCATCCTTGCGGAGGAGTATCTATATCACGCTTCACAAGAGAAGCTCTTCCCCTCTTCCTTTTAGAAACCAGCTGGTGTGTGGACTGAACCTCTTCCTTTAATTGTCTGGACAGTCTGCTGAACAGCAGCAGTCTGCTGCTGGTATGCAACAAATGGAGTTGGGTTATTTTTGCAGCCCGTCTCAACAAATCCATACCTGTTCTGCTTTGGGAGTCCAGCTATTTCCCTGCTACCAGCTTGGACTCATTTTCTTGTCTCTGCTTCATATATTTACTTTCCTGTATTTTAGTGTACCACCTCATGAATCTCTGTCTTTTTTCTTTCAAAATGAAGATAAAACTGCAACCTGACGCTTTAATTGTCAAGTTGGAGCTGGATAACGCTCTTATGGTCATTCTATGATAATATCTTTAGGACTTCACAAATAATTTAATCAGACTCCACATTTCATCTATGTCCAGCCAGGTTTATTTGGCTGTTTTTGGGGTTTTTTTTTTATGTAGATCAATATATGTATAAAGCAGTTTATTAAATTGATCTGCTATCCAATGCTGAAGACAGCTTGTTTGCCACCACTAAAGTTTATTCTGGAGGTGCAGTCGGCTTGTGGATGAAAATATCCTCTGCATCCTTAAGGAGGTTTTTGGCAATACTTTTTTGACACGAGGAGCTTATGACCAGCTCTGCCTAATGCTAACGTCTCATAGAGAAAAACAAAAAGCTTTTTCTGCCTACAGATGTCTGCTAAAGCCTGCGACCCTGCTGTGCCTACAGGCTTTCACTCTTTCGTATCGACTATGATTCGCAAGTGCTGCACTCCGGATTTCACACTTCTGTATCAAGACAGCTCCTTCCACGGCAGCTGTGAGATAAGACAAACACATCCCCTCTTCACCTTCGCCTAGTCTCACCTTCAAGAATAAGACTCAAGTTTCTCCCATTTACCCTCTGGTGATCGTGAGTTTTCTGTCCAAGATAAGGCGGCTGTTGCAGCTGCAGCAGAGACTGGTGCACTTGACTCCTACTTAAAATTAACAAAGCACTTTCTATTCGCTTGGAGAATGACAGTCTGCTCGGGCTATGCCATCCTGCTCTCCAAGAGCTCTAGGAAGAGTTATTCGCTGCTGTGTCATCCAGACTGTGCATGGTCTGGAGCTGCCTACAAGATCCATTTCCCTGTCTGATGGAAATGCCTCTCCCTGTGGTGTCCCTGTCACAATCTGGGCTTTTTTAATAGGATCTCTGTCCCCCATCCCTAATTGCAAAATAGGTCTTCTGCCTTAGATCAGCCACAAGCACTGCTCTCTCTCATACTGATTTATATTAATTCAGTGTCGTTTCTTAATATGTGTTTTCCTTCTGTCCCAGAGTTCAATTAAAACCATAGAATAAACAGAAATATATTTCACTCTGTGTGTGGTTTTTTAAATTTATCTTTGCCTTTTTTTTTTTCTGAAACAAATTATTAAAACAACTCTGTCAAGGAGGATGATCTACAGAAGCACTATACCTTTCAGTAAAAGACAAGCACAAGGATGGCAAGGCCTGACAGCCTGATAATTGACTGTATAACCTAGGCATAGTCAAAAACTTTCTTGATCAGAGCAGAAGATGTTCTATAGAGCAATAGAGCTGCTTTTGGACAGGCAACCTTAGCTAGATCTTTCAGGTGTAGCATACTAGACGAAAATCAAGACAACCTCTGCATATATATTGGCTTATATTATTTTGTACAAAAATCCTCAACAAACCTCCCAGAAATTCTATTGTGAAAATCTAGTTAGTCATACATCACATTCAAAATTTTACTGTGAGAATTACACAAGCATCATGTCTTTACTCTAGGTTACTTATCACTCTTTTTAAATGCCTTTTCTGATATCCTCCCATTTTCTTTTCTCTCTAACCATATTCTAGTGCAGGATCAGGAACATTTAGTCCGTGTAAGTGCATAATAAGGACAATGAGGCTAAGTGTAATTAAAGTCCTTCTAAGCAAAATTATTACGTATTCAATTAATAGAAACATACTTAAAATTCTTCCTTGATTTTTATCTGTTGACAGTGCAACTGCTTCTTCCAGTGGTCTTTTTGTATGCATTGACTCTCTAGTCAGCAGTATTGCATCAATAAATGCATCTGCCTGACATGCCCTGATTAAATAACAAAACTAAATATCTGAACATTATATAAAACCTTCTATCTCACCTAATTTAAATTATATTTTTCAACAGTCTGAACTTCAGATAGCTACAGTTAAAGCAAGAGACTTTCAAAATTATAGGAAATATTAAATATTGAATATTTAGGAAGAAAAATATATCTTATTTGTATGTTGCAGCAACTCCCCCAAAATCAAGTTACAATTTGTTCTGTAAGTTGTAAATGCTTTTAGAGGGAGCATATGAAACAGTTAAAGTAGAGAGTACTCTGCAAGATACAACCATTTGATTCTACTTTTTCTAGTAATCAGCATATCGAAGACAGAATCTCAGCTGGGTTTTCCATTTACTACCTTCAGAGAAATCATCATATAAGTAGGTGAAACAATGTTACTTTAAAAAACAAGTACATAAAGCAACAGTTGAAAATAGTGAAAAATTACTTGCAGCATGGAGAAATACTTTACTATACAATAGTAAAATACAAGGAAAGACAGGCATTCAATAAAAAGAGGAATGGGGAGTATATAGTTTTCAGAATTTGTTATGTCAGGTTTACTTGCTTTGATTCCAGTTAACGCTTCTCACAGGGATTTTCCATTTAAAAAAAAAAAAAAAAGTCTTCGTAAACAGCACAACAAATTGTATATAAAATTAAAAGAGAAACGATACCATAGACCATTGGGAAGGAAAAAAGAAAAGGCAGTAGTCCCCACAGCGCTCTTCAGGACTTCAAAAAACAGCAGTATGTGGTCAGTATGGTGTCTGCTTTTCAGGGCTGATCATCTATTCACTTTGAAAACAAGGATTACTTTTTTCAAACTTTTAATCACATGGAAACACCACCTGGAGTAAAACAGAATTTATGAGCAAACCTTATGAAACCTTTGAAGTCTTCGGGCTCCCTCTTGCATTTGAAAATATTGGTGCTATGCACGTACTGCAAGTGTGTCGCCAGCTGTCAGAGACACCCGATACGTGGCATGCTGTGATCTACGTACTTTGTACATGTGGCCTGAGAGAGGGGTGAAGGAAAGCAATGGAGGAACACAGTGACACAGGATCAGGTTTTAAGCTTTTGGCTTAGGAGAACGGGTTTACACACCAGAACTACACAACTCTACTCTGCAGAAGTCAGGAAAGTATCAGTAGCTTGAGCCACCTCTGGTGCTTGCTTTCTAAGAGTTTATTCCCTCACAGAACTGCAGGATAAACTGTAGAACTCAGCTGTAAAACTCAGCTGTAGAAGTCTGTCTATAAAGGGTACATATGAGGAACTGCACAACATCGCTCCACTAGAAAAGAAATTGCAGCCCAACGACCTCACATTCTTCTCATGTTGGTATAACTATGTGTTGATCAAGCTTAACAGGGGCAGCAATTTGCCAGGGCTGTGAGTGTCCCTGCAAATATCAGAGAAAGGCAAAACAGTCATGGGAGAAAAGACTGAAAATATATCTAAAAGCATCAAAACTGACTAAGTCTTAATAGTTAATACATAAAATAAGCCAATACTTTAAATGAAGGCATACAGCAGTTGAGAAATGAAAAATGAAATATTTTTTTAAATTCAGGAAGAGCTCAAAACTGATTGGGGAATTGGAGTGTGTACTTTTTTATGGCTTAGTGGCTGAAAATGATGATACAAATTAAACCACTGAGCAAGAAAGTTCATTTCAGGCTAATGCACAGAGCTATAAAAACTCAGGGCTCTATTATCTCGTAAAAGTAATAACGGCATTCACCTCCACCTGATCTAGCATGATTTTCTAGTTAAACAGCCTTACAGATGATGAGCATAACTATAATTTTTCAATAGTGGAGACATTATTCACAAATTTAAACATAATTGTAAAATTCACTAAAGACTTACTTTTCAAAACTTGTAAGAAGAAGAATGTTATTAATTAGAAACAGAGAACTGCCCATCCTGCCTCCAGAGATTAATGTTTGTCACTCACGGTACATCCCTGGCACACTTCTGTTCACTCAAGAGGCAGAAGGGATGATAGACAGGAAAAAACCATTTTCTTTTAAAAAAACCTCTTTGTTCACTGCTAACCACAACTAAATGAAATATAGAGTATAAAACTTCAGTTTTGCTGATCCAAACAGTATCATAAAAAGGCAGCCAGGGAGAGAGAAGGTCAGGGCAAGATCTGTCTTCACCGGCACAGCCCTCATTGCCCTGTGCATGTCCCAGCTCACCGTGACAGCATAACTGCAAAAATCCCTTTCCTCCACTGACTACATTGTGACCACATCAATCTCCAAATGCATTTAAAGCAGCCCATTTCTGTCAGTGGAAATGTTTGGTTGTCACAGAAGGGAATTTGACTCAAAGGCAACATGCACTCCTCTAAGCGTGTTGTGCTCAGGCAGCCTCCCAGCCACTCACATACAGGCTCCAACCAACAGTGGTGGCTGGAATCGTGAGCACAGACCCCATTTCAGGCCTCCCCGTTGTCCTTGCCATCCTAAAACTTTTTTTTTTTAAACCCCCTTTCTTTTTCCATTCCAAGGGCCAAAAAAAAAAAAAAAAAAAGAAGTGAGGACAGTGTTATTCTAACATGATGCTGAGGGCATGTGCTGCACACCATGAGGGCATGTAGGGGTTGAGATGGGACAGCAATGGATGGCTGAGGAGAGCAAGGAGCCAAATTTAGTGCAGTCTCTACTGCCATCTAGAACAGTAACTGAGGCGGAGCCTCCAGACATACCCAAGTTTTCTCCTGCAGGGAACCAACTGCTTTGATCCAAAAGAGAAGCTGGGTATGAAGCAACATGAGTCCAGTGTGCACAACTGGGTACAGACACAGGAATGAAGCAGAAAACTAAGATAGATGCACCCTACTGTAGCCCCCCACAAATCCATAGTGGGGGGACAATCTTGTCATCATCCTATCCTGTCTGTCACCTAGAAGAAGACAGTAAACTAATGGAAAATGAAGCTGGAAAAATTCAAACTAAAGCAAGATAAACATGGTAAAGGCAGAATTAATTACTCATGCAAAATGATATATTCATTGTAACTGTATCTGGTTTGACATTATTGAGCTCCTTCTAAGAGTAATGCAGTGGAGTGATGGGCACAGGATAACTGTTTGTGACAGAACGAAGATAAACATCCACCACTGAAGCAGTCCTGAAAACCAATTACTTAACCATATAGGTTTGCATCTGTCTTCTATAAAATATTATTAGCTATATATGACACTAAATAAGCCAAGAATGCCTCCACAGTCTGAGAAAACTTCTAATCTATCACCATTCAAAAAAGGACATACTGTTTTTCTCTGAAAATTCCCTCTGCCGATATGCTAATCATATTATTGTTGATACACTGGAGGTGGGAGGGTGGAGTAACCTAATACAGTGAGAGAAACATGAACCAGGGAGTATAACACAAGGTACAGACATGCATTCTCATAAACCTCACTTCACATTCAATATAACTGCTCCATTTTACTGACAGTTTAAATCACGATGACAATGAAACTGAAGATTCCTATTGGCTTTAATATAACTATCCAGCACTTTCGTAATTTCTTCCAGCAGCTTGAATATCTTCAGAGTAATAAATAAAAATGTGTGTTACAGTTGATGGTTGCTGAGCTTATGTAAAGTTGCAGATAAGGGGGTTTTTTTCAAAAATAACCGTTTTTTTCCAGCCTTCAAACAAGTTTTCAGTTAGGTTGGGTTAGTTTTCAGTTAGGTTGGGTTAGTAGTAATTCTGTAACAGCTTTCAAATATCAAAAATCCTTTTCCAGAACAATTCAAATCGCGTGACACCTCCTTGTATGTCTTCTAGTCCTCACTTGAGCAGTAATAGCCTCTTATCAAGGATGGAATGCAACAAGCTGTTGCTATTGCCAAGATATTCCTTCCCTACAGCACTGCAGGATCAAAGCATAAAGCTCAGGAAAGAAATATTTAGGTAGCAAACTAGTTTCCTTTCTAATTAAAATGCTTGAAGCCTACATTCGTTAAACCCCAATTTTCTGCATAATGACCTTTCTCTCCAGGAACATTCAATGACGAACACTTCTATGAATATATAACTCGCAGCTTGTCTGCACAAGGGCACTCATACAACCCTGCATCTGTCCAAGTATCCACATCAAGCACTACATTTACTTCAAAAAACTCCTTCAGGGTCCTCCACAATAGCTTGCTTTTGGTCACTAAGGCAACCCATTCTGTTCTTTTCTGGTGTGGCTTTAACTAGATTGTTTGATAACCAGGTCTTTGTCTTGCAAACAGCGGCTCAACAACTGAGGAGCTGTAGACACAAAGCTAGGTATGGCTAAACATCCTGAAAGTTCTCCTAGCATAAGAGCCAACTTTGTCTCCATGTGAGAAACCACAGCTGGACCACTGGTTGCTTGAATAAGAGAATTCAGCCTCTTGTACATTTTTTCTCCAGAAACAACAGATTTTGGAGCTTTTAACAAGTCCAATGTTAAAAATAAAAAAACCCAAACAACAAAACCAACAACCCTGTGTCTTTAAAGCTACTCTCTCTAACTGTGTATTGTCAGGCCCCATGAGCACACATACACTACAATCTCTTTCCCATTCGTCCCCCACCCAGGAGTTTGGTTACCAGTCTTCGATGTCAGCTTCGATACAGTGGAGTTGTGGAACTTTGAATCAGACTGCTTCTAAAAGGATAGTGTGAGAAAGAGCTGTAAGACGTGTTATCTGGGGCCTCTGCCCTGAGCTCAAGGGCTGCGTTTGAGCTCAGGCCGCTGCTATCAGTCATTGCCTGAGTTGCATTATAGATATGGCAGTGCCTGGCTATTTCCATTGCTATCCTGTGATTGCTTTCTGACTTGAATTTGTGGCTTGGCCTCAGACCTGTCTCGCCATTACGACTGCTTCTGCATAATTTGGTACTTTGTCATTCAACAAGCAGTAGAATCAGTGAGTCCTGGTCTATTATGGATTCTCATATGCTCCAATTACTCTCCTCCACTCAGTATATCCTTCACTCAGAAAGCAGCAAAGCTGTCCTCGCTGTGTCTGCAAGAGCTCACTTATACTAAAAGCCTGAACTCCCAATATACATTACCTCCCCATCTCCACCATACCTCCAAATCTCTGATGGTGTAAACATTAGTTTTCTGAGCTTCTTTCTCTGCTGAAATGAGTAAATGGAAAGTCATGACCAAAGCAGATGGACCTGTGATAGAGGATACTTTTGGCCATTTACTGAAGAAATCATTAATAGAACACCATAACGTTTGTCAATGGTAAATGAGCAGCAAAGTCTATAGTGTAGACTGTCAGCTTCTCAAGTAAGAATCTAGGCTGGCATCAGCTGGTACCAACTCATGCTTGTTTTGTCAAGCAAGAAAAACTATTGGAGCAGCTTGAGCATCCAGCCCTCGCTACTGATAGAGAACTTATAATCAGTGTTATGACAACTCACTGATGTGCATCAAGAACAAAGTGTATTGATTTTGTCTCTAATTCCTCCAGAATGATACATTTATAAGTTATTTTCTTGTCTTGCAGAGAAAGTTCAGTCCAGCTCAAAGCATAGGAGAGATAAATTAAATTTGTTATGATTTTGCTGTCAGAATGCCATGTAATTTCTGCTGAACAGCACAGACTAAACAAGCACCTTTATATTAGTCTTCTGAAACAGCAGCAAAGACTTAACACACTTCTTCAATTGCTTGCATAGTCAAAGACAGTACTTCTGAGCGTTCAGGGTATTCAGGAAAGATAAAAATCAGCAAAACAAGCAGTCAAACATCACATTTTTAATTTTCTGGTTTGCCTTCTACGACACATATAAAGAAAATATTACTGCTTCACACTTCTCTGAGTCTTCTCAATGTTCACTGTACAATAACAGGCAAAGGAACATGATCCAATGGAAGCTGAGTTTATGGCCAAAAGATAGGGTGTCACTCTTCCTATTACTCCTGTGCAAGTCAGTATTTCCTCTCCAAAAATGAAACACTTTTCCCTTGGCTTCTGTAACTGTTCTTGAAGAGCCCATAATGGTTGACCCCACGTAATTGAGTAAATATACGTATTTGGCTACAAATCGCCCTTCCCAGATATTTCTACCTCATTCAGCAAAGGTAAAGTAGCACAGCATTTTAAACTCTGGTCACTTGTAGCTATGGTTTTCACCAATTCAAAATGGATCTGCACTACATTTGTTCAGGACATTTTAGATTTCATTCTTTTAACAGTTATACAGATGAAACATAGTTTGGAATTAAGTTTTCATATTGTGATATAAGAATTAAGTTTATAATACTTGTAATGGGCTTAGTGGTGGGGTTTGCATAATTATAGCAGTCTGTGCTGAATTTGGAGAAAGTGTGCTCCCCTGAAAAGACAATTCTATGTGAAGCAGCATTTGAAAAAGTGAAATTTCAATTCTATTAAGCTGATATATTGCAATATGTCCTGTAAATGTTCTCCTTGTTTCACAACTCATCAGCTAACACTGGATTCCAGGTTGCTTATTAAAAATACTAATCATTACTTCATTTAAAAACCTTAGATTGCATTTCAAATATATGGCATATGTTTTAGACACCAAAATGATCCAATGAGCATCATCTGAGAACTGTGAGGGCTCTGTTAATTTGAAAAACCACAATATAAATCAAGATTTTAAAACATCTTTGCACCTTGAACACTTGCATTAAGCCTGTGTGTAGACATGATTGTCTTGCAACCATTACAACTTTATTTAACCCTTCTAGATCTAACCAAAGACACCATTTTCTTTATTCTTTGTAAAAAACTGCGAAAATACCCACTAAGGAGATATGATTTATTTGATAGAAACGTTCAGAGCAGATCTTTAAGCTCTGGCAATGCCTCATTCCTACAGAAATTAACAGCTGACTGAGAGTTTATTGCCTGGTTATCACACGAAGTCAAATTCTAACTCTGAATAATGCTTCACACAGCTGTAACTGCTCTTTGAACTGCCTTCTGTAATTGATTAAACCTGAATCACTGTTACGGGAGTGTTTTACATTGTGGAAGCATTTTTGCTTGTTCAGTGCAGCCAACAAACCTGCCCCTGTACAAGTATACATGTCAGGGATGCCAGCAGTATAAATCAAAAATCACATTTGCATACAGTCAGCCAAGCACAGGATTTGTTTCCTCAGGTGTTTATGAGATTCAGTCTTGATTAAGTGACAACCTTCAAAATCATTGATTTGAACAGAGCAGAGACTCCAGCGTACATATCCGATGCTAAATCTACGAGCTTGCAGCCACTTTCTGAACACAGCAGAAACAAATCCAGCATCCCTCGCCCACAGCATGCTGCTCTCAGTCCAGGGACAAGTAACTTCCCACTGCTGCTGTTCATGCAGCCTTTATTAAGTGTCCAAACAGCTTGGAGTGTGCGAGCGAGCTCTGCTCCAGGCCGTACAGTGCAGGCTGCGTGGGCTTCCACAGCCTCGCTACGCTGGGAAAGTTCTCCTTATGCACCGGGAGTTTGCCGTCCTCCGGCTGTTTCCAGTGCCCATAGCCAAGGCCTTTTTCTGTCTCAGGCTATCTGAAGGGCACCCTCTTCTGTCCAGCACCCAAACTGCAGCACCACAGATTTCCCCGGATGTTTCTTGGTTCTGCAAACGAAAATTGCAGTAGTGAGGTTTTCCTGTGAGATTAGTAATACCGTGACCCAGCCTGCTCCATTATGGATGGAAGACTGTTCTGCAAATGTTAATGAAAACAATAGGTGTAAAGGAAAATTAAAACACTACAGGAAAAGCAGGAAAATTTACAAAGGGTAGAATTGATAGAAAGAACTATTTTTCCAGTGGAAATACAGGCAGCTGAATTACAGGACTATGATGAATGTTAGTGACTGCATAATTCTCTGATGAGCTGTCCCTACTGACTAAATGAAGGAAATTTACTGGGTTTTGTGGATGGGTTGTCTCAAACACCAACCTTTCGTAAGAGAAGAACATTTCATTCCAAGACTAGGAATTGCCATGTCTACTTCAAAACCAGGTTGTTTTGCTTGGTTTTGTCAAAGTTTTAGAGAGGAAGTGTCTGTCCCAGTTCACATTCATCCCCACAGATATGTATTTATTTAATTGAAACAAACAAACAAAATGTTTAAGTTACATCCTTTTCAGGTGATATCCTACAGAAACAAGGCTACCCTGTATCTCCAATGACTCCTGATAATAAGGGAAACTGCTCGCCCATTTCAGAAACCAATTTGGCAGGTGGACAGACATCTTGAACATAGTAAGCTCCAGCAAATTTTCTGATAATCGGCAGCTGGATAGAAGAGCCTAACAAAAAAGGGCACCTTAATAAGTGCCCCCACTCAGCATGAGTCCAGAGTCTGCTTAGAACAGGACCAGCTGTGGCATGTGTCAGCCCACATCCCCAGCGACTGCAAAGGAAGAGGAGAGAGAACAAACGGGAGGTGGGAGGAGATCTGGAGGAGAATGAAGTTGCATGACCACACAGATATGGAATATAAATCACCAGGAAAAGAGATTCCATTAGGTCAACTAACAGATGAATTTATTTTCTCACTCCCTTATGGCTCATTGTGGTTTAGAGTCACGTTATTTGGATTGACTTTGGCAGCAGGTAACTTAACTAGAAGATCAAAATGCTGTCTTATCCATCTGTTGTGTCAATTACTATAATTTCTTCCCCTATGTGTTGTTTATATCATGTTTAGATGTTATTTAGAGATTTTTTTTTTTTTTTCAATAAACATGGCAATAACTACCAGGGCATAGAGACCTTCTACACTGTGAAGGGGGAAAATAAAGCTAAAATTACGTGTTTGGTAATGTTCACTGAATTAAGAGACACCTCTTCTAAACATAAGGGTTTTATGAATTGCTTGAGTGCTGTATAACAGCTGCTAGGAGAAAAAATATTTGGTTTTTATCAACTTTGGTATTGTTAAGCTTTTAGGAGAGAATATACCTAGAGAACCATTAGCTAAATATTTTTCACAGATCAGATCATGCCTGGTTCAAATTTCTTTCTCGGAAAACAAGCTGACCTTCACCTTCATGTCATGTATCATGCACTAAGGAAGCCATGGTATTGACAAAGAATTTTACAGACTTAACAAATTCAAGATTTTCTAACATATCTGTAGATAATAAGAAACAAGCTGCTTGTGTTAAAAAGAGATGCACTGACCTGCAAATGCATAACCAAGCACTGACCTGACTGAATTTTTATCATACTCCATTGCTACATCCTATGTTATTTTAGATCAGAAGATCTATTCGGATGGGGTATGAAACAGCGTGTATCTCTTTTTCCGTTTTGATCCTGCAAATTTTCATTTTATTACAGACACCTAATCATGCAGTTAGATTCAGATTTCTTCGGAGGATAAGGAAATGCTCCCTATTCATAGGAAAGGTGCATGGTAATGTCTTTACAAACAATTCCCATTAGTGAGGGTATGGGTGTTAACGTCTTTGAAATGGGTCTTAATGTCTCTACCAACTTTAAGCTGCAGGTTTGTCACAGAACCCAGACAGTTTGATTCCTGAAACAGACAAATGAGTCGGCACAATCCTGAGTTTCTGAACTTTTGGGTAAAATTACAGTTTCAAAGGGGGAATATGTGGTAGGCGGTTCGGGGAGGCTGTACCTTCCTAGTACCTCAGCGGACGGGGAAAGGAAGAGGGCAACATGCAGCCGGGGGTGTAGGGGGAAAGGAGACTGCTGCGTCCTCCAAAACCTCGAGAGAAAACCCCGCGGGTATGCGCCCCAGCGGACTCTCTCCCTTTATTCGAATAAAGTTGCAGGACTCCTCTGTCTCCTTTATGGACACTGGCTTTTCATAGTGATTTTCTGTACACTACGTTTTCCACAATTATAGGAATTTAAACATTTCCATTAAATCTATTGTCTTTTGCACATTTTTTCTTCAGAGTAGTAGTTAAAAAATAAATATTTTAAAATAATTTCAGAATCGATAATTCTACTCTTATGCTTATAAAGAAAATTTCTACAATGTGGAAACATCCTTTTAAATTTTAAAGACAGGAACTGGTAAAAATGTGTACTATAGTTAAAGAAGTAGCAAAGACAAGTCTCCTTGCGTCCAGAGCTTATACTTACCAATCAGCTGCCCGCCTAACCTTGGTCAATACAATTGAGGAGCTTAAATGAACTTAAATGCTGCACTAAACTGTGTGTTTAGCACCTGAGGGGTGCTGGAGGAGAAGAAGGTGAATGTTCCGCCCGTTGTGAATGTGCTCCTGCATCCACGGGGTACCGAACCCAGAGACACACCAGGAGACAGACTAGGAAAATTTGGATGCCCTTAATGAAGAGAATAATAAAATTGAATGAAATGTTGTAGTGCAAATGCTCTGTCATGCTGCTGGGGAGAAACAAGAAGAATCTTCACAATGAGCTAAGCTGGAAACACAAGAAGAAAAAAAGACAATCGCAGAAAACTGTCAGCCACTCAAACTATGAGGCAAAACGTGTGTATCAGTGAAAAGGGCAAGTATCACAAAGAATGTAAAAGAGAGGTGTTTCCAGTAGATACCTGAATGCTACTATTTTTAAAAATTATTTATTATTTTTCAAATGCTGTGTATCCTCTGTGCACTCTTCAGGAGAGATGAATTCACTTTGGACCACAGCTACCTGAATGATAAAAGAGAGCACAGAACCCCTCTCTGACATGTGACTGAAAGAGTTCAGCTTACCTTAATCTGCAAAAATAAAGGGAAAATTACCATACAGAAATCGGACGGTAAATGATATTTTGGAGAAAGCGACATAACCTAAAGGACAGGAGTTTTTCATGTGAAATGTAAGATGGTATAAATGGATCATGAACACATTAACCTAGCAATCAGAAAAATACTTCTAAGCTTTGGAGATTTTGGAGGCTCTGCAACAGCTTTTCATTGGGAGTAATGGTAACAAAAAACTTAATAATTTCAAGATGAAGAAAAATAAATTTGTAAATCATGGGATAATATATGGGATGTGACCTACATTAGGCATAGACTAGGAAGTCCTCGTCAGGACTATGTTCGTATTGTGTGGAAAATCACGCTATGAAAAACCAGTGTCCATAAAGGACACAGAGGAGTCCTGCAACTTTATTCGAATAAAGGGAGAGAATCCATTGGGGTATATGTCCGCGGGGTTTTCTCGAGGTTTTGGAGGACGCAGCAGCCTCTTTTTATCCTAAACTCCTGGCCGCATGTTGCCCTCTTCCTTTCCCCATCCACTGAGGTGCTAGGAAGGTACAGCCTTCCCAAACCACCTACCACATATTCCCCCCTTGAACATGTCGTTTTCCTCCAAAGTTTAGAAATTCAGGCTATACGGGTTCTGCAACAGACTTTGTGCTGACCCATTTGACTATTACCCTGAAGTTCAGGAATCAAACTGTCTGGGTTCTGTAACAAGCTTGTGCGGCTTGAGGTTGATAGAGACATTAAGACCCATTTCAAAGACATTAACACCCATTTCACCTAAAGACCCTCACCAACTGAATTGTTTGCAAAGACATTAGCACCCAGCTTTCCTACCAATATCCCAGAGAAACAGGAGCTGTGACTGGTACAAGAGTGCTGTAGAAAGCTCTGAAACATATTGTGGAAATCCAGATATCACCACAATGTATTAATTATTATACTGCTGCTTATTCCAAAGGAAATTTCTGGAGAAGTCACAGTGATGTATTTTCTTCCAAAGACTGAGTTACCTCTGATGTATCAAAGTTCCTATTTTCTTAACACTCCTCTTGTCCTGCATTTTTAAAATTTTCATTTACTTGGTTTCTGGACATGCCATCTTCAGTTTTAAGTTTTCTTGTGAAAGGGCAGTGTTTCTCTGTGATCTTATTTTATCTCTAGATTTTTTTTTTTTTACTTCAGAAATTTTCAGATACATTCCTCTTAACTTTTAATATTTGTTACTATCAGTGTGGCTTCATGGAGCCGCATAGTCTCTTTTATGTAAAATTATGGACTATATTTGTCCAGAATTGTAAAGCACAGACTCAAAGGTTTTTGCCTCTGTGCTACTGCTCTAATTGCTCCCAAGGATAACTTTGTAATATCTGCAATCCAATAGGCAAGAGCACAGAAAGAAAAGCTGTAGCAGCTTTGTTTTTCAAAACCTGCCATGTACTGTAAGCAGTGATGGCTTCAGATACAGAATATCAAAAGACACACACAGTGTTTCCCTTCATTAAACAAGCATTTGGTTTTAAAGCATGTATTGGCTGCCAACTACAAATACACTGTTTTCTAGATCAAAGAGTCTCTGTGAGGTGCAAAATCATTGAGGTGGTTGTCATCACAGCACTGGATACGCATACTCTTTCAGGATACTTTAACAGGTGCAACCAAGTGTATAACCAGGCAGCAGCAGACCAGCTTGGTAAGAAAAATTAACCTGTCTGAGCTCTATGCTGCTGCCACTGGGACATTTGCAGTACCTGTGCATATACACGTATAAGTAGGTGATTTATGCATCCACTGCACTGCGGTGTGCAGCACAAATATATCTGCAGATTTGGAAGAATAAAAGGGAGTAGATGGTGATGCTGAAAATGACTCATTGGATTTCAGGCAAGCAGCTGGGCTGCTGACTTAGCACAACAGCTGAAGAGCAGAATGGAGGCTATCCACTCCCCACCATCCCTGCAGGAGGACAGGTAGTGAGGGCTGGGGCTGAGGAAGAGAACCTAGGGGGATTTTTAAGGTGAGACCAAAGTGCTGAGGTGTCTGTTGCCCTGCTGTTATCAACTGTCTTTGAAACAAGGCTAGAAATGGCCCATCTAATGAATAGCCACCATTCTGCTGACAAGGAGATTGAGTTCAGGATTGTCATCTTGAGTTGGCAGAGGTTTCTACAATTAGCATAGAAGTTACTGCTTTGCTGATGGCCTCTGTAGATGTCAGCAATGACATTTCTTTTTATTCAATATGCATTGACAAAACCACAGGTAATGGAACATTTTTTAAAAAGTAAAATGTCTTCAAAACAAACAAACAAACAAAAAAACAAACAGCATTTTACATTGTCTAAAATGCCAGGATTAGGATTGTCTGTGATGCCTTATTTCCACTTGTTGTGCATATCCTTTTCACTGTTAATTTGTGTATCAGTCAGCATCATGGCTGGGGGCTGGCTCATTTTTGTTCTTTGATACTTGGCATCTGGAAGGTTTCAAGTTGCAAACCTGGAGTGACACAGCTGAGATTTCATAGTTAGGTAGCAAATTGATCCTAAAAAGTAAACTGACCGACAGACTGATGTACACTCAGCAAAAACAGAGGGCTGAATCAACAACCAAAATATTAAAAATTGTATCATAGTGCACACACATAAGGTGGCTAAAGGCAATTGCTCTGTTATAACATGAGCAAAGCTTACTATAATTTTTTGTGGTCAACTTTGCAATACTAGTAATGTTCTTCCAACAATATTTGCAAGCTTTGTAAGCTTAAGACGAAAGGTACTGAAGAATTACAAAACAGTGTTATAACATTAGGCTGAAGTAGAGAAACACAATTCAGTCTCTTTCAGGACATATCCATTAGGATGAGAAACGGATGATAGAGTTTTAGGTTATCCAGTTATGTCAAGAGGTGCAGTTATACAAATTACATTTCCTTGAACAAAGCAGAGATCAATCTTTGATTGCCTAAGCAAAAGAGAGCAACAGGTCAGTTGGGATATAGTGAGCAACTATCTATTTGTGGTATGATTAACATTAGGAATTTTCAGTACTGTAGGAGATTAATAAGAATTACTTACATTTTCAGGTGTGCTGCAGTTTGGCTATATTGTCTGATATTACTGTACACTTTAAGCCAGATGCCTACAGATTTATTCTCATACTGTATTTTAAAATTTTTATGCTTTAACAGCCATACCTGGAACTCTGAACCGATGCTGAGGTTTTGATCTCTTTTTCAAAACACCACAGTTTTATTATGTGTTTGTACTAAAATAGTGGTGCTTTCCTGATACTACAGCAATATAAGTAAACTAATATATACCACCAGAAAAAGCAAAATACAGTAAACCGCTATTACTGTTAATCACTTACTAAAGCTTAATGGACTTAATCAGTTGGATTTTCTAAGGATTATGGAAACAGGTTTTTCTCCCAAGGAATTAAAAAATGATGAAGTATTGGGACTAGTAGTTTTCAATTGAATTCCATTGGTATAAATTAGATGATTATCAGGCCAATAGATAAACATTTATCCTTGGTTTACTAACATTAATTCTTATAGCATTGCAAATAGAAATTATATCTATATTTTGCAATGAAGAGAGAAAGAGCAAGCAATTTGCCCCAGCAATCAAACAAATTCTACATCAGAAGTACAGACGCTCAGCTGCTGCAAAGAATATGCAAAATTCAAGCATGGAGATATATATATGAACATTCTGCTATATGTAGGAGTATATTATCTATATTCATTTAGAACATCAGAAGCCTTTTTAATCTCAGTTTGAATCCTTGCAATAAATCATTGCTATAATAAGAATTAAATTCCTGTTTTAATGTATGTCAAAGAAATTGCTTGAGAGACCCTAGGGGTTGAAAAGCATTGTATTAACTGTTGTTGAGATTATAATTATACATACACTATGCTTAAAACTTTGGTTTGTGAAGCCTTTTTTTTTTTGAATTGAAACAAATTTTTAAGCAAACCAGATATGAGTTAGTGTCAACAGTGAAGAGAAGCATTTTGGCTTTGAATACATGAGCCAATGAAGAAATATATGTAATTCTTTCAAATGAAGTGAATAGCTAACATCCACAAATTTAAGGAAGTCAAAATATAAGTGTCAGGAATAGTCATAGTGTATGAATAGTCAGGAAAGGCATTGGAAGCGCTGAAAGAACCAAAGTCCAAAAGAAAATTAGCACAGATGAAGAAAGCTAAGAGGAGTTGGCTAGATCAAGACAAAAGAAATAAAACTGGGAATCAAGTGATATAACAATAAGCTATTTAGGAAAATAAGAGTCATTGTGAGAAAGGTCACAGGACTATTAAAAAGAAAAAAAATTAAAATGACAAAATTAAAATCTGTGTTTCCTTATGTACTTTTTAACAGCACCCAAGAGACAAAACATAATTCCATGTTAAGACAGAATATATTTTAGATTTAGCTCATTGTCAAAATGATTTATGAGATGAAGATCAGACACTAAGGCTGAATAAATAGTAAAGCAAGGTCTGATGGCATTGGAGGTAGAAAGGGATGTGGGGAGCTGCACAAGAAAATATTGCAATGATGAATGAATGCAGATACATTTTGGTCTATTTTAGTATGCATTCAGTTCTATGATAAATACGAGTTTCAAAATGCAGCAAACTGCATACATAAAGGATAAGCAAAGAAGAATCACTGTATGAAGACCTTACATTTATTTATCTGAAGAACTGAACTGTAAATTCAACATTAAAATTCTATGTATTTCACTAATATATCCCCATCAGCTATGGAAAAAAACATTTATCATGCTACATATTAAAATGCATACTTTAATGCTATTTTTGTATCACATATAGAACTTCATTCTACACCTTCCTCATTTTATGATATCCCAGCTTACAGACAAATCCTTCAGACAAGACCAACTGGGGGCAATTATTTAGTAAATGGAAAAAAAACAAATAGGCACATATTCCAAATATATAAGTCTTTTAAACTCCTCTTTTTTTTAGGTGGAAAGATTTGATTTACAGTGTGGTTAACCACATATGCACAAAAAACAGGTCTGCACAGCAGCTAAGGAATATGATTGTCATACCAGTAGCCTAGGGTTTGAATTACCCATAGCAGTGCAGTTGTAGTAGCACAGATTTCTCCTTTATGGAGCAGAACACATCTATTGCCCTGGCTTAACCCTATCCAGCACCTAAGTACTTTGCAGTTGGTTGCTCACTTCCTGCCTCCCTCCCCTAGTGTGATGGGGTGGAGAATCAGGAAAAAAAAGACAAAAGCTGTGAGTTGAGATAAGAACAGTTTAATAATTGAAATTAAATATAATGAGGATGAGGATGGTGATGGTGATGATGATAATGATTAAAAGGGAGGTGAAAAAAAGAGAGGAATAAAACCCAAGACAGACAAATGATGAAAAATTCAATTGCTCACCACCTGTCGACAGATGGCCAGCCTGTCTCTGAGCACTGATCAGCCTCTCATGGCTAACTCCCGCCAGTTTATATACTGGGCATGATGTTCTACGGTATGGAATATCCCTCTGGCCAGTTTGGGTCAGCTGTCCTGGCTGTGCTCCCTCCCAGCTTCTTGTGCACCTCCACACTGGCAGAGCATGAGACACTGGAAAGTCCTTTTACTTAGACTAAGCACTGCTTAACAACAACAAAAACACCAGTGTGTTATCAACATTTTTCTCATACTAAATCCAAAACACAGCTCTGTACCAGCTACTAAGGAAGAAAATTAACTCTGTCCCAGCTGAAACCAGGACACTCTTCAGGCCAGTTGTCACACTGCTCACCTGCATTGCAACAGGCAACTAATCTAGGAATGCTGACATCTGCTGCACTCACGTGGTTCTATAATCTCCAGATACGCCTTCAGAAAAACCCAAGGGTCTCTAAGGGAAGTACCTGAGAAGACCAAGAAGAACTAGTGAGCAGCATGAGTAAGAATGATAAAAGGCTAATTTGTAGTTTATGTTCTAAATGCTCCACTTATTCTAGCTTCTGAAGTTACCCATCAGACTGAACAGAACTTTTACATTTGCAGTTTGCTTTTCAGGTGTGTAAATTCTGCTTGAAACAAAGTTTGTAACATTAAAGCTCTACTAAGTAATCCCTAAAGAATAACTTTGAAAAGAAGAGTCTGTAAAGAATCAGAAAGGATACATTTACTCTGAGCTAAAAATACAAACTCACTGGGTAGCCTGGTGTACAATGTTAACTTCAAGTGATGGAAGAGGGAAAATAAAATCTCCAGGACAACTATATTTAGGGACTGGGACTTCTATTCAGAAAAAACACAGTAAAACAGTTTTAAGCCTTGGAGAATTGTCTACCTTTGAATTTCTAAGTAAGAGGAAACCTTAGAAAGATATAGAAACACCTCCAATAGTACGAGGATGAAGTAGATGAGACACCTCCCTAATAAAAAACTGGTACTAGTTAAATTGTTCAAAATTAATAATAATTTTTAAAAATCTCATGGTGCATGTTAAATGAACCATTACAAGAGGGCAGGTAGTCGAATGGAATGAATAGTCTGTGTTATAGTAAACACTATATGTAACAAACAACTCTATAACCAACCTTATTCCATGGTACCCCAACTACAAAGGGGGTCATATACTCTTATTTTTAGGAGACTTTCTATCAAAACAAATAAAAACCTTCTTTGAAGGAGTTTGGCAAAGTAAATAGAGAGAAATAATGAAGTATTTAATCTTTTCAAATATAGTACATCATGAAGAGTTATTATGAAAAGGACACAATTAGTTCCTTTATTTAAATTTAGATATAAAAGAAAGGTATTATATTTGGAAAGGAACAGTATAAATTTCAGAGTAAAGCTTAAAAAAAGAAAAAAAGACAAGTGAGTAACTGGATGTTATGTAAAAGAAGCAAGGACGGTAAGATCATCTAGGAGATGAAAACATTCCTAGACATCTCTCAGCAAAATTACTGATAAGATGAATAGTCTTACAAGGTAATAATTTCACTCAGGCTTCTTTGTTCACAGAAGTACAAAAACTGACTTGTTTTTCTTTTCAATATATGTTTTTTTCTATTTTACATTGTTTGGCTCTGTAGTGTCCTATTCTTTCAACCAGTATTTAGATGAAGTTTACTTCTATGTCCAGTGTATTCACATAAACACAGACTCACAAAATGGTTGAGGTTGGAAAGGATGACTGGACGTCATCTGGTCCATCCCCCATGCTCGAGCAGGGCCACCTACTAGGAGTTGCTCTGGGCTATGTCAGATGGCTTTTGAATATGGATCTCCAAGACGGAAAACTCCATGTCTTAGGTTACATGGAAGGTGTAACCAAAAGTATGTATTCTATTACCATCTCCATAAGCTGTTAAAACAGGCGAGGCAGTGTTCTTTGTGTTCAGCATGACTCAGCCCTGATAACACCATGGGGGGGCTATCTCTGCTCATAGGCCATCAAGGTCTCCAGGAGTGACTCATAAGATGACATCAGCCCATTGTGAGATGCCCCACCCAGAGGGGAGGAACTGAGCATTCATACCTGCTTATAAGCCGAGACCCTGGAACACCAGGCTACCCTCTCTACTGGATTCCTAGAGGAGAAGAGCTCAAGAGCCACCACTGGACCTCCAGAGACCAATGAGACCTTTCCACAAGATCACCATTTCAACAAGACTAAATCCATCACTCCAATGGGACTGCAGCCACCATTTTAACTGCACTGCTAGCACCACCCTAACAGGGTGGTAGGTTGTATTCTGACTTTGTCCATTTAAACCATTGTTTCTGTATTATTGCCTTACTCTAAACAATAGTAAAGAACTGTTATTCCCTTTTTCCTGTATCTTTTGCTTGAGAGCCCCTTGATTTCAAAGTTATAATAATTCGGAAGGAAAAGGGGTCATATTCCCTATTCCAAGGGAGGTTCCTGCCTTCCTTGGCAGACACCTGTCTTTCAAACAGAGACACTCCACTATGTCCCTGGGCAACCTGTGACAGTTTTCAGTCACCCACACTGTAAAAAACTGTTTCCTGATATTCAGACAGAAAATACCTTTCATCCTGAGCAGCAGCAGGAATAACATGTGATGAACTGACCACAACCCCCATTCCCCAGTCTCCCTGAGTTGCTGAGGAGGAGGTGGGAAGGAGGGAGCAGTAGGGGCAAGGTGTTTTTAAGATTTATTTTACTCATTCTCCTGCTCTGATTTTGTTAGTAATAAATTCAATTAATATCCCTAAGTTGAATCTGTGATAGTATTTAATGAGTGATCTCTCCCTGTCCACAACTCATGAACCTTCATTATATTTTCTTCTCCCTGTCCACTTGAGGCGGAGAGTGATAGAGAGACTTTGGAGGTTGCCTGGCATCCAGACAGCATCAGTCAACTACAGGAGTGCCTGGAGTTCCTGCCTGTTCCTCCCCAGATGCAGAACTTTGCAGTTACCCTTGTTTAACTTCATGAGGCTTATGTCAGCCCAAATCTTCAGTTCTATAAATCACCAAATTAGAATTCCTTGATAGCTGTAGTCTACCAGATGCTGTTGAACAGTGGAGTACATAACTTGTCTCACAAGTTTACTTCACCTTCTAATGCATTCAAAAAAACAAAAATGGTTAAAAAAATTTAACAAATTACATCACCATAAAAATGCTTAGCATAATACTTATTCAAATCCATACAAATCAAAATTAATCCTTAAAAAGAAACTATAAATCATTGTTTTTTAGAGAAATTAAATTTAGGGCTAAATGGTTAGGGGAAAAAGGCAATCATATTAAAACTATAAACATAGAATCTACTAAATTTCAGCCCTACATTTATTTACCAAGACCCAATTATTCCTTCATGCTGGTAACAATAATTACATTTCTTGTACACAGCTAATATTTACCATCAGTATAATAATAAAAATACAAGATAAAACTGAGAAGTAGGCATTACCTTTTGACAAACATTTCAGGCTAAATCCTGGCCTAGTGAAGTCAGTATTAAAACTTAACATAGACTGCAGCTAGATCAGGACTTCATGTTTCATGCAGTTGCAATGGCCAACTGACTCTTAAATCATGCAATAT
This sequence comes from Origma solitaria, assembly GCA_013397895.1. NCBI lineage: Eukaryota > Metazoa > Chordata > Aves > Passeriformes > Acanthizidae > Origma > Origma solitaria. The sequence goes on along the minus strand of VZRL01006980.1, from coordinate 2,425,567 downwards.
TGGTGAAAATGGTCAAGTTATGTAAGTACAATACGCAAGGTATATTTGGCAAACAAAATAAAACTTTCAATGATCATTTCACAGAAATGTAGATGAAGCCTTGGGAAGCCACCTAGACTGAACCTGTCCATTTCTTCTGCAACTCCTATATTTCTCTACATCTTTTCAGAGTCATGCAAAATGTAAACATAGCATTCCCACTGAGGTCTCACCACTGTTGAGCATACCAGAATAATTTGTTTCATTATCTCATGTATTTCCTGCAAGTATTTCTCATAACTACATTAGTTCACTCTTCTGTGACACTACTGTATCACTATCTTATATTTATCTTGCTATCCAGCATAAGTTCTGCACTCCCTCTGCTGTATAACTGACAGATGGTCATTCCTAGTTTTGTTTCTGTGTGTCTGAGTTCTGCCTTCTTAAGTCTTGATTTTACAGATCTATTAAGTGAATTTATCCTGCTGATTGTGGACCATGATTCCAATTTGTTAAGATAGTTCTGCCCTTCACAGCACTTGCCCTCTCTCTCAGCTTGCTGTTACTCATAAATTTTGTAAGCACATTCTTCTCTCCACTATCAAAGTGTTTAATTATAATATGAAATAGAAATGACCTTAGGACAGACTCTGCTGGAACCTAACTTAAAATTCCCTCTCAGTTTGAAGCAAATCACTGGTAACTCAACTGTGAGAATAATTTTTCACTCTGTCTCTATACTCTATTCCACTGTTTGCTTGCAGTACAGAACAATGTCAAACCCATTTCTAAGAGCAAGATCACCCATAACCCCTTTGGCCATGAAGCCAATTATTTCCTTACACTGTAGCTCTTGATGCCTCTTTTACCCTCTCCTCCTAATGAAAGTATCCTGGAGGCTAACAGGCTGAGAACAGGAAGGCAGTGCTAAATCTCTGACTCTTCTTACCCATCACTAAGGTCCTCAGCACTGCTTTTCTCCTCCAGACAGTAGTAAAGTGTGCCTAGAGAGCTCAGAGGAGAAACCCTTCTCTATAACCCTACACTTCTGCCTCTTCCCTCTCCCATTACCCTGATCTCCAGCAGGGAAGATGTCTAGAGAAGAGAGAAGGCATTGCAGATGGGGGACATTGCAAAAAAAACCTGCCTATAATTGTTGAGAACCAGTCTAGGAAAATTTTTTTATATTCTGCAATTCTGAACATCTCCCACTCTAAATTTCCTTTAATCTGTTCTGCCTCCCTTTGGACTAAATTTTAAAATGGGGGAGAAAAAGAAAACAGCTAGATCAATTTTTTAAATTTGTTTAAAAAATCCGTATATTCATATCAAAATGACATTCTTTATTCCCTAAAACACAATATAAATTGTTTACAAATACATTAATAATGTATAGTAGGAAATGTTAGTAGCTTAGTGTCAATCTCAACAGCAAGAGAAAACAAATGAGTCAATTATGTCTACCACCTATTTTTCTCCCTTTCAGGTGAACACAAAGCAAGGAACAAGTAGCAGACATGAGAAAAAGTAATAGCCTACAGCATCCAGGTTTGAACAGTTACTTTGTCAAGATATTAAAAGTCCTGTTTTTACTCTGCTTCTCCTTTTCTCCCTTGCTGCTAAATTCTATGGTTGATTTTGAGCATATGCAAAAGTTTGATATTTAAAGGCATTCCAGAAAAAAAAGAGGGTTTTTTTCAGGATTGGAGCAGGTAAAAAGCTGTGAGGTTTCATAAAGTGGCAGAGCTAAAAGGGGTGAGATCTGCATAACAACTGCTTATATCAATGCTGACATCAGCTAACACTCTCAGAGCTAGGAGTGTTAAAAAGAATTCGAGCCCATTGATGTGAATAATACTTTTTAAACAAAGATTTTGATGTCTGAATCACTGCATTAAAGGTGATCTGCAAATAACACAATAGTAGAATTTATTTTCTAAAAATCCCTACAGTCACACACTACAGAATTATAAAACATAACTTTTATGTGAATGGAATGTTTACTTTTAAAAACACTGACCCTCTTAAGAATAACACAAATGAACAGAAAGAAGTCTATAATCTTTTCCTTCAGGGATTTCTTAGACATTGTTTTACTCAGGGCCAGATAAAAAGCATTCTGCATACTCCCGGACCCTACAAAAACCAGTATGTTGTGTAATTCCTAGGCTCCAAAGGACTTCTCAAAGATAGACAAAGAACATGTGTCTCACCCATATTTTCCTTTTGATGTACAGAAAGAAATATTCAAAACCCGAAATCCACCAGTGCTGTTGGTATAAAATTGCTATATGGGTTAAAATCCCTTGTGAATTCCTTTCAGTTAAATGACTTGAAGTTTACACTTACATACATGTATCTGGTATAAGTTTGTGTGAAATTTTCTTTTTTAAAGCAAATGTTTAAATATAACAGATGTTCACTTTGTTTGCCTTTATAGTGCTGGGTAAAAACACTAAAGTTTTTCCAATATATGGTCATAATATTTTCTCTTTCTTTTGGCAGACATCAGTTGCCTTTAACTTCATTCAAACTCAAGCAGTGCTGTAGTAGGAGTGAAGATCTGATCTCATCTCTTGTCTAAAGTACTGTAAATTAGATATTCTGGACAAAAGTTGTCCCATCTTGTGTTACTGTTCTCTCCCCCTACCCTTGCTCTTAGCCCCAGGAATGGATCCCCCACCATGCTGCTGGATTTAGCAATTAGGAGGTCAAGAAATGCCTTTCTGGGTCCAGCCAATAGTTTGTGTTATCCCCACACTCTGACAATTGCAAGAACAGATGCTACAGAGTGAGAACAGCCTCTGTTCAGGATGAACATTGACACAAATTTTAACAATGGAGGACAGGATCCATGACAATGCCAGATACATATTGCTTTTGAAAATGATTGATTTTATGATACTTTTTAGAAAACTGTTTGAATATTCTATCAAAGCAGACATAGCCTGTCAACGGTTAAAAGGGACAAGGAGAAGATATCTCTCCTGTTTGCTCCACTGCTCTACATTACCTTTTTGCTTTCTAGCAACACGTCCCTAATTCTGTGACCTTTTCATGTTGGAAGTACTTGGACACACATTAACAATAATAACTTCATTAAGCTTTTCTAATTTGAAAGATGCAATTCCAGATGTGGCCCAGTGTTCATCCCCTGAGCACAATCTCTTCGTTTCCAGCACCTCTGTGGGCATCCTGATAGTTTTCATCATTTGATCTTTTTTATCCTTTGTACTAACTAATGCAGCTAAGTGATATATGCAAGTATCTACTACAATAACAGGGGGGAAAAGCCCCCTAAAGCAGGAAATAAAATTAATCATTACAGCATCTCACTGGCATGGTAAATGTTTCATGTTTAATCTTCAATTCTTTCTCTAAATACCTTTTTTCTGTGTCACTTTTTCTTTCTATGCTACTACCTAAGACCGCTTATTCCTAATCCTTAAGACAACTTGCAAATTTCAATAATGGCTATAGTTTATGACACCATTATGAAATCATAAAACACTCTTTATGTTTTTATTACTATTTTTGACACTTTGCATGTGTTCTTGACAGGCATACAATTGCATTCACTACCTCAGTGGCAAACTCTCTGTCCCACCAGAAAACTGAACCAGAGAGAAGACTTTAGAAGAACTTCTTCACTTCTTCCCAACCCCCACCATAACATAATCAAAGATTATTTGCTACTTCAGATATACTCATCCACACAGACTGCCAGTTTGCATTCATGTGACTCCAGATTTACTAAAGATTGTGTTTTCTAGATCTTTTGCTGCCAGCACTTAACCATAGGGATGCACAGAAACATTCTGTATCAGTGGAGTTTGAGTGGGTGGATTGCCTTCGAGTAGTTTGTTATGGGCAAACAACACTAAATTTTGGCATTAACAGTTGTGACATCATTGGCACAGTCACAGAGATAAGAAATTAATTTCTTCAGGATCTTTCAACAATCAAAACAGATTGATGGTTTACTACATTTAGTTCTATGCCTATTGACTGCTCCATTTCTTGTATACTTGTCTAACTTCAGAGGCCCACAAGTAGTTCCGTCAACTACTGTGCATAATGGTAGCAAATTATTTGTTAGAGCTTTCAGAGGTATAAGGGGCAACTGCATTTGCATCTTTTGCAAGGGGTATTGCAACAAGATGATTACATAATTTGTAATTCACAAAGTCACTAAAATATAAAGTCATTAATTTTGTGGACAGCAGCAGCATTTGCAATTATACTGTCTTGGCTTGAGACAATTATATGGGACAGACAGCCCAAAATTAGTTAGTTCCCCTTTTAACCACTCCCTCTTCATCAATAAGGAGAATGAAAGAAGATACAAGTGAAAAAAGAACCAGTTCACTAAAAAACAGAACAGCAACAATCAAGACAACAGTAATAAGCACTGAATACAAAGTTGCCAAATCCCATGGACTCTGGGGAACAAATTAAAATCAGAAGGCAGAGAAGCCTCTCCCCCAGTATGGTGGCCTCCATAGCTGACCATGGACCAGAAAACAAAGACAATACAACAGAGAAGCCTTGCTTGGCTCAACCTTCCCCCTGGGGAAAAAAAAACCAGGAAGGCAGGAGCTTACAAAGCAGCTCTGGTAGCAGGTCGGAGGTGCCAGTGCCATCTGGGGCAGCTCTGAACCTGCAGAGTCAGTTCCTCTGCTTCTTTTGTGCCGGCTGTACCCAGATGGTGTCAGTGCTGCAGTTCTGATTTACTGTTGCATTACAGGGGAAAAAACAATGTACTCTCTGGGCACTGAAACCTGCAGCCCCGATGGCTCTGGATCCACAGATGGAGGCTGTCCCCAGCAACCACGGCCAAAAAAGTTTTGCTCCGAAACAGTTTAGGATTGTGGAATGCAGCTTCTTGGAGACCTCTGCCAGGCAAATTCCCATGCAGAGAAACAGAAAAAGGCATCTGCCTCGCTTTGCCCCTGCCCCAGGCAACTCTCTTGGCAGCACTGCGAGAAACAAGAACTCCATGTGCCTGCTCCCCGTCTTTTACAGAGACCCCAGGCCAACCTCCTCCACAAACACAGGATAAAACACCCTGGTTCTGCTTCCAGTTCCCACGTCTTAAAGTGATAATTTTAAGCAAGATGGCATAGAAGAGATACAGAATACAATACACATTTTTTGGGTTATCCAGAACATATACAACTACTTCTACACTGGAAAATGTGATGCTGATCTCTAGGAACAAAGGCTGGGAAGGTTCTTTATAAGAAAGCTGAGAGAAGTACAGAAATATGCTTGATATTGTCCACCTGAGAGTCTGAATGACTGAAATGTTATAGCTATTTCTTTTGAAAATAAATGATAAAGCATCACTAAATTGGACTATTACAACAGTCTGAGAGAGACTTTAAAGAATTTGTGCACATACCTTATATTTTAATCTCTTGGAGAGCTGAGGAGATGTGAAATGCAGGAAAATAAAATGAAATTTTGTAATGATTTGTCAGTATGTTCAGGGTTACAAATTTGTGTCTGCTCTATACACTTTCACAGGTTTGCAAAGATACCACCTCAAATATTGTAGCATTGAAAATATGCTACTTTGTAGCTGGAAATTTTGATTTGTATTTGATTACTGTTTTCATATTTTCTGTGATACCACTTTGATATTTACTTCATGTACTGGTTGGCTCTTGATTTGCAAGGCATTTTGTAAATACTTTTCTATGGGAACTTCTAAAAATCAGGTATGTCAAATATCACAGTGAGACAGCAGGAAGAGGAACGAGACTGCTAAAAGGCTTGTATTACTAATTTGTTGCTACTGTGAGATGTTCATAACTGGGCCTCTAACAGTCCTTTTCTTTGTCATGCGGGATTCATATTCAAAGGAATTATTGACTCACATCCATGTAACATGATCCTGTCAAGTTGAACCTCACAAAAGCAACCCAACTGTAGGTGTAAGTACGCAAAATGATGAGTCACAATTAAGTTAAATGCAATAAAAATTAAGTATTTACCAATACCCTGAAAGGTTAATAGGTCGAGGATTTTCAGTATTGGGAAGTCAACAGAAGACAAGACTGTAAGGCTGAGTGCTTATTTCGAGTCCATGATTTATTAAGCCTTTGGAATCCCAATAGTCTTTTTTTCTTGAGAAGAGCTCTTGGCTTTTAACAAGTTCTCATATCAAAAGCCTTACTGATCTCCAAGTCGTCATCTTATCAGAAGTGATGGTTTATGACAAAGATGTGGGCAGCTCCTCAATTAACAAGACATCGGAATCACAATTAGATGGTTATTTTTCTTTTAAAAGCATTTCATACCCTTACTACTGACCCGTCATGAGGCACTGGCTGAGATCACAGCATAATGATTCAGCTCAGAACTCTTTTGATGTCTAGCAAAGGCCTAAAAATACTATTATTGAAATATTTCATCACCAGAACTTTTTTAATCTTTTCATAATTCCTGAGTTGATAAGGTCATTGCAATATAAAGCCATTGACATTAATATGAATAAAACTCTCCTATATAGGCGAAGCCCCACATAAAACTATCCAGTGACTTCCAGCCATTTGAATTTTACGGGACAGAGCAAAAAAGACAAATTAGCTGATGAACACTTTGATTGCAAATGCAAATACAACTTAACACTGTAACAGTTGAAAGAACACAAATATTGAGTAAGTGGTACAACTTACCAAATAAAAGTCTTCATCTCTCCCATGAGGCATAAATATGAGCTAGAAAAATATAAATGTTTCAATTATTATACTGCATAATACTTCTCTCCCCAACCCTTCATATTCATGCATTTTGTTAAAAAATTGAAGAAACTCAAAAAGGGAGATTTTTTTATTCAATGTTCTTTTGCTTTGATTCCTGTAGTATCACATGGAAAAACCCACACAGACACCAATCCCTTTCTCAGCTACACTATTACTGGTAATGTACTTTCACTGAAGAATGGTTTAAGTGTCAAACTACTGACAGAAGGAGTAACTTCAGTTGCCTAACTTCTAACTCAGGTAATTCTCCCATTAAATTAAGGGAAAAAATAACCCAGCCAAATTATAGAAAATCAGGCCCATAATCATGGTGTCAGAGAAAAGGTTAAAGTTCAGATTTTGTGCTATGAAGTAACCTTGTATGAAGGATAAATTCTTTAACACCACAATGGGGCATAATGGGCCATAACTGGTCTCTTAGCTGACGTAAGAGACAGCAGCAACACCTTAGAAGACATCAAAGACTCATGAAATATCCCATGATCCACCATTTTGTCAGCCAGGGAAGGTACAGAAGATGTTTCCAACTAGCTCAGCATAATACAAATTCCGTGAACTAGGTGTTTTCTGGACGCCTTTCCCCCACTACTTGAGAGATACAGCCTGCAACCACCATGTTGATAAGACTCCAACCACTGAGAAGGGCAGAAGAGAACCAATCGGACATAACTGGAATCTACTAGTGGTGATATTTTTTCTACTTAATATGTTTCTCCTTCATTCTCTCCCCCTCCCTCTCTCTTTTCCCTCCTCTACCTCACTATCTATACTATTGACTTCAGCATATTGTCTCATTTGTGCCTTATCTAGGAAGAGGCAGCTCTCTAATAATTTTAATGATCAGATCTTAGTATTATTTTCACTCACACACAGTCTATTCCTGTGTTGTCAGCAGATACTACACTGTAAACAATCCATGAGCTTGCCTTCCATATGCAAAACGGAGCTACTTTAAAATTAGACCTTGACCAACCATTTTCTTCTTGAATACTTTCAGAAAATAGCATCAGATTTGAGAATGCTCAGTTGTCACTGATTTGATTTAGTTAGAAAAGTAGCTCATATACAGGGTTACAAGAGTGAATTAAGTCAGCTGGAAATGTGTGGAAAGACAGCTTCAATACATTTGGAAAAGCTGACAAAAACTACAGCTAACAAATAAACCATGTCTGCAAACACTAAGAGAAAACCACTGTCACTTTTTAAAAATCTTCCTTAATTATGAAGAATGAAAAGCAGGCATGGCATCTGTGCAAGAGAGAATTGCTGTCGTCCAACTCAGATCCTATATGTAAAGTTCTAGTTTCACAGAAACCACCAGGGAAAATACTCAACAAAGTTGTATATAAAAATTAAGACAAAAATCCACTTCCTCTAATTGAGGAAGGCTGTGATTATTCAGGAACCATAATATAACAGAATCACAGCATTGTTATGGTTGGAAGGGACTTCCGGAGATCATCATTCCAACCCCTTTGCCAAGGCAGGGTCACCTAGAGCAGGTTTTACAGGAACGCATCCAGGTGGGGTTTGAGCGTCTCCAGAGAAGGAGACTCCACAACCTCTCTGGGCAGCCTGTTCCAGTACCCTCCCATCCTAAATGCAAATAAGTTTTTCCTCATGTTGAGGTGGAACTTCTTCTGTTTGAGTTCATGCCCATATCAGCATCAGAACTTTTAGTATTGCATGTATTTTAACAAGCCTCTATTTAAAGTAGAAAAACTAGTGCTAGTTGTGCTAAAGAAAAGACTAGATTTTGTAATTAGCACCATTTCTCTGATGTTTTAATAGGTGTTGACTTAGATAAACCATCTATGTTGCTGATTTGAATATTTCAAAATCAAATAAACTGGAATAGTATGGGTTTCATTGCAACTGCAAGAGTTGTTCCAAATACAACATGGCATTTGTATTTTTCTCACATTCTTAAATTAACTTGGCTAAGAGCTATCCTGTAATATAAGAATTCCACTACTCCAGTAATTTGGCATAGCTGCACTTCTTGTGACAACGCAGGACACTAACACTTTCTTTCTGGACACCACCTGCATAAACAACACTGACAGACTACCATATTTAGGGGTTGTCAAAACATTGTGACAGCAAGCCTTACTAATATAGAACTGGCATAGTAACTAAGATGGGCTCAAGTTCTACTGAAGACACAAAATGCACTTTTTTCATATGAACAAGCAAAGTAGAAATTAGATTCCCAGGCAGTTTTCAACTTGTTAGCCATTTAGACTGAAGTTCTGAAAAATCATTCTTCTTCTACTTAGATCATGAAGGTTAAAAACACACTTTTAATTTAATGAAGATGAAGAAATTTACTCAGCTTAATGGTTTAAATATGAACTGCTCTAGACAGGAAATTAATTCAAAGTGGAATAACTATCCTATTTACAGTTAATCAGAATTAGAGTATCAGTCAATGAAATCAAAGCACTCCCAGCATAGACACATTGGGTTTGTACCACCCCAATAAAAATTATCATTCCTGGAAGGAATGTAATAGTAAGAACAGCTTTTTTTTTTTTTTAAATGAGAGGAACAGATGTTACAACAGAAACCTCCTCCAGTGTCGACACCTGTTATAAAAATGAGGTGTTACAGCTTAATCATTTAAAAACAGTGGTAAAACACTTCTAGCAGCTTAAAGTCAGCTCAATATGTCTAAATGATAACAGAAATAAAAATTTATTCTGTTTCAGTAAATCACAAATAGTGAGAAGTCCTTCACTAAAGAACGAAAGGTAAATTAAATTCTGGTAGTTCTACTTTAATTAAGGCCAAAGAAACTTATTTTTCCATGGACTAAACACCATGAGTTATAAACATCACTCCACAGTGGGTATAAATAATTGTTTTTTATGAAGAAGTGCAGTAGCATGACAATCCTACAAAATCAGACAGGTCACTCACTAATTTCTCTCAACAGAGTTAAAAGAGATTCCTGTATCATCTGTTTCCCTTATGCAAATATATTCCATGATTTGTACAGTGAATGTATTGCAGAGTTTGCTGTAGGGACAAATGGTTAATTTTGCACAGGTATCCCGGAGGGATTAAGTCTCATTCAGTCCACATGACTTTGCCTCAGTCAGAGTCCCCCACCTTTTCAAACTGGAAACCTGTCAGAAGTGGGGTCCCCTGGGGATCAGCACTAGGCCCAACACTGTTTAACGTCTTCTAAGTGATCTGGATGATGGGATCAAGTGTACCGTGATAAATTTTGCAGATGATACCAAATGAAGTGGGCAAGTGGACACTTCTGGAAAGAGCCAACCTTCAAGAAAACTTGAAAACACTGAAAAGTGGGCTAACAAGGACCTCATGAAGTTCAAAGCCAAGATAATACTCTTTGCTTGAAAACTGCCATAAGGAATGCTTGTTGATCTTCATACTGCAGTAGGGCCTTCTATGTGCCATGTATATTAGGTAAAGTCTATATAAACGGAATTTTAAAACTGCCTTCCAAAAAACTTTTGTCTCTCCCCCTTCTCGCTGGCAGAATGAAGAGGCCAACAGCTACCCATCATAAATCCTTAGGAGACAAACTTGGGAGAAAGATAGCAAAGATGGAGCCACAGCTGCCCAAACAGGCTGTGCAGATCAGGGCATCCCTTCACAATCACTCTCACATCATAGAATTACCACAGTATCAGTACATTTAGTCATCACTGTTTATCACAACTCACTTTCACATTGCTCACAATCAATGGCACTGTAAATGAAGGAAATTTGAGATAAGGCCAGAGCCTTCCACTTCAAGTTTTTTCAGACAAACACATATTTTTTAACTTTTTTTTTTTTGCAAAAAGAAGTTAATAACGTATTAGATAACAAGCTAGCTTTCTGCTGCTTCCCTCTATAAGAGCTATCATTTAGAATAGCTAATATGGAAAACATAACTTTTCCTAACTCATGCTCCACTTGTAGTCTCACTTCACAGCACTGCAATGAAAGCAGCAAATACCCTGTGAAATGTGCAAATGGACCTGTCCTGCCTAAGAACTGACAAGCTGACTGTCATAGTTACAGAGCTAGGAGGCAGAGTTTAGCATTAGGAGTGACCCAAATCATGTCTTCCATATCTTCTCAATGTCAGCTTGTGCAAGGTTGTTTACTGTCTGTTTGAGACCTGCAGCTGGGAAGCAGAACCTCTGTGTTTNGGGGGGTGGGCTGGGTCCTTTTAAAAACAGGGAAGAGACATGTGGAGCTCTCTCTTTTGCTGTCTCCAGGCTCCTGAGAACCTCAGAAGGCAGGAAGCTCCCATGGGCTGCTAGCCACAGCCTCTGGGGAACCAACAAAAAAAGAGATAGACAGTGACTAAGACACTGACACACAAGGAGCACTGCCAGAGAACACATTTCAATGTATGTCATAAAAGCCCACTCGACCTTCTAGTTACTCATGAGGATACTCAAGCCACACTGAAATACCATCAACAAACATTTTTTACTGATATACCCACTTTGACCCACAGAGAGATTTGGTGAGAGTCTTGGCAGAGTGTATATACAGAATTTTCCAGATACACACACACTATATATTTCAAACCCTACATTTTCACAAATTCATTTCCTGCAGACAGCTAAAGTTCTGTTGACACATGTGCACTCAAACTTTGTGGAGCTAAGGCCTGCTGCCACCCAACTACTCCTATACAAATAACAGGAATTTTATAACTCTGAAAATAAGGGTTTATAATGAATGGAAAATGCAGAATAATAGTCATGCTGCAACAGAACCCTCATATCAACTTTTTTGTATTTATGTTTTCTTAGGCAAAAGTCTGTCAGTAATTTCTTATCACTTCCACCAGTGATATTTCAACCTTATAGCCAAGGATCTCACCTCATTTTAATGTTGGACCACAAGTATGGCACACTAGCTAAGAATAATGAAATTACTATAGAAATTTTAGCTCTCTCAGTGAATAGACTTAGAGCTGAAAACACTTGAGAGCTACTAGTTTTAAAATTGTGTTCCAGCACTTTTAATATACAATTCTTTATAATGTTTCATACTTCTCTATTAACTTTTCACAACCAGAAGCACAGTGACCAACTAAATCTTTTCTGTCACTGACTTATACTACCAGCTGTTAAAAAGGAGTTACTTTTCCAGCGCTTTAGTGCAGACCACACAAGGTCAAAGTAAAATGTTGCATGGGTCAACAATACTCAGTGCTGAGCATCTGCCAGCTATTCCTTTGCTTTCCATCTGACATTAAAATCAAGTGTAACTGTTTATATCTTTATTATAGACTGCTGTAGAATATTCATCATCGTAGTAAGTATAGCAACCACATATAAAAACTATTTTCTGCCACAGATATAGTATTTTAACATACAAAAAGGACATCATTAACTTTACAAACATTATTTTTACTCTCTGAAGCTAACTGATTCCATCTCACTAAGTTTTTATATGGGCATTTGCAGATCCCCTTGCTCTACTGCCAAGTGTATAATCCAGATATTAAGTAGATGCACCAAGGCATTGCAGTAAAGTAAGTAACAGATGCAATTTTTATCACAAGTGGTACAGTTATTGTTATTCAAATAGAACCATGTGAATGCTAATTTCTCATTTTAACTTTCCAGTGTGATTATTAGCCATTTAGGTCCCCAAAATACAAAGTACAGGCACGGTAAAAGCTTGACACCCACCCAGAAATCTATGCCAAAGTATTTTTATTAAATGTCATACTTCTAAAACCAATTATTTTTGGAGGCTTAATTTAGAACACTTGGTTTTGGCAGAAAACTTTTCTAATTTTTGGTTGCTAAAAAGAAGGTTAAAAATGCAAATCCAAAGCACTGGAAGACAAGAAAGCAGACTAGACCAATTAGAAATGTGAAATGTGTATCTTTCTCAAGCGACCCAATTTTTAAGCCATATTATGATTACTTGTGACCTAAACTATGATTTTAGAATGCTTGAGATGAAAATATTATAAAATATGTGACATTGGATCAGTAGTAAGATATCAATATTTGCTTCTAATGCCCAGTCACATGCACTGATCAAAGTGACAGAACTCCCTGGATGACAGGAAGTCAGTATCCAGCAGTAAATGCATGTGACATCTCTCAGGATACTTACTGCAGATCCCATAGTAGGACAGAAGTTACCAAGCTAACTGTAAGCAGCTTGGCTTAGAACTAGAGGCAACTGAGCTTCAGCAATAACTATTTAGATATGTGGAAACCATATGTATGCAGAAATGTTTACTGGGGCTGTCAGAGCCATGATTTATGGAATGGCAGGGTCCCCACTTCTACAAGCTCATGTATAAACTTGCCAAGCAGTGGGAAATACCAGAGAGCTGTCAGTATTGCCAAATCACTAAACATTACCCTTGAGTTTTATAGGGTTCAGCCTCCTTTGAACAGTCTCCTTTGAACTGCAAATCATAGTCCTTAATTTCACTATTTCTCGCTTCCAAGTGCAGCAGTAATTATTTAAAGCTCTGCATCCACTTGGTTAGATCATTTCTCCTTCTGCAAATAACATGATTTGAGCTAACTCAGCCATCGCTACACATCTGTGTAACGTAGGGAAGCAGAATGAAACTAAATTGGATCCAAGATTCAAGGATCATTCAACAGAAGGGTCTTCAGATATGTTCTTTAAAACTGTTACAAGTCTCCATAAAAGACATAGAATAGTAATTAAAAATTGACAGAAAAGATTACACTCTGACTAACTGAGTGAAAAGGGAAAAGAAAATGCAAACATCCCAAAATCTTGCTTCCACAATTAACCATTACTTCCTTTCCCATCTCCTTTAACCAAAACAGAAAAACTACCTCATTAATAAGAAAATTTAAGCACGTCAGACTTGTTTTCAAAGCAATAAGCAGAAGGTTTGTGAGGATGGACAACAGCATGTGTGGGTGTCCTAGTTACAGAGGTAAGAGGTGGAGTTTAGCGTTAGGGGTGACCCAAAATCATGTATTCCATATCTTCTCGACATCGACCCGCACAAGTTAGTTCAGTGCCTCTTCAAGGCCTGGAGTGAGAAGCAGAACCTCTGTGTGTTACCCCCGTTCATGGCAGGGCAGGCGTGCTGGATCGCTTTAGAAACAGGGAACGGACAGGCCAATACCTTCGCTGCTGCCACCTGCCCTGTGTCGGGGGGCGCAGCTCACTGCTTTTCCACCGGTGCGCTGTGGAGACAAAGCCTGTGGAGCTGCCACACGGGAGCTGTGCCAGGGCCCCGGCAGCACTGAGGCCTTTTGGACAAAACCAGTTTTCCCCAGGTTTTGTTTTTCCGCTGCTCCCCACTGTTTCGTTTGTTTGGGCAGGAGGGAGTTTATTTTGTTAGAACCGGGCTGTTGCCGTGTTGTTTCCTTTGCTCTCTCTCTCAGCTGCGTGGCACAGAGAGCGAACTCTCCCATTTTGTCTGTATTCCCCGGGACAATTAGCAGGATCTCCTCCAGAACTGTGGGTGGGAGTTGAACCATTTCCTTTGTACTTCTTGGTTATTGCTGTTTTCTCTTAGTAAACTGTTATTTTCCCACTTATATCTATTTCCATTTGTCTCTCCTTATTGGTAGAGGTTATGGGGAGAGGTTGAAACTCAGGGGAGGTAGTTTATCTTGGAGTCTCTATCCCATAAATTCTCTTAAACTAAGACAGTGGGCAAACAAGGAGGATTCCAGTGATGTTAACAATAACATAATACAGAATATATTTTCTCTCAGAGTAGATAATTTTGTCATTACTCTGCTGAGGTGTGAATCTGGAGTAATCCATGTTCATATCAGCAAATACCTAATGATTAGATGTAAACAACATTTTTCAGCAACTGCTAAGTGAATTCTGAAAGTCTACCATTCAGGTATGCAAGGAACTGGAGTTTTCCAAAATCTAATGAGATTAATATATTGTTCATATTCACATATTCCTTTCTGTCTATCAGCTCTACAGCAAAAAAAGGCAAGTTAAATGCCAGTTAAAATTTAATTGCTTTTCATTGTTTTTCTTCTTTCAAAGGTAAGGAAGAAATCAGGTGACAGGTGACAATTCCACCTGTATCAAGTTCTTCAAATCCCTCTCCCACCCCTCTTTTTAAAACAATCTCATAACAAGTTTGAATATATAGCATTTCCTTGAACAAAGCAAAAAAGCTTCTAAGACATCTCATGTTACATGACCTTTTGTAGCTGGCCCTGAGCAAAATCCCAACATTCTTGCTTGATTTAATGTCAAATCCAAAATTCAGTGGTTTTTCACCACTTCTTGTGTTGAAGTATGCTGTTTTCACCAGCCTGGATAGCCTTCAGAGTATGCTTTTGCAGCTCAATCTTCATTTATGTTCAGCTCTAACGTTACAAGGAGTATTTAAGAAAAAGTTCTCTGCCTGTTCAGTTAAACAGAATGATTGGTATCAGGCCTCAACACTTCAGTTAACTCAGCCTGGTACCACCCCAGTACACAAGTCCACTGCCTAAGGCTTTGTTATTTCTGAGCACTTATCTGTATAGTTCTGTTCAGTCCCCTCAGCTATGAGGGGATCCATGTTTTGAAAAACTGTAAGCACAGCAAAACTAAAACCACTCAGATTCTTACAGAAAGTTCCTAATTTTAAGCAGATCGCTCATATAATTCCAATTGAGAAGTCAAGGAGTGCCTGTGCAGTGGAGGACACAAAAGAAATGCTGTAAACTTTAATTCAGAAAATTCAAAAATTTCCGACAAGCAAGAGTTTTCTGAGCAGGTAACTGGTGCTTCCACAAATAAGGAAATAAACAGTTCATTTTGGAAACAAGACTATGAGGGCATTGTTTCTTTTCTTCCCTGACAAAAAGCATTTCTTAACATTTAAGACCACTGCCACACCAACAAGGGACACCAGTCACACGGCATGATATAACTATCCTTGATATCAGTTGTATTCAGGAAGGAAAGACAATATCAAAAGCAGGCAATAAAAGAGAGACTTTCTTTCTTTAGAGAAACATAATTAAATTGTGGGCACATTTTATATACAAAGAAGTATTGGAAACCTGCTTTGTTCTCCAACACGCATACAACTCCAACAATGTATCTATAAACATAAACATCTATTAACATACTAATCTATAAAATTACCTCACTAAAGAAATTTCATTGTAGCAATGAAAGTTGACAGTGAGAAAATTTACTCCAGAACATTCAATATTACCTAGAGCAACTTCATTAATGAAAGCATGTAAGAGGTTTAAGTGGCTATTTATTTTTTAAATAAAATCAAGAACCTAAACTTAGAAACAGGAAATGGCTACTCGTGATGTAAAATCAGAAAGCACAACATACTGACTAAAATTTAAAAAAAAAAAAAATCTTGTTCTAATTTTGTTTTCCCACCAATATATAATAAGATTTTTGAAAGAAAATCATCACTAAGACTTCTGGCAAAAACTCTAAATGAAAGATGCCCTGATTTGCGAGTAGTTTAGTATCCTATATATACATCTAGATCCAAATATACATTCCAGCAAAGACACTGCAAATGAAACTCACTCAAAAGTTAATTAAGGCTTTTATACACATGGAACTGTTCCTGATTAATTCCATATGGACCATTCTTAATACAGAAGTGCCTCATTCCATTATGGTTAAAACAAACTGGTTTGTTCAGGAATGAGTCACCCATAAATGGAGTTAATCAGAATAATTTCTAGACTATTTCAATTACTTGTGATCAAACAGAATTTAAAAAACCCCAATCAGTAGGCTTTAATTCCTAGATTTAGAGGTCTATCTGTAGGGATCTCCTTTAAAGCATATCTTTGTCTTCGTTTGAGAGACAGGTGTCAGCTAAGGAAGGTGGGAACCTTCCTTAGAACAGAGAATGTGAACCCCCTTCCCTCCGAATTATTATAATTTTAGAATCAAGGGCTCTCAGGCAAAGGTATGGGAAAAGGAATAAGAGTTTTTTACTAGTATCTATAATGAGATAAACAATCAGTAACAAAAAGAACAGTGAGCAAAGTAAAAAAGGTAAACAAAACAAAAAAAAAACTCAGTGGCAAATGTCCCTGGGCTGCCAGGCGCTTTCCCGTTTGGTGCAGTCACGGTCACGGCCAGCAGGGGCGCTGTTGGGCTCCCAGCCCAGCAGGGCAGGTGCGATGACTCCCGGGGAGCTGCAGATGGCGCTGTGGCGCGAGGTTGGATCTGTGCCGCGCGTGATGGCAGACGGGCTGGAGCAA
>VZRL01006980.1:2365950-2406507 GCA_013397895.1 Origma solitaria | reverse complement strand
TCATTGTGTGTATGACTTTATTCTGTAATTGTGATAAATACATAATAATATAGTGTTGGCTTTTCGCAGATATTCATTATGTGTAGGATTTTATTCTGTTTATAGGAGTAGTCTTGTCATAAAGATAGAGGTATATAACCAATGTTTTAATTTCTGTTATGAACTAGATTTCGATATAGTATAAGAACTAATAAAAGTAGTTTAAAAGACTTTCTTTTACTAACCACACTACCTGCCTGACCGGATAACACCCAAAGAACAGCACAGAGAAGACCTGCCAGTGATACCTGACTATCAGCCGCAACCAGATGCAAGGACCCCGGACAAAAGCCTATGCACGATGACTAGGCATACGACCCTGGACAAAAGCCGATGCATGATGACTAGGCAGAAGACCACCACAGAGAAAAGCCTATGCATGATGACTAAGCATGAGGCTGACAAAGAGTATTTAAGACGACTCCCTCAATGGCAGGTGTGCTTCTTGGCTTAGGGCCAAGCACCTAGCGCTGTCTCTTTGCTTTATTGTTTTTGTCCCCTATTGTCCTTTATTAAACTTTTAAATTTCAACAGGAGAGTGAACCTCGTTTTTCACACACATTAGCTTTGTGAGAGATACACCACAATGACAACCATTGAGTAGTCAATATATATATATTTCTTACATTATTTAAATATATTATTTTCACCTGGTAGAGAGAAGATTGAGAAGGATTTGGAAAATTGCATTGCTCTCAAGTGCACTTAGCAAGGAGTTAATGACTTCTGTCTTAGTGAGTACAAACACTGCAACAGAAAAAACTCAATATACCACCAGAACTATCTGAACATATTTGTTGGCCCCCTTTGGCAAAAGTATGTTCAGGAAGCTATTGTCTTTCCTAGAGGATTCTAGCTGCTTTAGAAAAGAGGCTTAGATATGAAGTTTGCAAAAGATTTTGTAGGATTCACTTACACAACAAGAGTTTTTGGCATATTTGCAATACAGATTGAAGGCAATTTTTTCAGTATATACATCTTAGCTGTGAGCTCTACTGCAAATGCAATTATACTACACAAGAATTATTTCTCCTGTAGTGGAACACTGCCTATTTCGCTTTCTACCATTTGTCATGACATGAACTGTGTTTAAATCATTAGAGTTCATTAACACGGCCAGTACAAGAGCAGCTTTGTCAGCGAACCTATCTAATGTAGACAGTCATATGCAAATAATCCTCGACCATCCAGTCACTGCTTCAGTAAAAGATCTTTAGTTACTGGTCTAATGTCTCTCTCCGTGCTGTTAACTCTCCAACAACCAATGACTTATCCCTCTCTTGAGTGTTTAACACTTTGTATAAGAGAGGAAAACACCAGCCAGAAATGTCATCTTTACTGTAAATATTTCATTCTCCTACGAGTATTTATCACTCCGATCAAGTGATAAATACTAGTCACTGTCCTCTTCTTCCATCAAGTGCTTTAAGGCCTTTTGTTCTAAGTACGGATCAGCTACTTTACTTCCAAACCATCTGTGTTCCCACTGTGCTGTACTGAGATGCAAATGCAGCAATCAGCATTGATGTGAGGCGCTAAGACCTGGCGTACCAAGAAGTAGTTCTCCTCAGAGAACAAAAAGGGCAAAGATCCACTGCTGCTTTTCTTTCTTCATGATGTCACCACATAGGATGGGTCAAGCAATAGCAAGATAGAGAAAAAAAAAAGTGACTTTCAGCCGTATATGAAAACAGTCCAAAATGACAAAGATTTGTCCAAGGTTCAAAAAACAAGCAGACATCTGCAGACTGAATGTCTTCATTTTAGAGTTTCCCGATTTTATACAGTAGTGTAGAGGAGTCTGGATATAGGATTGCAGGTCACTATTTCAGCCATGTTAAATGACTATGTGATTTTTTATCTGTGGTCAGAACAATCTTAAAAAGCTCAGACCGTTTATAACATATACTGTAAACACCATTTTGATTTACGATTTTGTATAAGTTTTAAAATACCTTAATCTCTCTCTCAGTTCTGTCCTTTTCCAAGAATAACTTCTATAAAAATGGGAAATTAGAAAAAGCAAACAGTTGAAGTTTATTTCATCAAATACAAAATGGAGACTCTGTGAAAGTTGTTGCTTTGCTGACATCTTGGCTGAAATTTAGGTAATAAAGAATATGTCCAAGTGGTGTAAGCAAAAAAGTAGGTTTGGACTCAGAGACTTAAGAGGATAAACATTTTAGTTCTCGATAGTACTGAATTGCAGGGAGATGGTTCTCCAGAAAGAGCTACCCACAGTACGCAGGGTACTCTAGGGAGCACATAAGGATCAGAGCACGCTGAAATCCTTCAGAAGGAACAGTTAAGCAAAAGACTGGCTAAATCAGAGCCAAAGCAGAGAGTTGACAGGTTTCTCCAAGTCATGTTTCCATAAAGGCCGGCGGCCCACTCTAGAGTATATAGAAAAGCAATAAAGGGTGCTGCTTTTCCTTCTCTTTCTTCTACAGCAGATGGAAGGCTAATGCTCCGCAAGGAAGTGACAAATATCAGGCAGTATTTGCTCTATCTGTCTGTTCTGGCTTCTACATTCTATTCTTTCAACAGAAGACACTAAGGTGAAACTGCTTGAAGGAAGAGACATGGCTCCTGTCATTGCAAGTAATTCGAATGTGGTACTATGCTGAGGGAAAACAAGTTTCCAGGGTCTGTAAGTTTAGAGAAAAGGTGAAAGAACCTGCTAATAAACTAATGGTAAAGCAGACAGGTATTCAAACTCCCACTGCAATGAAAAAACTCTAGAAACCAGAGGTGATATGTACAATTTGTTATAACTCAGAGCAGCCCTGGAAGCATAGGATAGCAAGGATAAATTGTTCATAAACATATTTTATTTCTATTCTGTCATACTTAGGGTTGAATGAATGAGATGGCTCTATTTACAAGGAGAAAAGCTTAAGCAACCAAGTACTTTTTCTATACAATGCCTATTTGCCCTGTGGCCCTCGGTGTTAAATGCTGTTGTGGAGGTGTTAAGTCCAGGTTCAAAAGGCGACCAGAGAACTTTACAGGAGAAATCATTGAACATTATCAAACACAGTCATGAAAGGGGCTCAGGAAATGCTTTTGAGGTTGGCAAGCATAAGGAGAAATTAAAAGTAAGAAAAATCACTTTACACCTGCCCTGTCTTCACATCCTTTCTCTAGTCTCTCCTGGCTACTATGAACGAAGATACTGAACTGGAGGTACTTCTGATCTGAATCATGCACAGCTGTTCTTTATATGTCCCTATGTACTTGTATGAATCAGTCTTGTAGAATGTTTGGATGAAGAATATTACATACCTTTGCAACACATTAAAATTTTTCAGTCATGCCATAGTACAAACTGAAGTGTGGACCAGATTTCCTACAGTCGTTAAAGTTATTCAGGCTAAAATTTAAAGAACTTGTCACAATTTAAATGCCTAAAGGCTAATCACAATTATTGGTAGTGTTAAATATAACTTTGACAACAGAACAATCTCATACAATGATTTCAGAAATGTCCTGACTTAGATTATAGGTAACTCAAATTATGTATGGTTTAACTCTTAAGTTTTCATTTAGTTATTGACTGTATGAGTTAAATTTATTATCAGACTAATTGAAGTGTTTTAAAAGGATGTAGTTTCTAGAAAAAAAAGCTCCCAAAGGAATTTCAATACTGAAAATTAAATACATTTCAACATAATGTTGAAAATAATATTCCCGTTTTCATCCAAATCAAGGGGGCAAAAAAGTAATTTTATTGGAATGTTATACATGCAGAAATTAATTGTGGGTTTTGTTTTTTTTTTTTAATAGAAGTTATTTATGTTCCATTACTTCTTAGAGTCAGGGAGGTAAAATATAAGAAAAAAATCATTCAGCAAATGATCCACTACATTTTGAAGGATTTTACCATGCTAGTAAGAATACAGATTGTGTTTTGCTTATGGAAACTCTGCTAGTAGTTTCAGTGCAAATTATAACAATATGGATTTTTTTAAAAGGCAGATGTTCATCAGAACATTATAGTATAACCCCTTAAAATTCCTGATGCAAAGAGCAGCAAAGGAAATGTCCAAAATTTAACCAGATATAGAATGACCCTTTAAAGCCTGCTGTGAAATGCATGTGGCATTCTCTCTTCAGTAGGAAATAGGAAACTCAGAAAACAGACATTCAAATCCTATTTGGTAACCCAGCATCTTTTTCTCAGGCACCCTTGCCTAGCTGTCTAAAAATTGGGATCTTCTTCACTTGTTCTTAACCTAATAGCTTGAATATCTCTTTTAAATCCTTCTTTTCATGTTCACATATTTCCACAAGAGTAGCTAGCTGCTTTAATTTTACAGAAAGAGTCAACATGTTTATCAAGAAAAGGTCCCAAAATTGCCAAAGTGTTATGAGAAATGCTACAAAAATTCAAATGCTGATACTCTTGCTATCCAATTTTAGTTCTACTTCTAGGAAGACTAAATCTAACCTGACTTTTAAAGCATGTAATCCTGTACTTCTGACTACTATATTTCAAGATGAAGCCACTACTATCTGTAATCGGATTCGTAATTTTTCATCACATTTTTTGGTAGAATCTTCACCCACTGCAGCCTATCAGATCCCAAGCCAGAGACTCTCCCTAAATTACTTTGATTTACCAAATTAATTGATTTACCAATTTCCTAATTAAAGGGAAAACAATGAAAAAATCTGGTGTTAAGTACTATATGGTGTAGCAGAATAAAATATTTGTTTCTTCATCTGCTACTTAGTGCATTTAACAAATAAATCTATTGAGCAATAACCATTCCAATAGCAATATTGATGAAACAAGCCAAGACAACAATTTCCTAACCCACTTCCTTCGCTCTGTTTGAGATTTATGTATTGGTAGAAGAAAATAAAATTACTCTCTCCTTTGTTTTAAGCAACAGATCTTCTCCAATTTTAGAAGCGATTACCAAGTTAAGGAAAATAGAACACAAACTTGACCCAAATCCAGTCCAAAAAGCTCAGAACAGCCTCACTTGTTGCCACCATTAAGGTCAAATATGAATCCATTATAATAAAGTAAATACTATGTATTATTTTCCCCTCATTGTTAGGGCCCATTTTCAAAGTCTCAGCCATTTCAAATAAACATATAGAAGATCTGATAAAGTATTGTAGAGCATGTCTTTTATTTAAGTAAGTGGGCATTTGCTGCTTGAAAGCCCAGGCATATGCTTACCTTTAGATCATACTGCAACTCCACCAGCTTTAACAAAATCTTTTCTATAGGTAACATAAATACATTTATTTGGGCATTGTTATTACCTAAACCAACTCTGGGTCCTGTATATCTAGCGCAGCAGTCTACTTTGGATTCTTAATATAACATCTGGAAAAGGTGAACACTTGGTAAACTGTTACAAAAAATCTAATTATTCAAAGACATAAAATTTCATAGGAAATACCAGCTAACATATTAGATACACTCCAGTTTATCAGTTTTGCTTCCATTTTTAATCCTAAACAAAGATCACTTGTATGTCTTTTCTATTAAAAAAACCAAAACACATAAATAACATCTTACTAACGTAGCCCAGAGACTGCTGAGACATCTGTAAGTTTTCCCTCTCCCTGGAACTTTCTAAAATCAGTATCTGTTCCAAACACTTGATACCAGTGGCAAACAGCTATTTAAAACTAATTTCCAAATCCTATCTTATTGCTATAGAACCAGGAGGGCTTCCAGAAAGGTTTCCTTCTAGAAAGGCCTTGGGCCACTGGTGATTGGACAGAAAGTTGATATTCAGCAGAGGTGGCCACAGGATGGAAACAGATTACTCTGGAACAGCTATATAACATCAGTTCGTGAAAACATTAATAAGAAAGCTACAGCTTTTGCCTTAAAGGGAGTGAAAGCTTCTTCAACAACACACCATCCTCAAAACTTCCCCAAGCCAAGTGCAAGTTGTTGTCAAAATAGCAAGAACTGCTGCTGCTATCACATGCACTCAACAGCAACTTCCTGAACAACGAGGCCACAAATGACAGTCCCCACCTAATTCCCCCCCAAAAAGAAAAGCCACGGAATCTCCAATCCCTTGCCGGCATAGCGGGCACCATGTGGCGCAGCAACCGAGGAATGTGAGAGATCAAAGCGGGTGTGGCCTCTTACGACCCACCCTCCAATGGGGCTATTTAAGGAGAAGGGGAAGAGCTCACCCTTCTTGTCCGCGTCGGGAAACTCCATTTCGGGGTCAAAGAAAGCTTGACTGTTTGCACTTTGTTTTCTCAAATAAGTTCATATTGGCTTTGTTTGAAAAGCCTTATTTATTTTTTGAAGTGTGTAGGCGCAGCGTCAGCTCTCATAAAGGATGGTGAGTGAACGAGGAAAGGGAGGCGTGCTGGGTCAATGGGAAGTGGCATGATGGGGGCGTTTAAACGCGGAGCCGGCGGGCGGGCGTCTACTGAGTGCTGTAGTGCCTTGGTGGGACCCGCCGCGGGCAGCGGAGCGGGGAGCAGAGTAGCAACTTCTTTGGGTTGCTCTTGGGGTGAGATATGGGAATGCCCACAGCCGGAGTGTCGCCTTCTAACGCGGTGAGGGGGGCTGAGCCTGTGAGGGCTACTAGCATTTTAACTGTCTTGAAGACTTTAAAGTCTTACGAGGTGAGCGGTTAAGGTCAGGGAGAAAATACCACAACTGAATAGCCGGGGTCTTGTGCGGGGGAACGTGTGGCGCGCCGCCGTCGGCGTTACGGTCTGGTGAAGGCTGGGCGACGGAAGATGCTTCACACCCGCGGGCCACCATTTTGTGGCGGCCGTAACATGGCGCCGTGCCGCACCGCTCGGCCAAGCGGGGCCCCCCTCCGCCTGCCCCTGGCGGGTGTACCTGCTGCGCGTAGGGTCCGGCAGGAAGCCTTGTCGGGGGCGAGCAGCTTCCATTGCCCTGAGCGCCCAACCTGCCTGCCCATACTCCGTCGGCACTGGGCAAGCGAGGTGTGAGGACGTAAAATGGCGGCCGGTGGGCGCGGCACCCCGCTGGCCCGAGGGTCCCCGGCCCGGTGCCCCTCACCCGCCACCGCCGAGGCCTGGCGTCGTCGGGAGCGCTGCGGGCGCCGTGCGGGCAGCGGGAGCTGCGGGCTCCGGAGCTTGCAACATCATGCTGCTTGCTGTTTGTTCTTTTTATTTGAGAAACGTGATTTGCGACTGTAGCGCTGACGCTTTAAACACTATACGAGGAAGGTGGTGGGGCTTTTTTTTTTGTTGTTGTTTTTTGGGTTTTTTTTAGCTATCAGGAGAAGTTGAGCCTCGAAAGCGCCTAGCGTGCAGTGCTGGGCTGAGGGCTCCCCTTAGTGCCCAGCGGGAAGGCGGCGGCTCCGGCAGTGTTCTTGCCTCAGGCAGCGGCGCTGTCATGGAGACTGCGCTCCGAGTCCGCACAGTGGGGCGTGGGTAACGGGGTTCAAACGTTTCAATAAAAAAAAATGGGGGGAAAAAAAGAAAAAAAAACTAATGCATTGAGCGTGTTGAGGGCAGAGAGAAGCCTGAGGATCGCGGGCTTGTGTGGCCAGAAAAAAAGTGAAGGTTTTTCCATTCCTGGATGAGCATAAAACTGAGTGATGTTCGTAAGACCAGTTGGGTGGGTAGGTAGGTGTTGCCACCACCTGGCCTCAACGATAGTCCTTTTCCATATTTTCATTTGCCAAAAGTCTATAACTAGCCTCACGACTCCTGTAAGGAGGATCCTCTCCTGGTCTCCCGGTATCGATTTAAACTTATGCTTCCTGGAATAATAGCAAACTGATTAATTTTACCTTTCAATGAGAGAAGAAAAAACACCTGTTAATTCCAGTAAAATGAAAAACTGAATAAACCCTGATATTCCTGACATAAAAAAAATTTATTTCAAACCTAGTTCATGCGATAAGACAAATCAAACTCCTTTTAGAGTAATTTCAAAGTGTTGAGTCACATCAGCTGATGCTGTAGTTCCAGTGTAGCCAATTCATCACCGGCAGGATTTCTCACTTGAAAACTTGAGGTGGTTTAGGCTTTGGACATTGATTCAGCGGCATTGTGAGTTCTTTGCCCATTGTGTATGTACAAGTACAGTCATTTCTGTAGTGTTATGTTGCTAAAATATTTTGGGTTTAGATAAGGCAGTAGTTTTTTTGAATTGTCAAAAGTTTTGCATCGTAGCAGTGAAGACCTAAAAAGTGACTTTGGAGGGATATTTTTCTTTCTTGTCTTTGTACTTGGAGAATTACCACCATGCATTTTTCATCTCTTTTTCAAGTTCTAGGAAATATGTATATTAATAAATCTTATTTTTCATGTTGACCAACTTGCCAGAATGCCTAAGTAGTCTGTTTATTCTTTCACCTATTTAATGTGTAAGAGTGTTAAGTAAGTTAATTTTCTTTGAAAATTCGGTTCTGCATCTTTAGTGTGAGACATGAACACTGCACTTCCATGGCAGCCAAGGCCATGTGTGCCCAGTGTACCAGCAGTATCTGTGCCTACCAGCTTCCTGGCGCTGCCTCTGGCACTTGCTGTGTGCTTTTGTTCTGAGAGCAGCTTCCTGTTCTAGGCTGCCAGAGAACTTGGGCAGTAAAATGAATACTACTAGCTTGGTTAGCTGAAACATCCAAAAAGGAAAAAGTAGAAGCAACAGTTAGATCCATAGCTTGAGGGTGCTGTGGAGTTGCCATCTCAGATTTCAGTTTAAATGCCCTTTAGCTGGCTATGCAGTGAAGCAATAGCAGAATACCAGTTGGGTGGAAAAGCTGCTCACTTCATGGTAATTTTCCTGCTGAATTCTGTTGAGCCACTTTAATTTGAGCTGACAAGTGTTAGAACTTGTGCAAGAGGAGGTGCAGCAAAAGAGATGGGGCAAACCCTGGTAGTAGCAACATCAGTCACAAAGCCTGATACAGTTTGGCAGGGCTACTTAAAGTAGTCTAGACTAGGTCAAGATTTATATTTTTAAAACTTGTTGGAATAATTACTTCATTTTTTTTCCCCAATGAGTGGTCCGTTTGTGCTATTGAAATTCCTTGTACCATGCTATATAGGAAGCTGCAGGTATTCTGGTATCTGAAAGTGTAACATAGTTGACTGAAATAAGTATTTCTGTTTAAATTTTTCAGGCAGCACATGTGGAGACCCAGAGTTCAAGCACCATGGAGGGCAACAGCTATTCGGCAACAGTCAGTCAGGGCTATGTTTTACCAGAAGGAAAAATCATGCCAAACACAGTCTTCGTTGGTGGAATTGACATAAGGGTATTTATATACTTCTAATTGTTTAAGATGGGTATAGGGTACTTCAGTGGAAAGGAAATGGGTATTTAACTCGTGGTTTTGCGTGGATTTTTTTTGCTTGTTTGTGGTGTTGGTAGTGCCTTTTTTTTTTCTTAATGTGTGCATTTGCCAGTCTTAAGGTATTGAAATGTCATGGGAGAATTCTGGAACAGGTCTTTGAAAAACCTTTAGTTCTTATGGTAGTGGAAGATGGATTTAAAAAATGGTACTGTCTGCTTTAAGTCAGTTCTAAGTAGTTGAATGTGTTTGAAGATGTTTAAGACCTTGTTTTCTTCTAGATGAATGAAGCAGAAATTCGTAGTGTGTTTGAACAATACGGTACCGTGAAGGAGGTGAAAGTCATCACTGATAGAACTGGTGTTTCGAAGGGGTGAGTAGAATATGAGTAGTTGTTTTAAGTTGCTGCTTACGTGGACATAATTCTGTAATAGGTGATATGAGCAGATATTTAGCAACAGACTTGACATGCCTAAGCTTTAATACTAGCTACAGGTTTTTGTTGTGGTGAATTAACACTGTGAAACCTGTAAATCTGTTGCCCGTAACTAAATCTGTATCATCTTAGAATAAACTGAATTTTCTGACTTCAGCCCCTCTGTTCAGGGAAAAGAAGTTCATTGTCACTTAACCACTGGAAACAAAGCTTAAACTTGTGTGATGCTTACACAGCCAATTCTTTTGTAGGACTCTTCTGAGTCTACTCTGCTAGAGTAGTTAAAAATCTAGAGACAGTTCAGGATGATTAAGAGAATTAAGATGGTTTCAGTGGAGAATTCAGTGGAGTGGGTCTGCACTCTTCTGACACTTGGAAATAAGTTCTAGAGTAAAAACAGCCCAAACTTGTTTGGGTGAAGAGTAAAACTAAGTATGTGAACAAAGTTGAAACAAGGGAAATTCCCTTTGGATATATAGAAGAGTTCTGGATTACGGTGGTGAAACGCTTAAATAAGAAGGTGAAGGACCTTACCCTGTTGAGTTCTGGGGAAGCCATCCCGGTTTTGAGGTTGTCCCCCCTTATGAGAGGGAGACTGTACCCTTTTGAGGTTCCTTCCAGCCCCGTTTTCCTCAGATTCTATGTATAGATTCTAAAATACCACATCTTTTTCTTCAACATATATAGGAATGGATGAACTGGAAATAAAATTAGTTTTCTCATATCCCTTGCTAGTCCTCAAAGTGAACCCTGCTGTGTAGCTAGCCGGTGTATGTTATGAGTATTGATAATGAATTCCCTTATTTCATTAATGGGACACAGTTGTTACTATAATGCTCTGAAATGATCTGAATTGTATAGACCAGATAAACTAAGGAGGCAGTGAAATAAACTGAAAAATCTCTTCAAGAATTGCTTCTGCTGCTGGTGTCACTGTTCCTATAATGCCTACTTTCATCCAGCCCTCCATAGTAAATACAGAATTTGATGATAAGTCAGATCTTGCTTACCAACAGCAGTACTCATTTTGAGTAGTTAAAATGGAAAAACAGCCCTTATTTCTATTTCACATTATTCTAAAATCTGGCATTTAGTTTCTTTCATCTGGCCCAGTAGTAGGTACTGCTAATTAGCAGTTAATACATTTTCAGGCTGAATCTTAAAGTAATGTTGTAGTAGATAATTTTCATACTCAATATAGTATACCTGGCATGTTGTTAACTGGTCTTGTTCAAAAGAACTGGTTAACAATCAAATGAAACTGATAATGGAATAGCCTGTTCTTCCTTTTTAGGTATGGATTTGTGTCTTTCCTTGAAAATGTGGATGTTCAAAAGATAGTTGAGGTAAGCTCTTTGTCTAAATTATTTGAAGAAGTTGATGTATGAAGGCAAGAGACAAGTTTGGGGAAGCCAAGTTACCTACGCTGTAGAATAAGGACACAAAGTCTAGGGCTGCCCAAGAAGTAAGCTTGGTAAAATGTATAGTGCTGGTAAAGTCTTTATGAATTTCCTTAAGTAAGAAACAAAATTAGTTTTCAGCTAATTAACTTGTAGCCTGGTGTGGTTGAACATCTCATGTCGTTTTGTTTCTTATTGCTCTCTATTATGTGCTTGAAAGCCTTGAGTGTGTCTGGCTGGTTTTTTTTTTTGTAGTGGGTGGTTTGTCATAGAACCCTTGTGCTTATGGGAGAATCGTAGATGTTTAGTTATTGGGATGTCTTGGTTTAAGATAATTCAAGTGGGGCAGTCTAAAATGAGTACTCTCCCCTTTAGATTAACCAATCACTTTCTATCAATAAGGATAAAGGAATATGGATAAATACAAGTGAAAAAATAACAGCTTACTGATAAAGAAGGAAGTGGCAACAGGCAAAAATAACAGTAATAGTCAGTAGTTACAAAGTTGCTGAAATCTCTTGGACTCCTAGGGAGCAAAGTTAAACTGAAAGTGGTGGAGTGACCCCTCCCCCAAAATGGTGGCCTCTGCTGCTGACTGACTGTGTGGCTCCAAGGACAAAGGGAAAATGGTGACAGCCCTTCCTGCTTCTTCTCTCTCCATTGACAAATGCAGCCGGCATACTCAAGCAGCTGGTACTCGATTAATGGCTAGAACTGAGGAGGGAGGGAATTTGTCTTCCTCTCAGCAGCAGACAGCCAGGCAAGGCAGCTGGGCTGGGGTGGCTCTGCCTTCACTTCTGCCAGGCTGCTCCAGGGTGGCAGTTGATAGGCAGTTGCGGAATTTGCCTTGAGATGGTCCAAGATGCAAGAGAGAAATAAAAGAGGAGGGGAAAAACCCCAAAGCAGAGCCTCTGCCTTGAACAAAGACCATGAGGCAAGAGAGAGTGCTCTCCCTATTTGCTCCAACTTTTAGAAGGCTGCAGTATCCTCCATACGCCGTCCCATGGTTCTGTTTTCTGGCTCCAGGGTCTTAAGAGACAGTAACAGTTTTGGGCACAGATAGATGAAATAGAGTAACATTTTGGATTGCTCAGGGCATGGTAATAACAGTTTCGTGGAAGATGGTTTTTTACTTATGTCTCAGTCCTTGAAATACATTTCTCTTGCAGTATTTGTGCATTTGGATCCTACCTGGAGTTCAAGTATATTTTAAGCCTCCTAGACTATGCTGAAACTGTTTTCAGGTCACCATATTGTTTTCTTATGGAAAACGCAGGAGATGATGGGGTAGGACAGTTACAGCCTTTCTGATCTTGGAGTTCAGTACAAAGAGAGATTTTAAATCTCAGTGCTTAAAACCAAATGAATTATTTGATTCTGATAGATGTCAGCAGGTCACAAACCACTGAGAAAGCTTTTTATTTTCCCTCTTTCTCCCCAAACTGAATGCAATAACTGTGAAAATAACATGTATTGAAATATTTGCCTCTTTGAAGTCTTTCCCTCAGAAAACTCCTATGTCTGTGGAGGATGAACAGTCTCTCATTTGCTTCTGAAGCTCTTAGATAGGGAAGTAGATCAGAAATACAAAACCAGATAGATGTGTCAGGCACAAATGTAGTGTTCTGTGATGTGCAGATGTGTTTACTGGCCATCCAGCTCTGTAAATGGGAAGAGAACATGTTTGAATGAAGTGGAGAGTAGTGAAATCACAGCAGGAGATCCTTGATTCTCACCAAGGGATTTTAAAAGCTTGCTGTTCTTTAGTGGT
Organism: Origma solitaria; assembly: GCA_013397895.1. Classification (NCBI taxonomy): domain Eukaryota; kingdom Metazoa; phylum Chordata; class Aves; order Passeriformes; family Acanthizidae; genus Origma; species Origma solitaria. Next base: position 2,393,592 of record VZRL01006980.1, on the reverse strand, counting down.
ATGATGACAAAAATGTACAGTGATAGCTGTACTGAGAAACAGACTTCATCTGAGAACACCTTTTTCTTTTTACCATGGGTTGCATTTATTATGCTACATCAGCTGGAATGCTTGCTCTGAGGTAACAATTTCTGTGGGGACCTCTTGAGTAGCATTGACATCTGAGCCATGTGCATTGCTGCTTGTCTGTATGTGTTTCTTCAAAACTGGAGCCTGCAGTGTTCTGCTATTAATACAGTACTTATGGATGTGACTTTGTATATCAGAGGTCTTGGAAGACCCAGAAGGCATATGGTGGATTTTCTTTTCAGTGCATGTTTCAGGTCTGCAGGCAATAGAAATTGCTGCCATGTCAGGAAGAAGCACGTTCAGACAGAAACCATCTTACAAAACCTGTTGGCTTTTGGAGGGGATGGAAGAAAGGGAGAAATTAACATTGGTGTTTTAGAGCTCAAATTGTAAGCAAAGGTTACCACACTAAATCACTTCAGGCCTTATCTGCACTGAGTGGTCACAGTGTCTTCTGTAAATGAGCAAGGCAGAGCCTCTCTGTGGCTAAAATTACTCTTGGTGCCTGTGTTCATCTGCCTGGCTTTGTAGCCTTGTTGAGCATTAGCAGTATTTTTCTTCTGTGTTAGGTTTGTAACTACACTCTGGTCCATCATGAATCTGTTGGCAGTTCAGAACAGAAAGCAGTCTTCTGCTTTGAGGGGAGGCCTGTTTCCCGCGAGTTCTCATTATTGAGGTGGAAAAGGTGGTTGCGTGATTCTGGGCACAGCAGGATTGCCGAATTAATTGAAAAATGCCCAAAATCAATCAACCAAAAGACACTACCCCCTGAAAAAAAATGAAAGAATACCCTGACTAGTTTGACAGGTAGCTATTGCACCTCTTTCATATAATTTTATTTCTACTTATTTCTACATGCAGCAGCAAAGTTGCTGTTGTCTGTTCAAAGCACTTCCTTTAGCAGAAATGGAAGAAAATTGCAAAACGACATATTTTCTTCTGAAGCAAGCGAGTCTCTACAGTTACATGTGATAGAACATCTAGACAGAACTGGCTTTAATGCTTGGTTCTGAAATGGTACTAATAGGGCTAAACCAAAAATCTTTCACTAGAAATTTAGTCTGTAATCACTCTCCCTCAATACTCTCACTGAGACAAGAATAGTTAAAAACCTGTGTGTGTAAACTGCAGGGCTGACAGTCACTGATACATAGTGACTAGTAGTGCTAGTAACTCCTAGTAGTGCTTGTTGCTGTTAGGGCAAGTGATACATAATTTTGGAGGGTTGGTAAGTAGGCAGAAGGCTGTGCTGAGGGCGCTGCTGGAAATCAGAGGTAAAAGGCATATGGTGTTGAGAGAGTGAACTGAAGGCTGTTGAGCCTTTATGAGAGTTTATGTACTGTGGTGTAGAAGCAGAGTCCAGTCTCTTTAAAATCTGACAAACCACTCATCTTGCTGATTCCCAGCTTATGGAGAATAACCTGTCTTTCAGTCACAGATCAACTTCCATGGTAAAAAGCTGAAACTGGGGCCAGCAATCAGAAAACAACAAAACTTAAGTAAGTATATCTACATAAATTTGTTCATGTTGCAGGTATTATAATAACAATTTTTTCCCTAATTATATATCAGTATCTGTGCAGATATTTTTTATCTGATGCAATATGTATATTTCAGTTAAACCCTGGTTCTGACTTGTATAATGTTTTAATAATGAAACTCGGTTGGTGGCACTATACAATACAGTTAATATTGAGTTAAATTTAAGAGTCTTAAAAAAACCCTTAAGATTCTGATTCCTAATGAAATACATGTGATAATGTCTTAATACTATTTTTTATCTGCTTCCAAACAAGATTCCTGTGTGCATCCCAGACAGCTAGTTCTTCCTTCACCTCCACCACAGTTTCAGAGTGTATGGAGTAATCAGAGTGTGGAGACATACGTGCAGCCTCCAGCTGTAATGAACCCAGTAACACCCTATGTTCAGGTAAGACTGCTCGTGACGCTGATTTTGCATTTTAAATACTTTCGAAGGTGCAAGCACATACAACTTCTTAAGTATGTATTGAGATTCCAGTCTGATCTTACCTGCCTGTTTTCATATTACCTTCCCCAGTAAGAAGCACCCAACTTCAGAGGAATGCCAGCAACCTTGAAAAATTGATTTAGTGATGTTACCTCTTCATAAAACCAAGGGGGAGATACCCCTTAAGAATGAGAACTGTTGGAAGTGGAGGGGAGATTGAGTTAATTAATAGTTCTTAAGTGATCTTATTGCCTGTCATAGATGCATTTCACCAAAAAAATCTATCCAGATATTTACTGTGTTGCTGTTGTGTTTCAGAATAAAATACAAAATTTAAAATGTATTTTTGTAAACTAAGTATGGAAACAGAAGTTGTCTCTGGTACTTTGCTGCTAGCCAAACATATCCTTAGTTTTGATCTGCTGCTGTGTTAAAAGAACACTGTGTTACAGCATCTGCTGTTAATAGCTGTGACCAGCACAGTATGGCCTGCAGGGCATCGCTGTACTGGTTCTTCACATAAGCATTACTACTGAGGTGTGGGTACAGTGCTTCTGGCCTGGAATGAGTCCTGTGCTGTGAATGGACCAGATCAGGCTCTCTTTCTGCATTAGCCTGTACGAGATGGCTGTGCAACAGGCCAGTACTAACTACAGACTGATCCTGTTCTGTTTAGTTTAAGCAAAGAGGAAGAGCAAACTTGCAGAAATACTTTCTTGCAAGGTAGAGAGCTTGATAATAGTATTCTTGCTGATTCTCTTAAGTTTATTAATTTAAGTGAATTAATTCTCTTAAATGTTGGAATGTGCCTTTAACTATTCTCTGAAGAATATGAGAAGGTTCCAGGTTAACACTGTCAGAGTACTTACAGGGAAGAAATTCTAGGAAGTCATCTTAATTGGGGTACTTGGCTTCCTTTGCCTCATAGAAATTGATCCTTCAGACTGTACTCCATTTATTTCATAGTAGTTCATTTGCTTCAGATCTACTTCTTGAAGTTCATCATGACTTGCACTTCTAAAATACTTAAAAGATCAGTTAGAAGCAGATATGGTTTTTTTAGATACATAAGACACTTGGAATCCCACTTCGTAGACATTATTAGTGCCTGAAGTGCTGAGCCAAGCCCCGTGGGAAATCTAAGGGTTGCTTTTAAATAGTGAGTCTAGTCTGCACAGGAATTGAAATAACAGTGTTACTACATAATTCTAAAAATGTGCTCTTGGCTAATACCTCTACAAATATCATATTTTTATCTTGCTTCAAACTTTCAGTTTTTTAAAAAAAAGCTTTATTTGCAGCCCTATCCGTACAGTTCATCACAAACCGTACTGGTAAAGCAGCAATTTCCCATAGGCTATCAACCAGCTTACAACTATCAGGTATGTAAAGTTTTAGTAGAAGCAGAAAGTGTGTTTGATACCTGACAGAACTGGAATGTAGTGTTAACTGGGGTCTGATCCTTCTGTGTTTCTTGTTCTTTAAATTCTATTTTCCATCAGTAGTTCTTCACAGCTACCATAGTAAAAACAAAATAGTGATAAAAACTCTTGAGTGTAACTTAGCATACTCTTTTTTTTTAATAGTTTCATTATTTTTTTTCTTAAACATGCACTGGTAAAACAACTTCCAAATTAGAAAAATATACATGGATTAGTAGCACTTTTTCTTGTGGGACCAAGTTTTACATTTGTATATGCTGTAGTGGGGGGTATTAGGTACTTGGAATCAGAGTCTTATGAGATGATACCATGTGGGATGTATATAGAGGGAGGATGTGCTCTTGTGCTATCAAAACATCAGAGAAGGTGCTTAGTTGATAGTGGGATTTGAACTCAGAAGTGATATGTGTGGCTAAGTCCTGTTACTGGAACTAAACTAGAAGTAACTGGAAGTAACTAGATGTTTGAGATTTGTTTTCAGTGTAGCTACTGCGATTTCCCTTATTTTCCTAATACATAGAAATCCTGGTTTTAACTTTTTAAATTGGGAATGAGAATAAGGAGACAATTGAATAAAATAAAGTATCTTGCTGGATGTAAGACTATAGACTATTGTTTAGTGAAAAATGGCTCCTGCAGAGGCAGCTACTTGTCTGTATTGGAAATGAATGAATTAAAGGTGGTTCTTGTCCAATTTTTGTTTAAGGCCCAACCACAATGGCTTGCTGGAGAGCAAACAAATTATGTTATACCTCCAACTCAGGTAAGTCTACAAAGTTAAACTTCTGAAACTGTCTTCTTAATTAGCACATTGTTTTTACAGATTGATTCATAAAAAGAAAATCAGTCTGTTTGTTGTCTGGATCAGTGTAATCTAGTTTACAAAAATCTGTAATTGCTGATAAGAGTATGTAATTGTTTAGAATTTCTACTGATGTGGTGCTTTTTGAGTTACTTGGCAGTACAGATCTGCCTGGTTTTTGGCATTATTCTACATGTTCCGGTCACAGAACTCTGGAAGTTTAACCTAAATGGAGTTGGTTTTTCAGGAAAAGTTGAAGGAAAAATAAGTCGTGACCTGATGTGCAGTCTTTTTATAAATTTAAAAAGTCTTAATGTTCTCTGCAAATACTGATGAATCTTCTAGCTCCTTTCAACAGATTTAAAAAATTACTTCTTAGGCTGCTACAAACTGTAGATGGTGCTGCTGGCTTCTAAAAAAATTCCTTGCTTCCAGTGATTTTATATGAGTAACATTGACAAGAAAGGGGGGAAAATACTGTGTATTTAACAGCATTGGAATTTAAACTTGCCTCCTGCGCATTTTTGTATTCTTTAGGTATATTTGTTGACTGCAGTTTTGATTGAGTGTGTAAAAGCTGTAATAGGTAATTTTATTCTGAATGGTTTTCCTTTTCTGAAAGATACCAGAAATCACTGAAATACTGATTACACTATTACCTTGAAATAAATTTTTAATAACATCCATGAATGTGATACAGCCATGGTATATCACTTGACAATTCATTGGTAGAAGATTTAAATGTTTTTAGAGTAGGTGTGCGTGGGGGTTTCATTGTTAGATGTTCCAAGCTTGATTATATGAGCAGACAATTGCTGTAGAACTCTCTCTGTTAAGCAACTTTAATTTTCATTCTTAACTGTCTTAATAAAAAAGATCATGATACAGTGTTTCTCTCACTCATGAAACTTTTATCAAAAGTGTGAAAGTTGGCACAGTTCATGGATAGATGAGGATCAATGACAACATAACTGTGCATGTTTTCCCAGTGTTACTGAACCACTGTAATATTTATAAACTCTACAGGTTTATACTTCAGTAAACTATCGTGGCCCTGAGGAACCGGGACATGTACAGATGGAATGTGCTCTTCCAGAGCCCGCGCACTTGGCTAATAGCCCACAAAAGGTAAGTGCTTTCTCAAAACTTTAATGTTCCTTATCAGAAATGCTATTCCCAGAAATTTGCACATGGGGGTTATGTAGCTTTGTCAAGGGCCTTGGACACATATCCTAGAAATGAAGGTTATAATTGCTGCTTTCTGCCCGTTATTTAGTCCAGTGTTTCTGATTTCTGTGTACAACCAGAAGTTTCACATTTCCTTGAAACTATTAGTGCTTGTTTGCAGTGCTGAGGGCTGGAAAAAAAAGTGTGTTCTACTTCATGAAGTCTACTGACAAGACTTTGCCAAATCAGTGGAAATTCCAGGGAAAATTACAGGTACTAAAAAAGCAGATTAAATAGCACTGCCTGCTGTCTTAGGTAGATTTATTTTAAGCTTCAAACATCTGAGTTGGTAACTTTCTCCTTTTCTCTCTGTTTTGTGAAAGTTAGCCCCAGTTTAGCCAACAGTTGGCTCTGAATTCAGTTTTCTAAAGGAGACTTCATTTTTCAGCTGTCAGCATAATCCACAAGTGAACTGACATCACACTGATTAGAATTGTTACCCTGTAACACTGAAGGGGCATAATGAGTTACTAATATTAAAAGATCAGGGGGGAGAAAAAAATTCCTAATACCTGAGGGAATACAAGGCAGTTGAGGAATTCTGAATGCCAAGTAAACCTTGTGACACACCAGTGTTGCTAGCTAGTAGTGCCCTAAGAAAATCAGTATTAATACACCTATAACTGTATTTCAGAAGTCTGTGGACAGGGGCATGCAAACAGTCTTATCCTGTCTGTCTAATCCTGAGAACCAGCTGACCAATGACTTTGTATCACAAGACAGCAATGCAAAGGTATGTAGTGAAAGCAAAATTAAATCCCTGAAACATAGCTGGCCTTCAATGTGTTCACCTACGGAATACCATAAGGATGAAAGGATTCATATCTGTGAATGCCGTTTGAATTTTTTCTTCCTTGTACATACTCTGGGATGTGGGGGTTTGACTGTCAGTTGCTTCATGGTGGAAAGAAGTGCTGAAATTGGATTCAGTGGGTTTCACCAGGACAGCATAAAAAATTGCTGAACAGTCAACTATGAAACAATTAGAGCATACGTCTGGCTAGTCATTTCTCAGTGACGTGGCTGAAAGCAGTAGGTTACTCCCTAGTTTGGGCAGAGGATGTTGAGTTTAAACCTTGATAGACTGTGCAGTGAAGCACCTACTGTAGAGAGTGGCTAGTTATGCTTTGTCTCTCCTTTAACGAATAAATTTCAGTCCAGATTGGTAGCTGGTTGTCATTTCTTTGCTGTATATGTTCAGTCTTTGTAGAGTTGCATTTTCTGATTACATTCCAAGTCATGTGTAATTTCATGTTATTAATTTCTAAGACTTTCCTTTTTGTAAAAGGACAGATACGTGAACTGGGCAGGTGTACTCTGAAATGGGAATGCAGAATCTGTGTTTTATGAGTTTTGGAGAGGGGTGAATAGAGTATAGGGTGTCTGGAGATGAGTTTTTGTGAAACTTTAGTTGCTTTATTCTGATTAAGTGAGTTTTTTTTTGTCTTCTGTACCATCCCAGGAGACTAAGACACACCACTTCAGAAAAGGAAGGACAACAGTACACAAAGGTGTTTGATCAACGAAGACTTCAACATATCTAAGTTAATTAACTAGATGTTACTACGGTTCAGTTACGAATACTGAGTGTAACATTTCTCAAAGTTGCTTCAAGTTATGTTTGTTCTCATGTTCTACCTGTTTTGATGCTGTTGTTGCTTGAGTAGTTTGAAGTTCAAAGTTGTAAGAGTTGACTAACTTCAGTGTTAATTGTTTGTGTGCTTCCCTTGATAACTGCCTGGGATGTTTGAGAGTTTGTTTGCTGTATGTGGATTTTTCTCTGAGCTTTAAGGTACAGTTTGCATGGTTTTTCGTTAACTGCAATTTGACTCACACAGACCGGTTAACTCCTGCAGTTTAAAAACGGAAGTAGTTATTTGCTCAAGAGATCGTCTTTTAAGACTGAGCTCTTAAATCAGTGCAAAAGAAGATGAGAAGTTCTAACTGAGCTGAAGCCCTGTAAGTTCTGGTTGCCTTTAGACGACATAATCAATGTGGTTATGTTCATTAATGACAGTCTATGTAGCTGCAGTCTTGAGCATCATTACTATTTTTGGGTAAGTAATGAAGAGAATTCTAAAATTCCTGTAGTAACTTAAAATGCAAGAATGTTATTTGTATTGGACAGTAAGTCAGCCAATACAAGATTTTTTACTTGAAAAATCTTAGCAATACCTGTATTTTAAAATTCTGAGAAAATATTGCACTTAAATAAGCTTTTGTTATGTGATGCAAACTGTTAATCAAAGAATATGTGTAAGACTGTTTTAATAAATCATGTAGATTTTAGGTGTGTATTGTGAAACAGTGAAATAAATTTTTACTTTGCCTTGGCTTCCTAAATTTCTGGTGTGACAAAAATCTAAATAATAACTTGTTAAAGCTGTTAAAAACTTACTACCCTATGTGAGACTTCCAATTACTCTAAATCTGTTGTAACAAACTTTCATTTTGTGTAGATACTAGCTGAAGTTTTGAAAGGTAGAAGTGAGAACTGTATTCTGTCATATATGTTGGTTCCTAGCTTGCTCTTTATCCTCCTACTCAAAACACCTCAGTCTCTCCAGACAATAAAATTATGCCTCTCTTGTTAAGGATGTATACATGAAGTTGTTGAGGACTGCATGTTCTGCTTCAAACTTTCAGAAGGTTTGGTGGTGTAGTAATAGCTAGGCAGAGACTTACTGAGAAATAGATGTTAGTGAAATATCTAGAAGAGAACTGGATATGTAAAGAAATATGGGTAGAGCAATGTCCATAAGGACTGCTTCTCAGGAGTGTTTTGGATAAAACTTTATTAAAGGAGTGTGGGGGAGAATGATAAATTTTTGGAGCCAGTTTATGTACCAATGTTCTGAGAATAAATTGACCTGGAAAAAGCAAAGCCCATACCAGTTTCTCTACTCACTATTTCACTGATGATAGTATTAATTGTTACCATTTTTCTGATTTGCCATGTTTTTCTCAGACTTCAGTTTTAAAGATAGTGGCTTGATTATTCTTATCTTCTGTCACCAGCTTTTTACAAAGGCTTTTCTAGTCTTGAATCATGACCCTGTCCATTCCAGCTTTCAGTACCTAAACAGCCTGCATGTGGTTTCAAAGCTGTGACATCAGTTTGTTGATAAAGGTAGGTGTTTCTTTGCAAATGCAGATTTCTTTTTGGCTTAATGCTTTAAGTTGGCTTGGTTGCCCCAGGCCTTACTTGAGGCATTTTCCTGTGGCTCTAAGAAAATACAAAGTGCCCTATGCATAGCTCTCCTATTGGAGAGTCCCACCACCAAATTAAGAGATTAAACCAGACGATACACAGAGTGCATGTTTTCTGTTTATTTAACTGAGTGTTATGCACAGGACCATCTGGTGAGCAAGTTGATTGTACAGTGTGTTTAAAATGGTGGTACTAGATTCTTATAGGCATGCTGAGAGTGTTTATCACAGGGAAATGCATAGCCAAGGCCTTATTTATTTTCTCATCCTTTAGATCGTGTTATGCTGGTTCTGCTAGCCAGTGACCTGTAGATAACTGATTTTTTTTTTTCTTTAGTTATAACTAAACCCAGGCATTTTTTAATGTTCTTTTGAAGTACTCTATAAGCATAACATAAAACCAGTAGGTAAATACCTTTCCTGTTGCCTTCAGAAAGTTGGAACATCTGTTTGATGTTGCTGTGGCTGAAGGCATTCCCAAAAGTGGTGCGTGGTTGGAGCATTTTGCAAATGAGTGTCTCTTTTATTCTGAAATCAAGTGGACCATGTAAGCTGTGAACTAGCAGGCAGTAGTTAGTCTTTGTGGATCTGCATTTGCTAGCACATAGTATGTACATTCTATGAGAGATTCAGAAACTTTGGGTGTACTTTAAATATTAAGACAGCTCTTTGTCAAAAGAAACAATTGCTTAAACAAGATAGAAAAATCCAATGCTTGCATTTAATTGGTATTCTAGAGCTATGACACTTGGTTTGTGTTACGGTTCTTGCCTGAAGTACCCCAGTTTTCTGTTTGATGGCCTTTTCATATCTTTTTACACACTTTGCCACCTGACAGAATTATTCTTTGAATGAGACAGCCAGACAGATGGTATTCTTGGATCTCCATTAGAATGATTGTCTGGCACAGACACTAATTTCCTGTCAAAATGGAAATATTTTTTTCCTTCTAGGTATTTGTGTGCTAAACCAAGTTGCTAAACTGTCTTAATCTGGAGGTGATGTGATCCTTTATTGCTACAAAGAAACAAAAGGGTTTTCCCTTAACTGTGTTTTACTGAGTTTTCTCTTACTGCAAGAGATTCTTGAAGTCCTCTAACAGGTCTACACTCTATATTCGTTGCAGGAATGACTTTCTAGGGACCAGTATTTTAGGATACATATATAATTTAAGAGCTTTAAGTCTGCCACTTTAAATGTTGCTAAGAAAGTTAAAAAAAATGATCCTGGCTATTAAGAAAATTGAGGTTTCTTCAGATAGAATATGCATCTCAAAAATCCTTTAAGTAGCTTTACAACTAAGATGAATTCTTACTTCCTACTTTATCATTCCTACTCTCAAATTTGGGCTGAACCTTGGCGTACAAATACTGTAACTTCTTTTAAGGAAGACCCCAAGTTTAAAATGGCCTTTGTATTGTCCCAGTGACTGTTCTGGCTTCAACTTCTGTGAATAAATGCAAAGGTGTGTTGTTTTGTTTGTTTGTTTTTGGGTTTTTTTTGTTTGTTTTGTTTTTGTGGGGTTTTTAAAATATTTTTGTTTGGTTTGAGGTTTTTTGTTTGGTTGGTTTTTGTTGCGTTTTTTAAATTTTGTTTTGTTTTTTGTGTTTTGGTCTGTTTGTGTTTTTTTTTCTATTCTCCCTGTAGTGTGAACTTCTGTGTAGTTGGGTGTACAAGACAAATATGAAGAAGGGTTTTCTGCTCCTTTACCTTACGGTTGTGAGACTGTAGACAGTACAGTAATGAGGGTAGGGTTTATATTTTAAAAACATGTTGCTGTAGAATATTTATGCTGCTAGTCCTAACACAGTTGCTGTAGGGACAGTAGTCAAAGATGCATGCTGTAGTTAATATATTTCTGATGTAGTGGGGCATTAGCAGTACTGCTTATAAGACAGTACTGATGTGCCAGCAGTATACTCCTTGAGTGGTGTGTATCATGCCCTTCAAGCTTCCCTTCACCTTCTGTAAGTAGGTGTTCAAATTTCAGGGTATTGTTTGAATGGTTTGGTGGTTATACTGGATGACCTTTAAAGATCCTTTCCAACCCAAACTGCTTTATGATTCTGTCAAGGAGTCTGCTTACTTTTCCCCTACCCCATTTAGGATCACTCTGGACTTCACCTCTTTAGGCTGTCTTAAATTTAGAGGAATAATGTTTTGCTGTGTGGTGCATTTTTTTTTGGCTAGAACAAACCTAACCAAATCTCCCTCATTATTTTGTGCTTGTTCCTCTATGAATTAGTCTTCAAGATGTTCTTAAGCTTCCTGTAAAGTCCTCCTAGAACAATTTTGGTTTAAGCTCATCAATTTAAAGAGGTTGTCTTCTTTCCCCATGAAAGAATTTGTGCTTAGAACTGTAATTAATTTATTGTTCATTTCATAGGATGGCTTGGGTTGGAAGGGACCCCTTAAAGGTCATCTAGTGAGCCCCTCTGCAGTGAGCAGGGATATATTCAACCAAGTCTAATAATTAAGAGCCCCATCTACTCTGACTATGAATGTTACCAGGGATGGGACATCACTGCTCCTGGGCAACCTGTTCTGGTGTCTCACAGACCTTATGGCAGAAAATTTCTTCATTCTGTCCAGTATAAATCTGCTGCCTTAGTTTAAAACCATTGCTTGTCCTATCACAACAGGCCCTACTAAAATGTCTCAATCTTTCTTTACAGGTTTCCTTTAGTATTGGAAGGCCCCCCTAAGGTCTCCCTGGAGCCTTATCTGGGATGAACAATCCCAGCACTCTCTGCCTGTCTTCGTAGGAGAGGTGTTCCATCCCTCTGATCATCTTTATGACACTTTTCTGAACACAGATCCCTGTGTTTCCTGCTCAGTATTCCAGGTGGGTCTCCCAAGAGTGACAGAATTGACTCCCCTGGGGGAAAAAAGGGGCAAACAACACACTGTTTTGGCCTGTTGCAGTTAATAGGGTCACATGCAGCTGAGTTGTGCAACCACCCAGTTCTTAGCATAAGCTGACTTTATTATTCCTGCGTGTAAGGAAGCAGTTAAATTATTAGAATGGGATTAGTCGTTCCTGTATGTCACAAGGTAAGTTATGCCTGTTATAAAACATGTAAAGAGGATCTTATATACCTGTGGTGGAGTAATCATGTAGAAATGTGTTGTGAACACTTCAGTCTCTAGCTTTTAGGAGAACAGTGAGTCAGGGGATAGAATATGAATTGTTCAGAGGCCATACACTAAATCAGTGTCCTTTAGGTTGGAAAGGACCTTTGAGATGGAGTTGAGTCTATTAACCTAACACTGCTGAGTCCAGCAATAAACTATCTCCCTAAGTGCCACATCTTCTAAATACCTCTAGGAATAGTGACTCCATGACTTTTTGGGCAGCCTGTTCCAACACTTGACAGTTTTTTTGTGAAGAAATTTTTCTGAATCTCAAAGCTGAACCTCCCTTGGCACAACCTGAGGCCATTTCTTCTTGTCCTGTAACTTGTTGCTTGGGAGAAGAGGTGGGACCCCCCAGCCTCCTTTCAGGTAGGTGTGGAGAGTGACAAGATCTTCTCTGAGCCTTCTTTTCTCAAGGCTAAACAGCCCCAGCTCCCTCAGCTGCTTCTCATGAGACTTGTGCTCCAGACTCTTCACCAGCTTTGTTGCCCTTCTCTGGACACACTGTGGTGCCTCATTTTTTTTCTAGTGAGGGGTCCAAAAGAACACAGTATTCAAGATGTGACCTTACCCGAGTTCAATAGAGGAAGACCAATCACTTCCTGGAGCTGGCTGGCCGTAGTCTGTGATAGAAGCTGGAATGCTGTTGGCCACCTGGGAATGCTGCTGGCTCATGCTTAGGCAGCCCTGCCTCACGCAGTGCCTAACAGCTATCTTAGAGCTGGTGCAGACCAGGGGAGTCTGACTAATGGAAACAAAGCATCATGAAGTCCTGCAATGGGTGTTGATGTGATGTGATTTCTGCCCACTGCCCTGAATGTCAAAGTGAAGAAATTCAACGAAGTGCCTGTAAATGGTGGGAATGACTTGGGATTCTCTTATGAAACAACTGTGGTTGCTAGCTGGGCTCAGCTGCAGAGGTCGCAGCTCCCTGTGATCCCACCTGATGCTGTTATGGGTGACTGGATTCATCTCTAGCTATGGCCCAGCTCCCCCATTGGCATGTCTTGTTCAGTGTAGTGTCCCTACAGCTGTAGGCTCTGTAGCTCTGAGCCCCTGTGGCAGCTTGGGATAGAGGTGACCAACACTATGGGTCACCCAGATGGTCCTTTTCTGCCAACGCATTATTCAGCTACTCTTCCCCAAGCCTGTAGTGTTTCATGCAATTGTTGTGACTCAAGTACAGGACGTGGCACTTGGCCTTGTTGAGTCTCATAAAATTGGCCCATCAATCCAGCCTGTCCAGGTCCCTCTGCAGACCCTGCCCACCTGCCAATCAATACTCTTGCCCAAATTCATGTGTGCTGCAATCCAGGGAGTGTACACTTGATCTTCTCCAAATTGTTGATAAAGACACTAAACAGGACTGGTCTTAATACTGAGCCCAGGGGAGCCCCACTAGTGGCCGCGTGGATGCAACTCTCCTTTGCCAGCACTCTCTGGGCCTTGTCATGTTGAAGATTTTTACCCAGCAATGTGTCTACTTGTCCAAACCACGAACAGCTGCTTTGCCCAGGAGAATACTGTGGGAAACCGTCAAAGGCTCTACTCAAGTCAGGGGGCCGGGTACCCTAAGAACGACTGGTGGAAATCTGAAGGTAGCATCTTAAGTTACTGGGGGAAAATCTTGCCAGGATTGGTGTACAATGCCTCATGAACCTGAGCAGCTTACATGTGATTTTCAGGTAGTTTTCAAGACTGGTACAGGTGATATTTTCACTACAGCCATCAGAGGGCTCTCATGTCCAGGCCTACACAACAGGCTCTGGCTGTAGCTAGGAGATGTCAAACAGCAGTTGTGCTGAAAACATTGTTGGTCAAGGTATATACTTGTAGCATATAGACAAAAAACTTGTAGCATGAAAAAGATTTCCCTTAAGGCTGTTTATTACATTTATTTTGAGCAATTGTGCGGAATTGATTTGCCTAGAATATCGGGGGGGAACCCCTGAAGTAGGTGTTTTCCTTTCTGTTAGATGTTCCACTTGTGCAGATAAAAATTACCAATACAGCACCAAATGCTAGGAATGTTAACTGAGGTTGCTTGCTTGGTACTCCTGATTTTGCTTTCATTAGAATAGAGATCTTTATACATCAAGCAATTTATTTACTGAATCAATTATAAGGAAAAGTGTTGTAATAATAGATTGTTGTGGTTTAACCCCAGGCAGCAACCGAGTACCACACAGCTGCTTGTTGTCCCACCAGTGGGATCAGGGAGAGAATTAGAAGGTTAGCTAGAAAATTTGTGGGTTCATATAAAGACATTTGTAATAGAAAAAGCAAAAGCCTCACACACAGGCAAAGCAGAGCAAGGAATTAATTCACTGCTTCCCCTGTGCAGTGGTTTCCCGGAATACAGGGGCCCATCACATGTAACAGTGACTTGGGAAGACAAATGCCACCCAAATGTCCCCCCCTTCTCTTTCACCTCACTTTATAGACTGAGCATGATGTCCTATGGTCTGGAACACCCCTTTGGTCAGTTGGGATCACCTATCCCAGCTGTGTTTCCTTCCAGTGTCCCATGCATGCTCAGTCTCTTTGGTAGCATGGCAGTACAAGAAGCAGAAAAAGCCTTGGCACTGTGTAAGCCCCGCTCAGCAGTAACATTTCTATATTGCCAGCATGCTGTTCAGCACAAACCCAGAACATCCTCAGGCTAGCCATTGTGAAGAAAACTAACTCTACACACAGCTCGTTATTGGTAAGACTTCCTGTAAAAGCTGGACTTCAGTGTTTTTGACAGTGAAATAAGTGTGTGGTCTTTCTATTTGAATGTTACAGTATTCATAAAATCTAAATCATCAGTTGTGCTTATCTCACCGTTGCATTGGTGCTGACTTAGGAGAGAGACTCTGATATTAGTTATTTTCTTAGGTGGTCTGCAATAGTTTCATTAATTAAAAGTGTAATTGTTTTAAATGTAGATTTTTTTCAAAGTAAGATAAAAATGATCAATCGTGGTGAAGTTTCCAAAATGGTGTTTTAGTACTGCGTTGCATATTAGTAGGTTGTGGAGTCAGGGCTGATTAACTTTGTTCTGTTGTGGTTTCTGTGAACTCAGGAAGGTGCACAGCACTTCAGAATGCTGGGCGGCTAGAAGATAGGGAGCTGCTGTGCTGTGTGACAGCTCTCACCAAAGCCTGCTTTTTACACTAAGACAGTACTAAATGTGGCTGCTGGGATGAAGGAAGCCTGAAAAAGAATTTTTTTTACTTGTCTTGCTATATGTAACTTGATTGTATCTCTTTATCTTTTAAAAACAGCCTTTTAAACTGTTGATTCCATGAAGAAATACCTGTAAGAGGTTCAAGAGCCTTGAGCTGGTGAGTCAGTAGATTGAAATAAAAGACAATCCTGGAATGGACACCTTAGCAAATTCTCCATGCCCAGGGCAAGAACATCTCCTACATTCCTGTGTAAATTCAGGGCCATTGCAGAAACATTTCATGTCTCAGCATAGCTGACCAGGTGTTGTCTAGTGACTCCATTTCCCTAAGCATGGTGGGGAATGAATACGATGAAGCAAAGCACATTCAGTTCTGAAAGGGCTCTTATTCATACTTTTTCAAACTAGTAAGCAGGCCTTAAAGTCAGGCCAGCACTAACTGCAAGCAAGAGCTCCTCCAGGCAAGTGAGGTTTGATTAAAAAGTGAGCAGTGGACTGTATTCATTCCTTAAAACTGCTCTTTCAAAGAGCATTCTCAAATACATGAGACTGAAATATTTTTACATTTTAAACCTTGACTTCAGTCTTTGGTTGTAGACTCTTTGATCCATTTTTGAGAACCTATGCCTGAATATAACATAGATCAGTATGGTGACTGAGTTGGGTGCAGATGAAGGTGTAGGAATTCTTACAAGCTGAAGATACATGAGGAGATCACTGGTTTTGTAGTATTTCTTCTTTACGTTATGCTTTGTAATACTTCAGTGTGATCAGTCTGGCTTCCGTCTGGTTTATAACCATCTCGGTTCTATTTCTGCCTGTTAATCTTCACACTGTGGTGGACCCAGCTGTGCAGTCCATCTTGTTCACAGAATGGTACCAGTTGCCATGACAGCATATAGCTACCTACTGGTGGCAGAATAATAGGCGTGTGACTTCTTTGGGAAGTGTCACCATGTCATTTAGTCATCAGCTAGCAGGTGGGGCATTAAGCTAACAGAAACCTGCCAAATACTGTAATTTAAAAAAACGTTTTCTTAGGGAACACTGCGATTTGTCCCTTTTACAATGAAAGCTGTCCATTGCAGAATGTAGTGATTCTTATTGTGGGCTAATTAATTTTTGTGCTGAAAAATACAGCTGTAAGAAATGCAATAAGAGGGCTTTGTAGATTGCCAAAAGCTGTGTTATCGAGTTATAGTGGGTTTGGCAGAAAGGCAGGGTTTGTGAGCAGGTTTGTCACTGGTTCCAAGTGTGTCATCAGGACAGCTGGGCATTCCACAGGGAAGTTTAAACCACTGATGTATTTCATAGATGAAGAGTTTCTATCGGCTTATTCATAACTCTTTTCAGTTCCTCTCTTTATTTGTGCAGTGCCTACAAATCAAATCCTTAAATGAACTTGACAGTATTCCAAAGGAGTGTAAGTCAGGAAAGGTTTTGGTCTTCCCTTCTGCTTTCAGGTAAGTCTAGTTTATTCTACAATCCCAAGAATTTGACAAATACAGAACAACAAAAAGGAAAGCCCATAGAGATACTCAGAACTCAGTATATTCTGAATGTACTAATTTATCCACCTTCTTTGTTCCCTTCTTTAAAGAGGTGGCGTAGAAATGAGTAAGAGCAAGGACCACTTCTTTAAACTGGATACTCAGGGTTGATCTCTGTTCTTGCAAATGGAACACAGTAATTGCCAGTTGGTGGATACTTGGATATGTGGTTTACCCTTACTACCAGTGGTTTGTGTTACCTTCTGTTCTTCTGTTTTCAGTGTTTCCTAGGACCAGATCCCTCTAGGTTGGTTGGAGGAGGGGAAGCAGTTACCCAGCAGAAATTGTGGATAACTTAATTTTCAGTTGCTATGTCTGCTTCCCCTAGGGAACTGTGAGCTCTATGAAATGTTTGCTTTCTTGGGTGACATTTTCGACTATAAATGACACTTTATGGTAAGGTATTATGAAGCCAGCAGTGAACAGACTAAGAAAAAGAGTTAGGGTTCACTTACTTACTTGCTTATCTTGTTATTATAAAAACACTACTAAAGAAGTGAAAAAATAATAAAATAATATTTTGCTGAGTTCCTACATTTGATAGTGAGTCTTAAACTGTCTTAGTTAAGAACTACTGTATGTGTCCAGATCAAGGTTTGTCCAGTTCAGTATTGTATGTCATTATTGGAAACCTGTCTGTAAATGGAAGAGTAAAAAGGCAAAAAATAGATCCTTGAGAGAATGCTGGGCTTCTAGTAGCTTGTACCTCAGGTTTTCATCTTGTCTTTTATTCTTCCTTTTGATATATAGTGAAGAGAGTAGCGAGGCAGGCTGTACTAGAGTATTTTGCTACAATGTCATAAAATGCAGTTATAAATAAAAGGAATTATATTTGCTGTATGAATCCAATATGTTTTCATCCTTGCCTTTAAAACTTCATAATGCTTTAACCTAAATAACAATCCATTAACTTGCAACAGGCTTGTTACTTTAAAAAAATTGTAAAAAATACCAAATAATGAAGCAGACTTCTTTCTTAGACCATTAGGATTCTTTAACAGATTTTCCGCCATACTCAGTGTTCTGAAAAGACCTTAAATTCTGTATAGAAAAACCCAGTCTTGTGATGGATCTGCCTAAAAAGAAGGCAGTAGTAATAATACTACGTGCTTATACCTACAGGTCTCCAGAAGTAACTGTTTTTGTTGTAAATATGATAATGTTCTGTGTATATGCTAGCTAGGCACCCAAAAATGTCCTCTATGCAGAATTAGAAGCAGCTTCTTAGGCCACAGGACAAGTTAAGTCAGGAAAGTTCTAGTGTATATGATGAAGTATTGCCTGAATAAGATTCTCGTAACAAATGTAGGAGACATATATAGCTAATGATGACTCTGGCTGTCCTGAAGCTTTGAGTTTTGGTGACAGATCCTCTTACAAGCTACTAGAGTGGTCTCAATCCAAGTAGCAGGGGTCTGTGTTTTGGTAGGAGATGATGTATTATCTCAAACCAGCCTGCTTGACTTGTAATGTGCAGCTTCAGAAACTTAAATTCTTGTTCTGTGTCTGTTCCTCATATCTGTACAAGCTAAGGATGAAACAGAGTTGTATTATAGTATGGTTAGTTATTTTGGAAAGAATGCTCTTCAATTGGAAAGCAGATGTCTGAAACCTAATTGGAAACAGAATTCTATCTTAGGTTAAGGACAGGAGTAGTTGAGGGGATTGGCCAACATGCCCATTAAGTGCCCCCAGCAAAGCTATATGGGAAAGAATCTCTGTCTATCCTTATACAAGAGCAAAGTTTGTTTTACTTTTGTCTGAATTAAATAACGTGAAGACTTAAACTTCCATTTCTTTGACATGTTAGGAAACTGAAGTTTGCTAACTTGATTTTTGTGATATTAAATCTTAGAAGTCTTATTACCTGCTCTTTCAACCTTTGTGCTGCACTTCATACCTAGTGACTAAGAGAAAGTGGAGCTAGTGGAGAAAATGAATTGCTGTGACTAGTCACAAGTGCCACTAGCGTTTTCTTACTGTATTTCTTACTTATCACAACAAGGATATACTTTAAATATACATACTTATAACTATAAGGTCAAGGATGAAACTTAATGGTTTTGTTTTTCACTGTTCCCCAAGTGCTTTCCATGGCAGAGTAACATTTCTAAAGACTTGTAGCAGGTTTTTCCACCTTACTGTTCCAGAAAACTAAAATAATGCAGAAAATACCAACCTTTGCAGCTACAGAAAGTTAGTCAACTAAAATATTTTTTTATTAGTGTACGTGCACAGATAAGTTTGTTTGTGTCTGTATGTAAATGCTAATGAATACAGAGTCCACATTTGTCTTGTTTGTACGCTACTCACTTTGTTCATTCATCATGTGCTCAAACAGCTTCTTTTCGTCACTGTTGGCTTTCTGTCCCTGGTGTCATAAAGTTCTGCATGCCAAAATCACTTTCATAATGGAACTGCCTAGATCGGTATGATTTTACAGTTTTCAAAAGCTGAAACTAATCCATAGCTACTCTGCTCATGCTTTTCTCTTGATTACTGAGTCTCTTTGGAGCAGGCTTTTCCTATCCTGCACTTTTACTTCTAGTCAGATCTAGAACAGAAAGTGCTCTTTGATACTCGTTATTTATACTGCTTCTTAGGAGTCTGGGTTAGATCGTGGTCCTTGTTCATATTCTCTCTTGTCAAACTTGATCTTATTAGCTATACCTGATCCAGTTATACAAAGATACCTGAAAAGATTTTACTGTGAGGGTGAAGCACTGTTTAAATAATTTTTGATCTGAGTTAAAGAAAACTTAGAGGTAGGGTAATTGAGGCCACAGTGATAGCTCCGGTGTATAAAACAATGCACTCAGAATATGCAGTTCGTATGCAATTTCTGTGAGATCCTAAGTTTGCAGAAGGGATGAATTCATTACAACTTAATTTTTTGTTCATTTTTCAGATCCTTGCCTTAAGTACTGAATTTCCTAGGACTGTACCTATGTGGAGTTTATTCAGATGGTAAAGAAGCAAACTCTTGCTACAAGTTATTACCAATCAGACTAGAATCAAGTGTTTAGAACCTTAAGATAGTGACCCATTCTTGTCTTTCACTTTGTCTAGTCACTGTTTGTGCCATTGGAACAGCTGGGCTGCTGCAAATACGCATCTACAACTTCCTCAGGAGGGGAAGCAGAGATGCAGGCATTGATCTCTTCTGTCTGATGCAAGTGACAGGACCGGAGGGAATGGCATGAGTCTGAGTGAGGGGAGGTTTAGGTTGGATATTAGGAAAAGGTTCTTCCCCCAGAGGGTGGTTGGGCACTGGACAGGCTCCCCAGGGAAGTGGCCACAGCACCAAACCTTGTCTGAGTTCCAGAAGTGTTTGGACAATGCTCTCAGGAGCATGGTGTGATTCTTGGGCCTGTCCTGTGCAAGAGTTGGACTTTTTTGATCCTGGTGGGTTCCTTCCAAATCAGGATATTCTATGATTCCATGAAATTCATGAAATAATATTTTCTGGGATGTATCTTACCTATCCATCTACTAGAAAGGTAACAGGCTATTTAACATCTAGTAAAAATTTCATGAATTTTTGCATTATTTAAAATGCTTGGTTGTCTAGTCCTTATTCATATTAGTAAAATCTTGCAAATGAGAATCTCAGTTGACCTCATTAGTACAGTTGGGCCCCAGGAATCTGGTAGGTGGAAATTTAAAACCTGAAAAATTCTAAGAACTACTTTCCTTTATATGTGACTTACCTTAATGCAATGGAGAAATGGAAAAATGCATTAATTTGTTCATAGTGCTCTGTTAAACTACTGGAATGTTCATAAACAGAAATATGTATGAGTGTACATCTAGCTTCTTATTGATGTTGCTAAGTAGTGCATATCTTTTGGATATCCAAAGGAAGGAAAAGGCATGTACTCCAGCTCCTTCAGTAGTTTAGTGTTTCTGGTTAACATAAGTCTTAGCCTTCTGCACTGGCTTATAGCTAGCTGACCTTTTACAGAGGGCTTTCACTTGCAGATTTTTGGAGCACCTATGCAAGAGAAACAGCGTGTGTTCTGTAATCTGGAGCAGGTCATAGCTTCTCTCATGCTTGTTAGAGTGGCCCTTCTGACAGGGAAAATATGGCCACTGTTCTCATCACATAGAGCAAGGCCAGTTTAGTGCCAACTTGATAGAGCAATAAATCTCTCTCACTGGACAATGGTCTTCTATATGCAGTCATTTGGGGCATATCTCTCCTGTTTCTGAAGGTTCTTCTACAGCTTGGATTTAACCAAAATTATTAATGAGATGAGAATGTGGAATCTGTGTTATCCATCAGATGTGTACTGAAACATTCAAGAAAGGCAAAATAAATAGGGATGAATCAAATAAATTGTCAGGAATTCTTAAATGTAGCTGCAGTTTTCCTCTTGCTCCTACAGAGGCGTAGCCTGTCAGTAATGATCATGTGAAAAATTACGTCCACATAATGTTATATAACTATGTATAATCTTCAGAAATTCATGGCCATAAATGCATTTTAGGTCTCGAGACTATAGAAAGCAGCTTTCAGAGAGAGCTTCCAAGCAGAAAACTGATTATTAATTAAATCTAGCCTCTCCAGCTCCATAGTAGTTGCTTTCAAATGAACAATAGGAGCACTTTAATAATAATAAATTAAAGAAAACAAATGCCATGTGCCATTAAAATTCTGTAGTGGTAGAACTCATGTTCAAGTTAGTCTTCTTAGGAAATAAAATGTGAGCTATTTTAAATAGCTAATTGGGCTTAAATTGTGAGCTTAAATTGTGAGTCTGAGGCATAGGCTGCCTCCCTGTTCCAGAATCCTGGAAAGGCAAAAGTAGCTGCTGCTTCTGAGCAAAGGCCAGATTGTGCACTGCTGCTGGGACAGAAAGGGTTACGCACCCATCACCATTAGCAGCTGGGGACTGGTCTGATTCTCTCTTCAGCAGCAGTATAGATCTAACTTCTTCAGAGCCTTCTAGTCTGTCCTATTTCTTCCGATTGTGAAGCAATTTTCCTGGTATTTCTAAGGAGCTGTGGCTTAGTTCTGAATAACACCCGATGATGTTATTTCTTTGCCATAAGAAAAGAGTTCATCAAAACCTGAAATTTTTAATTTCCATTCAAGCTTATCATCACCTCCGTGCCATGAATGCCTTAGCCTGCCAAAGACTCAAACGTTGAAAGATACAAGACATTCAAGACCCTGAGAGTGCAAGAATCTTGGAAAAACAAATCGGAACCAGACATGGGTCAGACAGTTACAGATCCTTTCTTAGACCAGCCACGGTGGTAGGTTGCTTGCCATTAAGGAATTGTCCAAACCTAAAGGAATGGTTTTCCCTACCAATCATACCAATTCATACCAGTTGAGGAAGAAATGGAAATGAGCACAAGGGAGTGATATAGTTAGCATTGGTAAGACAGAGGTAAGACTGCAGGACCCAAATACAAACTAGAAATCAAAAAAGTGGTTTCTCAGCAAATAGGTAAAAAGTCTCATCCTTGA
Source organism: Origma solitaria (assembly GCA_013397895.1). Taxonomy (NCBI): domain Eukaryota; kingdom Metazoa; phylum Chordata; class Aves; order Passeriformes; family Acanthizidae; genus Origma; species Origma solitaria. Next base: position 2,371,537 of record VZRL01006980.1, on the reverse strand, counting down.
GTAGTGAAGATGTTTCACAGCAGTTTGCACTGGTGACCTGAAACTAACAGTAACAATAAATGAGGAATATATGCTAAATTACTTGTCTACCTCAAATGGAGCCCAGTTTTTCTGATTTTGCATTTTCTTTCATATTTTGTCTTGTTAATAAAAAAATCAGTAGATCCTAAACATGCTTTTGCAGAGTGGTAGACATAACAAAACTAATTTTCTTTACTGATATTTTGGTGTCTGTTTCTGATTAACAGAAGTCAGTCAGAAGTAACTTAAGTTTTGCCAAATCCTGTTCAATGTGATGTTGCAGGTGTCTGTTGCTTTTTGACTGAGGAAACAGATTTTATTCTAAATGAGCTTTAAATCTTTTTCACACTAGTGTGAAAACTAGAAAAATGGGATGTGGCTACCTTGAATGCTGGAGTCTAAATCTGTAGTAAAAATAGCAGCAACTGGCATTGCACTGAGTGTCATGCAAAAAAAAAAAAAGACTTACACCTGTGTGGATCTTTCCTAATTAGTTGTTCAAATAGTGCTGGGAATAGCAAAGTAAGGTGTTACGTAGAAGCCTAACTAGAACCACCCTGCGCAAGACAGAAATGCATGTGATTTCATGCTGCTTTTCAAAATATGTAATCTTCTCTGCCTAGGCCAAAATAAACACAGATATATGGCCAAGCAGAATTCTTCAATACCCCACCAGTGGCAATTTACACCTACACTGAACTTGCCTTACTCAGCTGCACCCAGGACTACAAAGTGCAAATAGAAAACATGATCACTCCTGCTTGGTGGTACAGGAGGTTGTAGAGCTCTGCACTGCTAAATGTGTGGATTTACCAGAGAGATTACACTGACTATACACAGAAATAAAACGTATTAAAGCTCTTTTTTTACTTCCAGGGTAAATTAATATTCCCTAATGGACTGTCTAGGGGCAACATCTTACTGTTGATGAAAGCAATGAGGTCCTTCAGTTGTTTGTAGTTAAATGGTTGTTAGAGTAGTATTTTACACTTAATTACCAAGTCACTACTGTTTTGCAGTAGTTTATTGTTCTGCAGGGAGATATGTGTGTGTGTGTATTTATCACAACTCTGAAATGTGTAGGATGCTCGTTTCGGATTTTTTCAAGTTGATCAGATTTCTCATGTAATGAATGTTGCCTGTTCTTGGAGTGCCACATGAATTACCAAAATTGCTCTCAAAGAGGCAAATAACCTCAAATATGTCAAAAGTGAATACTTTAAAAAAAAAATGAATATTAGGAAGCCAGAATTGAATTCTGAAATTCTCACAATGATAATCTAAAAAGAATAGTTTAGATGTACCGCATCTAAACTGTATCTAAACTGTTGGATTTTATGCTATATGTTTCAACTTACATGAATTACATAATTTCAGTATTGGCACACCTCAATAGGTGATAATTGAGGTAGCCTATTCTGATAATCAATCTGCTGCTTCTCTAATACACTTTCCTAGTCAGAGGAAAACATGTTAGCATCAAAACTCCTACGGAACCAACTTTCAATTTTTTTCCACTGAAAAGTGCAGGAATGTCATAATGGAGTAGAGGCATTCCAGGTTGAAATGGTACATCAAAACACCTTGTTATGTGATGGCTGTAAGTTTGAAGTCATGTCTTATACATGACTGTAAAGTGGGCAGTGGAAAGATGGTTTGTAGTGCCTGGGTTTGTGCTTTGTGACCTGCTGTAAATAGTAATTTGAAACACTTTTCATCTGTACAGGACTACTGCGTCATAACAATGGACATACAGGAATGTTGTTTTTCTAGTGTTCCTTTATGTATCCAAGAAGATTCTGCACCAGCAAAGGTCTTCAATGTTGTCAGACATCCTTTCAATTCAACCCCTAAGGTGTAGATCTGCAATTTCTATGGTGTTGGCAAGGTCTGGTGCCTCAGATGTTCCTTCTGGAGCCATCTCTGATCTGACATGTTTACAATACAGGGAAAGCTGCACTTTCACTACTCCCTACACACTTAGAAATCCTTCCCCATATGCTTTAACAGTAGTATTAGAAAAACAGCTCAATTCCATGGCACCCTGATGTGAGTGCATGCTGCTTTCTCACAAGATCAGAAAGCCAGAGAAACTAATGAGTGGAGGAAAAATTATGGAGGACAAGGAAAGAGGAAAACCTATGTGTATAATTAAAATAAGTGGAGAGGATAAAACCAAAACACACAGAAGGACATAGAAGATGTGTAAAGTTCCCAGAAAAAAATGCATTGCTAGTTTTGTTTCATAGTTCAGTGCTGATAAAGTAATTTGATTTCCTCATTTCCAATGTGTTGATGTTATGCTTTTGGCTACTGACTACTCGCTAATGGTGATAGTTGTGTGTTAAGACTTCAGGCCACTGAAGAAATTTTTTTGTTCCCGGATAGCACTTGAGGTGAAAGTGGGGGAGTACTTTCAAATAGATGTCATCCATCAAAGTACCAGCATTTAATAGAGGAATATTCTGCACTTAGGAAGGAATTAATGTGCCAATGTAGTGCTTGCTTATATATTTTTACATAATTTAATTTTGTTTATGCACCTACACAGTAGGGGGAGAGATTCTTAAGTGTACCAGGTGTAGCGAATGTAGTTGTGCCTGCTGGGCATAAGGACTTCAAGCAGTTTCCATGTTAATCAAGGGTGTTATAGGAGATGCTGAACTGGTTTCTGGCCTAATAAGGGGATGTACAATGAAGGTGGTGCACAAAGTTCCAGACTTGGTTCATAAGCATTACATTTGGGATGGATACATGTTTTTCTGGAGAGACAGGGAAGATGAGGGTGGAGGGTTGCTCTCTCTGTAAAATGAGCAGCTGGAGTGTATGGAGCTCTTGGATTGACAATCAGACTGGCTGAGAATGCTAAGGACCAAAGGAGTGACTACTGAGGGTGACAGTGGTAAATTAGAGACCAGCTACTGTTGATGAAAGTTGATTAAAATAGCAACTCTCTCACATCTATGGGTCACAGATCCTGATTCTTGGAGAGGAGTTAATCTTCCTGCCATTTGGATGAGTAACATGGTGGGATGGAAGCAATCCAGCAAATTTCAGGAAGCTTTCTTGATAGATATCCTGAATGGGCCAACCAGGGGTGTTGCACTAATGGATGTCCACTAACAAGGAAAAATAGTCTAGGAATGTGAGAATAGCAACTCTGGCTATAGTCATGATCATACAAAGGAGCTCAAGATCCTGAAGGGAGCAAAGATCGCAGGTCTCTGGACCTTAAAGAGCAAACCTTGGTTTATTTGAGGAACTGGTAAATGGGAGGCAGCTTTGAAAAGTGAAGGGAGCCTAGGAAAGCAGGCAGATTTTTAAGGGAGTCTTTTCCTGATGCGAGAGTAACATGTCCAAGTAGGAAACCATGTTGATGACTTGGGATACCAGCTAGGCTAACCAGAGAACACCTGACTGAACTTCATTGCAAAACTACCATGGTAGAAGCAAGAACAGGTTATAGTGAAGGAGTTACAGAAATACCAAAGCACATAGGGATGATGTTGACACACACAAGGGCTTGTAGAATCTCATATTGCTATCAAAAAGCTGTTAACAGAAAGGGGCTGGACAAGGGACACGTAGGCCTGTTGAATGTGAGCATGGGTAAGGCTGATGTTCTCAGAGCTGCCTTTGCTTCAGTGACCTGAACTGTGCACTTGGAGGCAAGACTGGAGCAAGTGAAGAGCCACCAGCAATGAATGAGGATCAAGATGGAGGTTCTTCTGAGAACTTGACCTCTAAAAATCTGGCTGGGCTGGGGTTCTGGGCTGTGTCTGAGGGTGCTGGGAAGAGCTGGCTGATGCCTTGCGAGCAGCTGCTCTCTGTACTTTGTGGTGTGTGGGAATGAGAGGCAAGGAGAGTGGGGTGAGGAGAGGGTCCGCAATTAACCAAAGCAAGCCTATTTCCAGAAAAGGCTGGAGGAACAATTTGGGGAACCGTGAGGAAATCAGTCCCTGGTAAAATCATTGAGTCCTCTTAGAACAGATTTCTATTTGTGTACATCATGTGTCTAGAAAGGGTGCCATCATGCCTTACCAAATGTTTGCTATCTTTGATAAAATGTAGGCATTTGCAGGTGTGGGGATGGCTGTTCATGCCATGGAAACTTTAGTAAGGTGCTAGGCACTGGCTCCTGTGCTATTTTTTTATGTGCTTAAGGTTCTGTAGTCTGGGTGGGTGGACAGCTAGGTGGATAAAAAGCTCATTGTGTAGCTGGGATCAGACAGCTGCAGTTTAATGGGTTGCACTTTGCCTGAAAGGTAGAAGGAAGTGAAGTCCTCTTGTATTTTAACATGTTTTTCAAGGACCTGGAGGAGATGACAGGATCCACTCTTGCCATGTTTGCACATGGCTGCATACTGAGGTGCTATCAAGCAGCTTCAGGGCTGGGCTGCTGTCCAAAAGGACCTGGACAGGCTCAAGAACAAGCCCGCATGAACTTTTTGAAATTTTACAAGGACAAACATTCAGCCTCTGGGAAGGGAGGGCACCTTGCAGAGAGCTACACTTGGGACTGCCTGTCTGGGTAGCGGCTCTGGGCATGATAGTAAGGAGCATGACCATAGCCAACAAAGATAACAACAGCATGCCAGTAGCTTGGAAAAAGTGATTATCTACAGCTATTTGGCACTCATTAGGGCTCTTGTAGACCACATACTGTGTCCAGCTATGTCATTCCTCTCTCAGAATCCAGTGCCAATAAAGTTGCTGACAAGCTGGGACAAGCTTAGTGGAGGGCCAACAAGACCAGGGATGGAGCATGTGTTCTGCAAGGAGAGGCTGAGGGAGCTGAACTCAGTTGACCTGGAGCTGGGAGGCCTTGCCACAATCGGAGAGAACAGGCACGTTGAAAAGAGATGTTCAAGGCTATGGGTATAATGAGGGCTGTTCCACTGTTAGCAACCCCAGGGCTGGCTTGACAGTGTGGGGCTGAAAGCACAAAGGCAGAACCCATGCCAGCTGGGGATGGAAGGGAAGGGAGAACAGCTGCCTTTCATTGTAAGAAAGGTTCCCCAGACCCTTGACCAACTTACTAGCTCTCTGCTGGAGCTGCTCCACAAGCTCCGTGTCTCTTGTACGGAGGAGCTCAGAATCAGACATAGCACTCCAAATGTGGCCTCCCTAGGGCTGAGTAGAAGGCGAGCATCACCTCCCTCGACCTGCTAGCAGTGCTCTTCCTGATGGATCCCAGGATTGCCTTGGCCTTCTTGGCCCCAGGGCACTCTGCTGGCTCCCGGACAGCTTGTTGTCCGCAAGAAACCCCAGGTCCTTCTCCTCAGAGCTGTTTTCTGGCAGGTTGGCTCCCAGCCTGTACTGGTGTGTGGGGTTATTCCTCCTCAGGTGCAGGACCCTGCATTTGTCGCTGTTGAGTTTGATATGGTTCTTCTCTGCCCAGCCCTCCAGTCTACCGCGGTCCCTCTAAAAGGCCGCACAACTCCCCGAGGTATCGGTCACTCCGCCCAGTTTCCTATCATCAGCGAGGCGGGGGGGCACAGGGTGGCTGTGCCAGGGCCGGGGTGGGGGCTGCGGCGGGCAGTGCGGGGCGGACTTCCCGCCCTGG